>JAMXBB010000001.1:27736897-28108111 GCA_024138015.1 Lumnitzera littorea
CTATAATATTACGAGATTTTACGTACTACTATAACCTTATCATAATTGAAATGTAAATTGACTAATAAAAAAGTATGTTTCGATACAATCGAAACAATATATTATAAATAATAATATAACTAAGTATCTTATCGATACTTAATAACTTAACTTAACTTAACTAATATAATAAAACTATATTTTATTATATAAAGGAAATAGTAATATACCTTAGATATATATATATATATATATATATATATAAAACTTCATAAATAAATAAAAGTAGATAGAACCCTAACGTTTTCATAAACTTTATGAAAACTAAATCTGGGTTTTGTATATATACAAGATCTTTTAATGAGTATAGTGTCGAAGATGCAAATATTCCACAGTAAGTGTTAGGATAAGTAGGTTAGGATTGTAACTTTACCGCTTGTTAAGATACTGTATTAAAGTATTTAAAGGTTTAAGAGTACTTCTGATTATGGTTGTAAATTAACTGTTTGTGTGCATACCATGTGTATGGTTGGTATTCTATTTGTGACAGGAGTTAAACTCCTTAGCGTACTGTTTTGCATAATTACTTTATTTTATATTGTGTGAACTTATTTAGCTACCTTTAAATGGAATTAATAGTGATCTAACTGCTAACGTAATTGGATATGCATAACATTCATTAGGGGAATGATTAGGAGTGTCAGACCAAATACTGACTTTTTTTGATGAGGATAGCTAAAATAGTTATTTCCCCATCTTTAATTAAACTAAGTGATAAACAAGGAGGTTGCAGCAAGAGTGGAGGCCGTGGTTTAAAAGCAGTTATGGGAGGAGGGTGTTCTCTATTATATAAGCCTGGGTTTGGTCTGATTTCGAGTTGCGGGTAAACTCCTCAATTCAAGTTAGAGCGGATGCAATTTATCTAACCTCATAATAGACCAAATAATATTGTGTGATGTTTTAAGTGATTGTTTGCATTGAATTTCATTATAATTAGTAACTTTGTTTGTAATTGTATGGTACTCTTGTAATTCTATCTCACTTACTGAGTTAGTTGTGCTTACATTCCTATAGACTTTTTTGTAAGTGAAGAGTAAAGGTCAAGATGTTCAAATATCATCACTCTTAAGTTAGTGTGCAGATGGCTAGGAAAGTGAGGAAAGGAGAATCCATTGAATTTAGACTTTTGACTTTTCATTTAAGTTTTGAGAAAACTAATTGGGAATTCTCTAGAACGCTCACTAGTTTCCTATCTTATTATAAATAGACTTTAAGACATATGGTTTTTGTAAACTCTGAATGTAAATTATAACTCTATGCATGGAAACGCCTATATAAATACTGTTGTGTTATCAGACAACAAGGCATATTGAATAGGTATTTTGAAAAGCTATACCACAGGTTTAATCATTAATAGGTATTAAATTGAATGCTTTACGTTGGTTGAGTCGTATTTGCCTTATGTAGACTATATTTATGATGACAACTGTGATGTCAGCTTTTATCTTAGGTTAGTTTATATGGTGAGACTATTACGACTTCTTCTATTTAGGGTGTGCCATATTTGATATGAATTTATAATCAAAGTAACTTGAGCAATTATGTTATTGTAGCAATTTCTCTTCATTTGCAAGCTTCTTTTATAACCATGTTCAATAGTTCAAATTTTTTGGAATGAAGTGAGCAAGTCAACTTCTACTTTGGCATTTTGGATCTTAAGTTAGCAATCTAGAAGAAAAATCTACTACCATTACAAAAACAAGAAGCAATGAAGAGAAGTTCAAATACAAGGCATGGGACCAGTTTAACAAATTGCTAGCAACATTAACACCTTACTCCATAAATTGAAAATGCAAAGGAATATAGGAAGTTTGTGGAAGAATGTCTACATTATGTTGATAAATCTTGATACATTAATAACATAACTTATAACCATGAAATTTGATGGATTAGGAAGGCAAGAGGTATAATGACTAATATAGTACGGAGACAAAAGACCTTAAGTATTATTAGAGATGACTCATTTCTAATTTAATTATTTTAAATGCATAAAACCCCTCTGAACTTTGATTCAAGTGCAGATTTTCCTCCTAAACTTTCAAAGTATGGATTTTGCCCCCTTAAACTTTCATAACTTAGCAAATAACTTACATAACCCTCTTAAACTTTGATTTTGGTGTGTAAACACTCCTTAAATTTTAATTTCAGTATATAAATAGCCCATAAGCTTTTATTTTGGTGTGTAAATATCTCCTAAACACTACGTAGTTTAAGGGATATTTATACACCATAATCAAAGTTTAAGGAGTTATTCTCAATCTAGGGGGTTATTTATCAATTTATAATATTTTATAGACAAAAAACCACACTTCAAAAGTTTAGGGGGATAATCTATACTTGAGTCAAAGTTTAGGGGGGGGGGGGGGGTGGTGGGGTGTTTATGCAATTTCTCCTTTTTTAAAACTCTATGCTCTTGAATATCATACTTTCCAAATTAACTACTAAGACAAGCGGGATGTTAATTAATTAAATAATGGAAGAAAACAAACTTAAGAATCTAGAAAGCCATTTTGTCACCCTAATTATTACTCAAGAAGTCAGTAAGCATTGAAACCAAAACTAAGGAATTTAAGAAAAAAGAAAAGGGTGCTAAATACTTTGAAGTTAAAAAGAAGATTCCAAATGGTGATTAGCATCACTTTTATAACAAAAAATGTTATAATAAAAATTACCCTAAAGTAAGGCTTGGTTTAAAAGGAAAGATACAAAGAATGTTTTGGCATATACTTTTGTATCAAATTTAAACGATATTCCTCATAATTTCTAGTGGCTTGATTCTGGTACTGTTACTCATGTGCATAATACGATGTAAGGATTCCTTATAATGCAAATTACAAAAAAGAAGAAGAAGAAGAAGAAGCTTTATTGTATTTTAGTAATCCTATGAAGGCTTTAGTTGAAGGCATAGGATCTTATTATTTAGCCTTAGATACTGGTTATCATATAGACTTATTGTAGACTCTATATATCTACAATATTTAAGAAACTTATTTACATTATAAGACTAGATGTTTGTTGTTTTGATTTCAATGGTGGACATGGTTGTTTTATTTATTTTACAAAAAACTAAACTTATTAGAACTAAACACACTAATGTATGTAGACCTTCTTGATATGGCATCTTTTGGTGAAGAGAAATATTTCATCATCTTTATTGACAACTTTTCACACTATGAATATATCTACTTACCTAAAGAAAAGTCTTAAATTGTAAATGCTCTTAAGGTTTTTATTAATGAAGTTGAAAGGAAAATACACAAAAAGGTAAAAGTTGTAAAATCTAAAGTTGGTAAGTATTGTGGAAAACATGATAAAGCAAGCAATATCTAGGTTTATTTGCACAATTTCCTATACAACATCACATATGTACACAATACACTAAGCCATACTTACTTAAACAGAATGGATAGAAGATTGTAATAGAACCTAGATGGATATGGTTAGGAGTGTGATAAATAGTTCATCATTACGCAAATTCTTGTGGATGTATGCATTAAAGAGACAAATGTATCCACTAAATAGTTAATGAGTGGATTTTAGGCTAAAAGTAAGATAAGAGACAATAGAAAAGAAAAAGTAAATAGAATTAGATTGAAACATTAATAGGATTTAAAATTAAAAATCATGACTTACTTTTTTTTTTTTTAATAAGAAGAATTCGATTTGGATTCAAGCGATTCGATTCGATTAGACCCACTGTCGTCATGAACTATTTAGACCTTCTTCGAACCAAACCTTGATGGTACATTTGGTTTGCTTCATATGGGTGGAATAAACTGACTATTCCTTATCTACTCACCTATACTTATTTTTGGTTGGTGGAGTAGTTATTCTATGGAATTGTTATTGTTGAAAAATGAGGAGTCACAATTCCTTTAAGTTATAGCCATTCTTTTGATTTTTCTTTATAATATATTTTCATATCTATTCATAATACCTTAAAATAACTATAAGAAATAGCTATTACTTATCTATTTCATTCCTTGAAGAATTGTAATTGTGAGACCTTAGTTGCTCGAAATCGAGGTGATTTAGGGATTCCGGAAAATGTTCTCGAATTTGAATTAATTTTTAATACGAGATCATTAAAGTTAAAAGAAGTGCCTTAGTAAGGTTTATTTTACAAAATAAAGTATGTAAAATAATTCAATTATTGAAAACTTAGTTTAATCAATATCAAATAATTTTATCATAAACCTATAATATGATGCCCGGAGCATAGCATGACCTTAGAGATGGATCACATGATTTATAATAATAATAATTTGGAGTAAATAGAGTGTGGAATAATTATACAATTGGTAAATGTACACACATGTACATGGAATTATGAAATAATATATATATATAACGCATAAATAGGTATATAAGTATAAAATATCAACTTATTTAAGTAGAATATTTAAGAAATGGTGATGGACACCCGTTAAGTTGAATTTTAGAGGCTGTTGGGCATGGTGAATTGCTGGCTAGGGATGAGAAATTTTAGTGACACCTAAGCATCTAAAACTAAGGGAAGAAAATGTGAAAATAAACACGTCCCATTGAAGAAAATTCTCACTGACCCATGTAGCCTATATGAAGTCTAAGTTTGCTTTTTGTACGCACTTTATTTAGTTTAGGTTTCAAGAAAAAGGGGAGTGGCTTGAGAAAACTTAAAGAAGATTTTAGGAAAAATAATACAAATTATGGTGTGACTTTAGGGTTTTGCAAGTTTGGGGATGCAAGCAGCTCCTAGAGGTGAATCACCACTGCAACTTGAAGGGAGCATAAAGTCTTAGTGGGTAACATACTTAGGGTAGCCGATGGTAGCTAAAACAGCAACTTCCAGTGAGTGATTGCTTTTTTTAATTTTTATCAAAATTTCATTAGAAATGGTAAATGATTTCCAAAAATTATGAAACTTAGTTTTTCATAGTAATTTTTCATGTAGAATTTGTAAGCTCTAAAGATAAGCTAAGTAACCGTAGGATCGAACTTAATACACAAAGTTTAGGGCGATCAATTAAAGGATCCGATTAAACCTAAATAATAAACTAAAGTTAGAAATATTAGTAAAAGTGACCATGTAAGTTTGAATTTAAGAAAATAAGTACTAAAATAAGGGAATATAAAATTTTTAAATTTTAAGTATATTACTTATTATTTATCGAAAGTACGTAAAATAAATTTCGATAACTAATAAATCGTTAGAGATAAATTATATGTACATTAAAAATCATAGAATGACCTAAATAATATTTAGGAGTGTTTACTTGTACCTCATATGTATTTACGTGTACATAGAAATATGCGAAATTACCTAAATTGCTTGAAATTAGTTAAAAATTTACTAAATAATTAAAGAAAATTATAAAAAAATGAAGGAAAAATAAAATAAAATAAAATGAAAGGGGGAATGAACCGGATCAAGTTGTGGCAGCAAGGGGAGTAAGAAACCAAAATTAACCAATAAAAAACAAGCAACAAAAAAGGCAAAATGGAAGAGATATGAGCCTTGTCTTGTCTTAATTAATGCACAATAATTCTTACAAGGCCCTATAAATAGCTAGAAAATTTACAGAGCTCATTTGTTTAGTTGGAAATTGGAAAAAATTGAGAGAATTAAAAGTGAGAGGGAAAATTAGGGTTTTAGATATTTTGTCCTAAATCTGTACAGATAGGGTAAGAAGGTTGAACCTACACACCACCACCATCTGAAACCGAACCACCACTACCCCACTCCAAACCTACCACTTGGACCAGTCGATACACCTGAATTGGCCGACATACCTGAACCAGTGTTGGAGGCTAAAAAGCTTTTGAACCAGGTGAGTTTCACGTTTCCTCCGATTTAAAAAAACTCCTTAAAATTTTTTATTATGCCCAGAAAATTATGAAATTTATTATTCTGATGTTTTATTATATGAAGATTTAGGAAAAAATAGTGATTAAGTTTAATCACGTTTGTAAATATAGGGTTCTTAAAAAATTAGATAAAATTGAGTATGATTAGAATTAGAAATAAATAGGTTTAGGAGTATAGTTTGGAGCTCAATTTTTTTTTTTATAGAATGCTTTAGTGACATAAAATAGTGCTATTAAGCCATTTTTTTAAAATCAATTTTTGAAATTTTAAGTAAATTTTTAGCCCTAAAATGATGGAAAAAAATGAGTAATTTTGGCTTAATTAAATGATTAAATGATTAATTACTGATTTAGAAGGTAATTAGATGTTTAAGGATGTTACTCTCTAATGTGGAAACATAATCCTAGTATTTAGAGTGTTAATTGTAATTAAAATGGGAATTATGTGGTAATTGTAGGAAATTTAGGAATATGTGAAATTGAGATTTTAATAAATATAAAAAAATAGGTTAAATTTGATAATATAATAATAATATCAGTACAAAATAAATCTAATACAAAAATTAATTTTAGGTAATTGGATAAAAAAATATAAAATTTTCTTATATTGGGAGTAAATCTGGTACCCCAATTAAGATTAGAGTGTACCGAATATATTAGAATACTAAATTAAGACCCAGCATAATATTAGAATACTCAAGCTTAATGTGATTAATTTCACATTAAGATTTGAGTATATTTAAGATTCCTTGTAGTTAAAAACAATTTAGAACCAAAATTGAAATCTAATTTAGAAACTGAACCTTAGGCAAATGTAGAGTGAATCATTAGTAAATAATATGTATTTATGGAGAAGTGAGTTAAATTATAACTTAGAATATGTATCATCAAAGTATAAATACTAAAAAGACGTATTTGTATTGTAGGATACCCAGAGACGAACCAACCTGCAATTAAGTAATTAAGCGACTAAAAATTCCAGGTAAGTTGGGTTTATTACTTCACCGTATTTAGAGTATTATTTTAGGGCACTTGGAGACTTAGGATTGTGTATGATTATGATTGTAAGTAGTTTTATGCATGTGCTTATGTACCTGACTTCGTGTTGAAATTTGTGTTTTGATTGATGATTGTAATGACCGGATTGGTGTGAAATTGTTTGAATACCCTAAATTGAACCTAATTTTATTCGATCCTAAAACCTGAAATTGTCATGCATTGCAACCCTTTAGGGGATAATTAAGATTCTCCAACCAAACACCGACACCTTCGAAAAAGATAGCACTAGATAGCAAATTGGTCTTTTCCTCATTCTTAGCCGAACTAAGTGATAGGAGAGGAGATCGTAGTGAGGATGGGGGCATTAGTTCGAAGGATAGTTTTAGGAGGAGCAGTGTCTCATCGCATAAACCTGGGTTTGGTTGTGAACTGTTGCATAGTATGAAAACCCCTCAACCCAGATTAGAGAAGGTAAAATTACTCTGATTTCGCAACGGACCGGACTACGTTGTGTGATGATACTTACTTGTTGCATTGCATAAAAATAATTGCTTGATAATCTTATTTGTGTTTGTATACATTCATGAGTCTCCAATTTAACTTACTGAGCTGTATAGATCCTTTTGCAGGTCTTGATCTCTGATTACTTTGACTAATATGTCGCCCTACAACTATCCAGAGGTTAGTTCTTTTTGAAACTTGGGGGTGTGAGGATCAATCTTCCTAATAGTTAATGTATATCTAGAGTCTCACTAGTATCTTTAAGATTGAAGGATTGATATTTGATACGTAAATCAGTTGACTGTTATGATATGATGTAGAATTACATGGGAATTCTACAGTAATGTAAATGTAATCATATATATGTGTTGATTTGAAGCTTTAATATTTACTGTAACTTTAGTTAGATTCTTAATTGAACTGTTTACTTCAAAACGAGGAGTTATTGATGCCTTATGTAGATCATGTCTATGATAGGCATTGTGAGGCCAGTTACTATCATAAAATGGTTTACACGGAGGGACTATTGCGACTCTGTGATTTTAGGGCGTAACAGAATTCAAATATCAACCTAAATTTTCTAATTTCTAAGTGCATATATGAGTTCCTTAATAAAAACATCCAATCTACTAATTTTCTTTCACATTTTCAAAAAGTCAAACAATGTAGTTTCGACCTAAAATTTTTATGTATGAGTTCCTTAAAAATTTTAATTTCATACTATGTAATTGGTTTTTAAGATTGATAAGTTAGGTTTTTGAGAAATTTTGATTTTTTATGAAACTACATGCTAAAGGTGTTTTTCCTAAGGAATTTTATAATGAACTCAAGGTACTTTTGCTATAGACTGAAGAATCAAAGGTTTTTTTATGATGTTTAGAAGAGAAGAATTTTTTATTTTAAATGGAAAACCTATTTGCAAGCTAGTTATTGTAGTTAAAAGGCCAAACTACATATTTTCCTACTCAAAACTATATGTTTTTCTACCTAAACCATATGTTTTCTACTAAAATGTGCTAATATGAGTGTTTAAATGGGGTGTTTAGTGATACTTTATTTTGGTCAAGCATATGAGTGGTGATATTGATGTCAAGGTGGTGTGATTTATTGATTTACTAAAGGGAATGGTTGAATTAGAAGGTCGGTCAGAACCTTGACTGTATTGAAATTTATATCTTGAAGTTGGTCAAAAGGTAGGTTAGAGACTATGCTATATGTATTAGGAATGACTTCCTAGCATCTCTATGCATATGATGAGTTGTGTGGCTAAATAAGGAGTAAATTAGCAGTATAATGGGCATTGGATAAGTATTATGGTTGGGCCCTTCATTTTGGAGTCGCTATGTAATATTAAGTAAAGTGGATTTTTCTAACATCCATGGAGTAGTAAGCAGGCCGAAAGCTTAATTAAAAAGGTATATTAGGAGAATCTTATATAGTAAGGCAAAGTCAAAGACTTGGTTAGAAGATATTTTGGATGAAACCCATTCTAAAGAAAGTCATCAAAACCTTAAACCTTATGTACGGGTAAGTTATTAATTTAGTTATATATATCATATAAATAACTTGGGTATCATATATAGTATGACTAGGTGAAGTGCTAGAGGAGGAGCTTTGGCAATAGGCTTAACGTTTGAGAAAATCACTAAGTCTGGTAAGTAGATTTGCTTGTGTGATAAGAGTACGTATAGTTGATTTGAATGTACTTTTGTGCAAGTGTGCCTTGTTGATTGATGGGTTATGGAATGATTTATGACCCCTTGGAACATATTTTTGGATGAAACATGCTTAGCTATTGACTTTGATGATTTCAGTTGTGTTGTTACTTGATTATGATTATTGATTGAGATTTGTATTGACTTAGATAAGAGGTTAGGTAATAACTACTGACCTCCTCCTAAGATAAGTTAGGTACATGCTTAGGAGTGTTGACCAACTAGATTTACTAGGGCTAAGGCTAGACCTAAGATATTGGTATTGATGTATGTCACGCACATGAGCATTGATATTGGCAAGTGTACCTATCAGTTTATAATATAGCAGATATGAGTCCAAGTGTTGATCATTTAGGGATTATGTCCGTTTTCTTAATATCTAACCTAATAATTTTAGTTAAGAAATAAATTCAAGAAAATTAAATCTAAAATAAAAGTAATTAAACTAATATGTAAAACAAATAAAAATTAAAAATATTGATAATGCATGAATTTAGTATTCAATTATTGATTACCCTAGAGTAATGAATCGCATATTAATCTTATTCTAATTAATTGGATTATAAGAATTCCTAAATTATATTAATATCTCTCTCGAGATTATTAATACCTAACCCTAAGATAATTATTGAAATCTCTTTCTAATTAAAAATCCTATAATTGCATTAATGATTCGTGAAATTTACTATTAGTTTTGACCCTAATCTAGAGAAATCACTGTAGCTTTTCTCTAGGTCTATTCAAACCCCTTCTAATTATGCTAGATCTATTTACATATATCAACTCTCAATGTTTATGCATGAAATCAAATATTGAATTAATACATCGATAATATTAATTCAAAGTAATAAAAGAACACATGATTAGATTGCAATTAATTAGAAATCATGGATTGATATAGAAAAGAAAACTATTTATATAGATTATGGTTCACATTAATTAAATACTAAAAATAACTAATCTAAAATATTAACAAAATAAAAAGAAATAAAGAAGAAAAGAAAAGAAGAAAGATGAGTCTTTAATACCCTAAAATGTGAAAGAATGAATGTTATGTTTATAAGACTTTTGTGATCTATTTATATATCATGGAATCTTAAAATATATCTCTGGCATATCTTTCCCTTATTTTATCTCCAATTGTCTGTGTAGTTAATACAAGTTTTCTAATTGACATAACATGCAAGCTTTAACATGGATTCACAAGGTTTCAAATTTTGTAGACATAAAATTGAATGCAATAGAAGCTTTTGAAATTGATTGGATGGCATGAATTTCAATGGACGTGGGCTTCAGCTTGACGTGGACTTCAGCTTGGAGATGTTGGGCTTCTTGGATTTTAATATAAATATGATACATCTGGACAACATGATCATGTTAAATGGTCATGTTACTTTTTGATCCTTATCTTATATTTCATTACAGCCTTGACATGGCCATATCAAATGATTGCGTAATTTTTTGGTCATATTTTAAATAAATTGACGTAATCTTCAACTTGATTTCATTAACTAACTATGTCGATAGTCAAGAGCTCATAACTCTTTCAGTTTAACTCCAAATCAAATAAAACTTGATTCATTTTCTTTCTTTTCTTCTCAATTATTTCATCAAAGGTTAAAATCAAAATATTTTCTTATTAAGTACCAAATATCCACAAAATACTCATAAAAATATAAAAAACACCATAAAACCCATTTATAAATATATGTAATATAGCACTTATCAAGCATGGCATATGTTTGTTACATTTGTATTGTTTGGTTAGACTAAAGAGTATCGTGATTGAGCTGATATTTTGTTGTATGTTTGTCATAAGATACTGCTTATATTGTTGTCTATTTATCCACTCTCACTCAACTTATAGTAAGTTGATAAGATAAGTTGTCTTGTCCTTAGGTTAGAAAAGAAGTTAGACAAGACCTTACATCTTATAAGCAAGAAGACTTTAGTATGCTTAATGGTGATAGCTTTCCTTGTGAGTGAGTAGCTACGGATTTGGATTTTAATTCTAAGAAAGAGTTCTCTAAGAAGATTGTCAAGTTATGTTGTAAAGACCTCAACATGAGATTATAAACGTAATGTACATACTTTTCTAATGAATTTATATTTTGTATAAGATTGTATAGTTATGATACTTTGAGTTTGGCTTACGTAAGGGGAAACTTTTACTGTGCCATTGTTACATGAATAAAGAAACAATTGGAGATTAAGTATTATATGAAGTGAACGATAAGTTAGTTACGAGTTTTACCTTATACCTAACTTAGGGATGCAATTAACAAGCCGTCTTTAAGCATTAAAAAGTTAAGGAAAAAGTTCTAAACAGATGCCTAGAAGGTAAGGTGTTATAGGAATTCTACTCCTACCTTATTCCAAATTGTAACTCAAATGTGCTAATATAAGAGAACTAAATTTTACAATATTGTCTAATTTGGTTAGGTTCTCATCACAATTTGGTTCAGTTCGATAAATAGGCTTAACATAGTTGGTGTGAAACCCAACAATTTTAGTGATTAGGATCAAACACCTAAACTAGGGAAAGGTAAGCCCATAGATTTACGATTAGATTTTGAGTGGCCGATTTAGGGTGCTTGCAAAGGTAACTCGATTAAGTTAGAGATTTATGAGGAGGTTAGAAACATTAGTCAAGAAGACCCCATTGGCTTAGATCTCAAAAAAAAAAAAAATAATAATAATAATATAGCTAAAATAGTATATTTTATTATATTGCTATATGAATATCGGATATGCGCGAAATAGGTATCAATAATTAACGAACCTTTAGAGTTAAATTATACAAGTAATAAAATTATCGAATGGCATAAAATAATGTGTAGAAAACATTTATATACATAGAATATAATTGTTATATACATATATATACCTATAATAATTTAAAATACCTGAATGTAAGAAAAAAAATACAATAAATAAATATAAGAAAATAGCAAATAATTAAAGAAAAGCATGTGGCCTCATAGAAACATAGAAGAAGGTATAGCAAGCTTAAAATGTTAGATCGAACTTGATAGTGGATGCAAAAACCCTCTTTGGACATCTTATCACACTTTTTAAGCATGTGTTGGGAGGAAAATTTTTCAAATCATGTAAACCCCCACTATAAAAACATAATCTAACTTCCATTGATGAGTTTGGTCATTTGAGATCCTTAGAAAATTCGTAAAAGAGAGAGAGAGTGTGTGAAATGGAATTTTATAACGAATTTTGGAAATAAATAGGGAAAGCAACACAATAGTCGATTCTCAAGGGTAAGAAGCACTTGAAAGTGTGCTACCTCCACTACTCGAAGGAAAACCCCATGCCAAGATTACTAAACAAACCTTCATCCCTCAACGACGGCTAAAGCGTAGTTTTTTTGGTAAGTGTTTGATTTTCTCAATTTTAACTAAATTTTATTAAAAATAGCAAACGATCTTCAAAAATTATGAACCTTGTTTTTTTTTTTCTTTAAGTATTTTTTTCATATAGAATTCAGATATCAAATCACATTTTCAAAATTTTGAGTACTAGCTTAGGGTCCTTAAGAAAAATGGCTCGTTAGTCGATTTTTAATCATATTTTCAAAAGTCCAATTGTTGTAGTTTTGGTTTGGATTTTTATGTGCAAACTCCTAAAAGGTTATATTTTCATATTACGTAGTTAGATTTTCAAAATCATGAAGTTGGATTTTTGAGAAACTTGTGATTTCCTCCAAAACAATATACTGGTAAGTTAATTTCCTTAAAGAAGTGTACTTGATTTTGTATACCTGAGTTATAATCTATTTTTCTTAGTCTACAACAACTAGAAATGAGAAATTTTAAGTCTTAAGTTGAAGATTTTAAATTGCAATGAGAGTTTAAGTTTAAGGTTAATGATTTATAAACTTAATCTTAAGGTTTTTCTTAAGAATTTGAATAAATAAAGTTTGGAGAAGGAAGATAATAGGTGGCTGTAGATTTAGGATGCTATGATGATGTAAAAAATGAGCTTAGCATGGTTTTACAACTCAATGTAGTATGGACCTACGAGCAAAGTAATGAAATGTAGAAGTAGAAATAGAGTCAAAAACTCGATCAAAAAGTAATTCGATCAAAGAAGCTTGCAATGTAATTATAATAGTAGTAGTTAAAAGTTTAGTTAGAAAGTAGCTTGGTATTTAATATTTGATCACCCGGAGTCAAAAAGTATGTCAGAAAGTAGTCTTATGTAAACTCTAAGAACTTACTAGGGTAGGAACCTTAGTCAAAATCTTGGTCAGAACATACCTTACTTAGTTAAGACTTAATAAATCACTTAGGAAACCTATTTCCCTCAAATGAAAAACATGCCTAAATGTTAAGAAATGAACTCCTATTTCATGTGTTGCTTAAAAACCCAAGATGTTGTATTAAATATTTAGGGATAATTGAAAAAGACTGGAGTGATGCACAAAGATAACAAACATCAACATTAAGGTAAGTGGGATTGATTCCTCATAGCATTTTAGAACATTATTTTACAATACTTGGAGCCTTTAGTATGTTATTGTTTATGATTGTAGTTTACTTGTTTGTACATGTATGGTGCATATGCTTAGATATAGGGTTACTGCTATGGGAACTAAGCTCCATGATGTGTTGTATTATGTATATTGTTTGTTTAGATTGCTAAAACTGGTTTATCACCTCTAAAACAAACTAACTTTAACTTAACTTAACTCCTAACTTGACATACATTACAACCTATTATGGAAAACGACTAGGATTATTCGGCCAAACATTAACCCTTCGATGAGGATAGCTGAGATGGTTATTTTCTCACTCTTAGTTAAACTAAGTAACAGGAGAAGAGGTTACAACAAGATTGAGAATAGTTGTTTGAAGATAGTTTGAGGCGGAGGGTCTTCTTCATTGCACAAGTCTTGATTTAGTTTTGATTTGTGAGTACATGACTTCAAACTCCTAAACCTAGACTAGAGCGGGTGTAATTTTTCTAATTTCATGATAGACTGAACAACATTATGCAACGGTATTTGCTTGTTCATGCATTGCATCTAACTAACTTGATTGATAACCTTGCTTACCTTGTGTTAAACACGTACTCCTATCTTCGTCCAGTTTACTAAGTAAGTTGTCGCTTATTTCCCTATAGATTTTTCTTACAAGATAAGAATAATGATGTAGACCCACATCAAATCTCAACCTAGTAATTGAAGGGGCTGAAGAGTGAGAATAAATGAAGATGCTGCTAAATTTTTATTTCTTTTAAAGTTTTATTTATCTTTAAGGAAGCTAATTAGGCCACCACAAATGACTCAATAGTTTCCGCAATTGATTTTAAGATAAAAAGGAGTGTAAAACTAATTAGCCTTGTAAGCTTTTCTTATATGCTTGAACTTACATAGAGTATGTATTTTGAAGACTATTTCACATGTCTTTTCGAAAGAAGTCTGATTCTACAAGTCTTTTTAAAAGAGGTTTGATGAACTATACAAAGGTTTACTATAAATGCAGATATTAAGTTGAACGCTTCAAGGCTACGTTACCGAGTTCACCTTGTGTAAATTAAGTTTATGATAACGGCTATAAGGTCAACTTCTATCTTAACATGGTTCATACCGTGGAACTGTTGCAACTTTACCACTTAGGGCGTGACATTTGATCATCTTTCTACCCTAGAATGATACACATTTTTAGTTTACATCATAATAGTGTGTAAAAAAATGAAAGGGGTAAAGTGTGAAGGGAGAAAAACCATTTATCATATTACATAATGTTAAACCTCTAACTTTGACCTCAATGCAGATTTTCAATTTAAACTTTCAAATGCTATAAATAATCATCTTAAAATTTGATTTTATGTGGACATACCCTATGAACTTTCAAATAAATTACCTCCCTAAACATTGATAATTTAACAACGTGAAGGATGTTTGTTGATAAGTTTGATAAGGCTTTTGCACATTAAGGTTAAAGTTTAGAGGTATTGATTGCAACATTTGAAAGATCAAGGGATGTAACCATATAAAGTTAAAGTTTGTAAAGGTCATTTACAACATTTAAGAGTTTAGGGACATATCTGCACCTAGGTTAACATTTGAGGTGGTTATCTCCTTTTTTTCTGTATTTTATCTAATCCATATATGCGAAAATCATGAATCTCTAAGATTTAATAAATATAGATTTCCCATTATAAAATTCTCTTTAAAGGAAGAACAATTTCTTTTAAGAAGGATTTAATTTTTAAAGAAGGATTTAATTTTTAATGAACGATTTAATAGATGATATTATATAGTTTACCTAACTTTAGATATTATTAATCATAAATTCCTTTTCTCATAAGTATTCGTCATAATTTTTTATTATTTTACATGTATAAATAGCTTAAACTTAATTCCAAAACTTCGCTTCAATTGCAAACAATGTGATATGGACCTATAATTTTTGTTTTAGCCACTTAACGACATAAGGAAATAGGTGTGTGGTTTAGTCTTCTAATTGAGCTAAAAGCAACGTTCCAATGAATTTTTGTGCATAAATTACCTTATATATTCTTGTGTGTTTCTATTAGTGATCCAATCAATAGCTTTCGTCAAACCCATCTCCATTGTCACTTTCTTCACACTTAGTTTACTACTTTTGTTCCAAAGTTCTACTTCTAAGGCCGGGTTAGAAGCGATTCCTTTTGAAACCAGCCTCCAGCCTTTACCCCCACCTACCCCCTTAAAACCTAATCACCACATGGCAACTTGTGATTAGTTAGCAACAATTAATTTAATAACATACGTTATTATATGTATTCTATTATATTGTACAATGAAAATAATATTAAAAATGTAGGGAATAGAAAAAAAAAAAATTGAATCAAACCCCACTAATTTTGTAAAGAAAATTAGGGCACTATGGAGGGATTAGCAGGTCTAGAGTGGTTACTTTATGAGACCTTATATGTATTTTATCTTATAGGTACCGATTTCTAAATTTTGAAACTAAGATCTAAGGAACTTTTTATTACATTTTCATGATAACTTATCAATTTTTTCATATATTTATAACTTGTATATTTTATAATTCAATAATCTCTAGTGATTTAATTATAATCGAGAGGATTATTGATGGGTTATTAACAACGGACATAGTTCATTTATGGTCATTATATTGCAATAAATAATTGGGAACCTAAGTTTCAGTTAGAGGTTGCTAGTTTTAATGCCATGGCTATGTGGGTTAGAATTATTGGGCTATAAAGTGAAATTGTTTTCCTCAATTGTAGTGAAGCACATTGTGGATAAAATAGGACTTGTAATCAAATACGATATATATACTATTGAACTTGAGAGAGTGCGTTATGCTAGAGTTTCTGTCCAAATCAACTTTGATGAACTGCTTTTCCACATAACAATCATTAATAACATCCCATATAAATTAAAATATGAAGGACGACCAAATTTCTATGTTTTATGCGGTAGAGTTAATCACAATAGGAACCAATGTTCCTATGTCAAAATCAATGAGAATAAGGGGGAAAATGATAAAATAATCAAATGATGAGAAGGAAAGCACTAGAGAAAATTGAGGGAAAGGAATCCGTAAAGATAAGAGCAGAGGTATTAAAAGAGAGTACAGTAAGCGACGAGCAATCTAGTAAGAGTAGCCAAAGGAAATGATGAGACTAACGCAGGAAGAAATGATGAAGAACTACAAAATATAAATAAAGATGAAGAGAATGGTGAAAGTTTCGAAGAAGAAATAATTAATAAAAACAAAGAAGCAAAGTACAAAGAAAGGAGCAAGAAATGATCTAGGGGCTTAGAAAAGGGTAGAAAACTCAAAAAGTGGATTTCATATGGGGAAAGAACTATCCCTTCAACGGATAGTCACAAAAACACCAATGGCCATGACTCTAGGAAAATGGAGATTAATATTAATGGTAGAAGTGACAGTTTATAAACAACAAGGATATAAGAAACATAACTAAACAAAGTTTCACATTCTAAGCACTCTCAAGAAAAGAAAGAAAACTTTTCTTTGAAAAGATTAGCTAGAATTGATGGTAGTCAAAATAGAAATAAAGATTTCTCTCAAGTTGCTATTTTGCAAATCCAAGGTTCCATGGATAAATAAACATAGTAAGTGCAAATAGAGGGCTATAGAACATAAGTAATGGTGGAGAATGTAGAGAAAGAAGTGATATGGACATAGTAGCCTCTAGAGAGGGTTCTAGAATTGTTCTTCAAACCAACATGTGTACAAGAGAGGATAGTGTAAATAGAAAGGTAGGAAATAAGGATAGCTTATGAAGCAACCATTCCAATAACCCTTTCACTAGAAAGAGTTGCAATAGAGGTAAGGGAGACTTTAGAAATGCTAGAGGAAACTTATAAGATAGTTGTGGTGAAAATAATGATGAGGGCATCCATGGAGATGGAAATTCAAAGGATATTGTATGTAGAGGAGATATAGTAGGGCAAACTAAGCAAGTAATGTTGCTTTCGTGGTAAGTGAATATGATGCTGGTAATGACTAAACTAAGGACATGCATGTGGAAGATGGGAATAATGCAGGCTAAGATAGGTAACATGGATGAACTATTCTTCCGCATCTCCTTTAATGTCATGGATAAAGAAATAATGGACACTCTTTCCTTAAACATGATCAAGAAGCCTTTTAAAATCATGACTCATAATGCAAGGGGAGTAGGCTTGGTGAATAAGAAGAAGGTTATTGTAGAGATGATCTCAACTTACAACCCTTAAGTCACTATTATCACTAAGATTAGATTACATAAAGAAGGAGTAGAAAAATTAAAAAGATTTCTTTGGCTTGAGAACATGATATGTGCTAAAGCTGAGGGGTTTAGAGGAGGTATTGTGGTTTTGTGGGATTCTTCTGAAATCACTATCTTGGAGCGTAATATATCTTAGTCGTAGATTCTCATGAAACTCTAGATAAACAACTCCCCCTTTAATTTTTCCTTCCTGCCATTTATGCTAGTCATAGATTCACCTTGCAAAAAGTGCTTTGAGAATAGCTCATAAATATTTCAATAAACATTGATGGGCCATGGGTCTTTAAGGGAGATTTTAATGAAATTCTTGGTAATAATTAGAAGAAAGGAGGAAGACCTATTGACTAACATAGGGCTAGGTTATATTAGTCCTACATGAACACTTATTGTATGGCTGATTTAGTTGTGTTGGTCTAAGATTTATTTAGACCAAGAAAACAAAAGTTTTAGCCAACTTAGTTGTTACGCCCCGAAGTCGCGAAGTCGCAACAGTCCCGCCGTGTAAACCATTCTATGATAGTAACTGGCCTCACAGTGCCTACCATAGAGATAATCTACACAAGGTGTCGACGACTCCTCGCTTTGAAGTAAACAGTTCGATTAATGATGATACAACAATTATGATAATTATCACAAAGTTCTATAAAACATAGATAATTATAAATAAGTCCACAGAGCTTCCCAGGAAATTTTACGTAATAACTACAGTTTACTAATTTACAGAATAACTAACAGTCTTCAACCTTTAACTACAAGGTCAGTCTAGTTACACATTATGCTAAATAACTTGATCCTCACACCCCTGGCTTCAAAAGGACTAACCTCTGGATAATTGTAGGGCGGCATAGTACTTGAAGAGATTACAAATCAGAACCTGCAAAAGGATCTATAAGGGTATGAGCAACTACAGCTCAGTAAGTTGAATTGGAGACTCATGAATGCATACAAGCACAAACAGGGTTATCAAACAATTATTTTCATGCAATGCAACAATTAAGTGTCATCGCACAACGTAATCTGGTCCGTTGTGAAATCAAAGAAATTTCACCCGCTCTAATCCGGGTTGAGGAGTTCTATGTTATGTAGCAGCTTACAACCAAACCCAGGTTTGTGCAATGGAGACCTCGCTCCTCCCGCGACTACCTTCGAACCATTGACTTCACCCCCGCCGCGACCTCCTCTCCTGTCACTTAGTTTGACTGAGGATGAAGAAGGGACCATTTTGCAATCCGGCACTATCCCTTTCGAAGGGGTCGGTATTTGGTTGGAGAGTCCTATGATCCCCTAACGGGTTGCAATGCATGACATTTTCGGTTATTAGGGTCGACTAAGATTAAATTCCGGTTAGGGTGTTCAACAAGTTCATACCAATTCAATCAGTCACAAAATCATTCACAATACAAATTCCAGCACAAATTCAGATACATCAAGCACATGCACAAGCTACTTACATTCACAATCATATACAAGCCTAAGTCTCCGAGTACTATAAAACTAGTATTCTATTACAATAAGCAATAACTCCACTTACTTGAATTTGCTCAATCGCTCGATCCTTTAGTTGCGAGTTGATTTGTTTCTGGGTGTCCTATAATACAAATAGGTTCTTTTAGTACTTATATTTTATGGATTCTTATTCTAATTTATAATGTAACTCATTTTCCTCATGTATACCTACAACGTATTAATAATTCGTTGTATTCTATTTCGGGGTTCGGCTCCTAAACTAGATTCTAGTTTTAATTCCTAAGTCGTAATTAGGCTCGAATCCCAATGTGACATTAATCACCTTATGCTCGGGTATTCAAATATCCTATTGGGTCATAATTTTGGTATTCTAAACTAATCGGTACACGCTAACCCTAATTGAGGTATCGGATTTATTCCCGATGTGTAAAAATCTTACACTTTGAGATATTTACTTAAAATTAAATATTATTTCAGATTTATTATTTTTCTGATTTCAATTATAATATTATCTAAATAACTTTTTTTTTTTAGATTTATTAATTTACATTTTCACATATTCCTAATTTCTTATATTCTTTACCTAATTTCCCTAATTAACCATACTTAGTACCTAAAGGCTAGGATTAGGGTTCCACTGCAGAGATTAACTTCCTTAAACATCTAATTAAGATCCAAATCAGTAATTAACATCCTAATCACCTAATTAACTCCAAATTACCCAATTTTTCCATCATTTTAGGGCTAAAAATTAACTTAAAAATTTCGAAAATTAATTTTAAAAAAATGGCTTCATAGCACTGTTCTATGTCACATGAGCATCCTACAGAAAAATTTTGAGCCCCAAACTACATCCCTAAGCCTATTTAATTTCCGGTTTAATCATGCTCGGTTTTGAACAATTTGTTAAGGACCCTATATTTCCAGACATAATTAAACTAAATCAACATTTTTCCCTAAATCTACATACAATAAAACCTCAGAATAACAAGTTTCATAATTTTCTGGGCAAAATAACTAATTTTACAAAATTATACAAGAATCGGGCTGGAATTTGGACTCACCGGTTCAGGTGGCTCCGGCCACCGCGGGCCGCCGTGGCCTTGTCGGCCGGCCTGGGCGCTGCCACCACCGTGTGGTGGTGGTGGCCGTCCACTCCCAGCTCCTCGTTTGGTGTGGGTTCCCTTTAAAACCCCTAACTGCACAGTTTTTCTTTTTTTTTTTTATTTTCTGAATTTTCTCTCGAATTTTCAACTCTCTCTAATTTTCTCTGATTTGTATCTGTCCAAATGTGCTCTGTAAATTTTTTCCCTATTTATAGACAATTGTAGAATTTAATGTGCATTAATTTGATGGGATTTTGCCCCAATTCCATGATTTTAGGCTTTTTGTTTGTCAAATTCCTATTGGTTATTTTTTTCTTTTTCTGTCACGACCTAATCTTGCATCAGCTTATCCTCTTCTGATTTTTTCTGATTTTTTTATAATTATTTTGTATTTTTCTTTAATTATTTACTTAGTTTTCGGCCAATTTTAGTAATTACGCGTATTTTTATCTACACGTAAATACATGTAGGGTACACGTGAACATTCCTAAATATTATTTTGGTCATTCTAAAATTTTTAGTACACATATAATCTATCTCTAATAATTTATTAGTTATTATATTACATTTTTTGCCTTTTCGGTAATTAGCAGTTATTATGCTTAAAATTTGAAAATTTTATAGTCTCCTATTTTACTACTTATTTTCTTAAATTTAAGTTTACAGGGTCATTTTTACTGGTATTTTGCTAAATAGTTTATAATTTGGGTTTGATCGGATCCTTTAGCCGATCGCCCTAAACCTTGGGTTTTAAGCTCAAACATATGGTTACTTGGCTTGGCTTGGCTTTAGGGCTTACATTAGTCTAGACAAGACTAGATAGAGCTTGGGTGCCTTTCCAAAAGCTAAAGTTTTTCATTTAAAATATTCATAATTCGATCATTATCCAATGTTGCTGAATAACAAACCTACTTGTAGTTCTAGACCAAAGTCGAAAGACCCTTTAGATTTTAACTTATGTGGCTTGACCATCTGACTTCAAGGATTTCATCAGAAGCATATGCTTCCATATCCCAAATGATACTTAGAAACTTATTAATAACCTTTAGAAATGGAATAGGGAAGTTTTCAAAATCATCCATGAAAGGAAAAAAGCTATCCTAAAGAAACTTGAAGAAGTTAATAGAGCTATTTAGACCAATCCTTTACAAGCTCTTCTATGTAGATAGAGCTTCTTGGATCAAGAGCTAAATAGCTTCCTCTTTGATGAGAAAAAAGCTTCATGTAGCCAAATCTAGATCAAATTAGATCCTAGAGGAGGAAAGAAGCACGAGATTCTTCTATGTTGGCATTATAGCAAGAAGATTTGAAGTGCGCATTGTTAGTTTATTTGATGATTCAAATAAGTAGATTTAAAGTAAAACAAAACTAAAAGAACTTGTTAACAACCATAAATTGCATAGTTCCCATTCATGCCCTTATTGGATAAATGGCTTAGGAGGACTCTCTAATGATTTGAAGAGGAGCCTAGATAGACTTTTGAGTGATACAGAAATCAAGAAAGCAATATGGAGTATTGGAAACCATAAGACACCTAGCATGATGATTTTTATATTAGTTTCTATAAGGAATACTAGCATAGTTGGTAGAACTATTTGTGACACTATCAATAAAATCCTGCATGAGTTGAGAATACTTGAGGAGCTTGATAGAGTCCTCATTGTTTTCATTCCCAAATTTGTTGGTGCCAATGTTACACCTATAAGCTTATGCATCACTGTATATAAAGTCATGGGGAAAATCTTAGTTAACCGAATCTGACCCTTCTTAAATGCTCTAATCAGTCTAGAGTAATCTAGTTTCATCCCTAGTAGGTCAATTAGGGATAACATCATCATCTTCCAAGAGCTCATGCACTCATTACATAAAAAGAAAGGAAAGAGATCATGGATGATAGTCAAGTTAAACCTAGAAAAGCTTTTAACAAAGTCAAATGGAATTGTATGGAAAACACTATGTTTGCCCTGAAGTTTCCTAAAGAGTGGGTAAACATTGTTGGATCATGCCTATCCTCAGTTTCCTTTCAACTTATAATGAGCGAAGCTTGCTTGGATAGCTTCACTTCAAGTTATGGGATAATATAAGGAGATCCCCTCTTACCATACATTTTCATCATAGTTATGGAAGTCTTAAGCAAAATGATACACAACCTTGTAGATTTGGGGATGTGGAAACTTATAAGATTGAAGGGGACATGGCTTAAATTTTCCCATTTATTCTTTGCTATGACATCCTTTTAATCGGTGAAGTAAGAATGGATAATGCCCAAATCATGAAACATGTCATGATTAAGTTTGATAAATTTTATAACCAAAAAGTTAATTATAATAAACCTTGTATTATCTTTCCTAATAATATAAGCCAGGATTTAAAACAATCCATTTCTAACCATTCTGGCATTAACCCAAGGAGAGATATGGGGAAGAATTTAGAAATCCTTGTTAAAGAAATTGGCTAACTCAAAAAAGAAGACATAAACTTCATCGTTGAAAAGGTTAGAAGTAAGCTTACTGGATGGAAGGCTACCATGTTGAGTATGGCTGGAAGGAAAATTTTAGCCTCATCAGTTCTTGAGAGTATTATGAATTATGTAGAGGATTGAAAATTTATTTTATTATTATTTTCGGCCAAACCTACTATTTATTTGGGCTTGACTCCTAGGGTTAAGTAATAGGGCCTAAGGAGTTTGGTCTATCTTGAGATGATTAAGAGAAATCTAGCTTGGTGGGCTTGAAACAGAAACCATTAGATCTATTTGTCTACCTCTAACCTTTCCTAGGTACTCATGCACCATGAAGAAGGCTGTTGGCCTTAAGCCCTTTATAAGCTCATTCTAGATAATTATGGAATGAGTAAAATTCCATCTTGTCCATCTATCGTCTTAATGATCCAACAGATGTTATTAAGCCGAAGAGCTTATAAATACTCAGTTATTCCTCATCATTTGACATAACTTTAGAGATAAGAGAAATGATATTCCATTGTGAAACCTTTGCTCTCTAAGATCAAATAGCATTCACGCAAAGAACAATCTCAATTGCTTAAGAACTACAAGGTTGATGTCTTGGGTCTCCTAAACTTTCTCTCTTATTTGTTACTTGTGCATTCGAGACTTTGGGATTCCTTCTTCCTCCTCTCTATCATTCTCTCTCTAATCATCCCATTAAGTGTCATTTCTACATCACTACTCTAAAGCCACATGTAACATGATACTTGCATGATTCATACGTGACTGCTCCAATTGGAACCTCTCATCTACATATGGCGACTCTAGTGGGGATAGAGAGTGATATTAGAGCTATAGCACCTCCTAGGAAGAGAATGGCTATTAGAGAGAAGTTGTCTCTCAAGAGCAAGATGCCAATATTGAATTAGTCGAGTAAGTTAAGCAAGATCCATCTCCATTACCTTAGGACACTAATCAAGATAATACAATCCTTGAGCCTCCTCAAGATACTACAAAGGTGACGCGAGCTATGCAAGAGGCAATAAAACCTTGAATTAGTTCATGGCTATGTTTGCTCCCTTCATGATAAGGTTAGTTGCCTCTACTTCTATGCAACATAAAGTAGCTCTACCAAATTCTACTATTGCTATGAAAATGGGCACTATACCCTCAACTTAAACGACTAACCCTCCCATTACTACATAGGGTATACCTTAGGGAGGGCATGAGTAAACTCCCTTACCATAACCTGTAACTAAACAAATTCTAGTATCTGAAATAAAGAATGTAAGAATTCAAATTGGTGGCTTTTCATCCTCTCGAGTTCCCCTAAGTATCGGTTAATGGATTTACGTCTAAAGAACAACAACCAGGACAATTTAACTCACAGAGGTCCTTTGAAAGTCGTACAGTAAACTTAGACAATGTAGGAGACTATAAGGGTCATAGATCAATTCTTAGCCATGTTTCCAGTTTGTGTTAAGGTAAGTTGCTACTACTTCCTTATAATGGGAAGTGGCTTTGCTAAGCCCTACTACTGCTATTAAGTAAGGCATTGCTTGCAATTCTTCTTACTTTTGAAGACAAATTTTAAGGAAGAAGTGAGTAGACCCTGCTTTTATCTCTCCAGCAAAACTTATGATGTTTTCTCTAAGAACTCCCTTTATTATAAGGGAAGACTTATATATGTACTTGAAAGAATAGCATGCTAAGTCATATATGGAGTGTTGAATATAAAACTTTTACATCTTCAACATATTTACTACAAAGCTAGGAAGCCTTCCTCACATCAAGTAACCCTTAAGCCCAAGTAATGCCCTGGTATCTTAGCTTCCACGCCTTAAGCCCAGGCAACACCCTAGCATCTCAACTTTCATGCCTTAAGCCCAAGCAATGCCCTAGCATATAAGATTCTACACCTTAAGTCTAAATAATGCCCTAGCATATTGACCTTTATGCCTTAAGACCAAACAATGCTACGGCAACTCAACTTTCAAGTTTTAAGCTTAGGTATTCCCCTAGCATCTAGCTATAATGCTTTAAGCTCAAGTATGACACCTTGTAGGCAACTTATGTCATCGTTGCTTTAAAGCGCAAGATGCCTTCAATTAATTTCACCATAAGGTGACATTTTTTCAGTTGAGCAATACTTAACCAAACATCATTACTGATTGGTAAAAGCATAGACTCCTAGGCATACAATGAAAAGACAAGCTTGTATAATGCTAACTAGTAAGAGCATGCCTCCTAGGTACACTATAAGTTGTTGTAGGAAATTAAGACAATTTTAAGCAGCTGAGTAATGGGAAATACCCCCTTGACGAATGAAAGAGAACTCTCGATTTCAGATAATCAATGCCATTATTGTTGCAAGCAAGAGACTTCCTCCGATGCGCGAGATGACTCTAAAGGCTCAAATCACAAAAGTTTAAGCAGCCTCATGATGTTGTAAGCTCAAACCTATAGCAGATCATAGCAAACCTAATTATAGTATCTTAAGATCACTACTACTAAGCAAAGGCATTGCCTCCTAAGTGTATGATGACTTGCACATTCTCGAATGATTTATGCTATAAAGAGGCCTTCTAGTGGCATCATGAAATGAGATGGCATAATAAGTTCATTAGAGCGTAAAGTTCCCTTTAATGAAGGAACGATCAATTAAGTTACTACCCAATCTTGACGAAACATGTTAGTAACTAGGAAAGGAGAGGTATCAATAGGTGGAATGCATTGCTTACCTCCATATGCATTTGAGCAGGCAATGCAACAACATAAGTATCAATGTCACATCCTTCTCTTTGACTGGTACATTATTGACAAGAGTAATGTCAATAACTTCATGGGTTTCTATTCATTTCTTCATGTCACCATTGTCATTCTCTAAATAGACTAGGGAGTCTATATGATCCACCGAGTCTAGATCACCATCTTCAACTCCAAGAGGTGTCTAGGCAACCCTTTATGTTAAATAAAGAGAGCAAGCTCCTTGAAACGTACACAAAGGATCATTGTCTTAGAGCTCAATGGACTCCCATGGTTTCTATTAGAAACTGAAGCAATAGTAATGTTGGTTTAACCTTCAATTGTGCAACTTCAAAAAGTTTAATACGGTCTTCGAACGTTAGAGCTAGTCTCTTCACAATATAATAAACATGTGGGTTTGAGTACTACACTAGGGGATGAAGGTATAGCATAATCCCTTCTTGCTCGTATACGAAAACCATTGTTGAGTAGAAGTAAAGATGACATCGAGGATTCTAAGCCTGCCACACTTCCATCTTGCTCATTGTAAGAACTACAATTGAGTGGAAGCAGTGATAGCATTAAGGATCCTACTTCTTTAAGAAAACTATATGCTTAGGCTTCATGGAAATGTACTCCGCCCAATAGCTCTATCTGATGGAAGTAATTTCCTAAGAAAAGTAAATTGAGTATGTAAGAGAGGTAACTCCCCCTTGTCATCCTTAGAACGAAATCAGTCTTCTTCAATAATGAAATAAGTGTTTACTAGAAGCTCCTACAAATGAAGCTCTTAATGTGCAAGGCCTGCTGGTGCCTGTTACTCACAAAGCTTGTTATGTACAAGTCATGTTACTCTTAAGACTTACTGTGCTTTAAGCTTGCTCATTTGAGGCTTGTAGAACTTTAAGCCTACCGAACATTCTTTAGAAGTAATCTTAGAGTTCTCTCAAGTCTCATTGTAGTAGAGGATCGCTATGTACGAACCTTGCCCTATTGGAGGCCCATTAGGGCCTTCTACATTTAAGGCTTTTCTATGTAAAGTTTGCTACGCTTAAGGCTTGCTTTCTTAAGGCCTGTTGCATTTGAAGTCTGTTAGGACTTGTAATGCTTGAAGCTTGCTTGTTGGAAGTTAGTTCCTTGCTAGGAAACCGTTGAGCCTACTTTGTCTCTTAAAGTGGATATTGAGATTGACTGAGGGCATTGTTAATTATGATACTATTTTTGCAAGAATAAGGGAAGAGGTTAGCAAGACAAGACATACATGGTGTTCTAAAAAAAAAAAAAAGGAAAAAGAAAAGAAGAACAATTGAAGTAGAAATCTAAATAATGGGAGAAGGCCCACCATGCTTGTAATGGTGTTGAATATTGAATATCTTTTAATGATATTTTTGGAAACTTCATATACTCTACAACAAAATGATGGTTTGCTATACTTCCATTCTACTCATAAATGGGAACCATAATCGAGTAAAAGTGATAATAGTATGGTGGACTTTAGTCTTCTTCAGAAGAACTACATATTCTAACTTCTCAGCAATATGCTTCACCCAATCATCTCATTTGGAGGTTGACTCCTTCAAAAATGCAAATTAGGTGTCAAAGAGAGTGGTAACTCTCTCCTTTCATTGAAGTATAATACTAAACCTCCACTAGTGATATCTCTAAAATTAGTATGAGGCATGTGTTCGATAAACTAGAACTTATAATTAGTAAAGGGGGTTATACAGAATTCTCAACACTTGATCCTATCCTAGAATGGGTCTTCAAAGGCGGTTACGTCCAATCACAATCCCAAGGATGTGGGACTAGTAGAGGGTGTCCATTTGAATGTACCAACAAGTTACTCTATCTGATTACTTCCATGTTTTCACTTGGATTGGTTTCCATCTCTTTTGCTAATAGAGTGCAATATTACTCTATTTCTATAAGTGGAGAGTCTAAGCTCACAAATTGCAAAAGGCACACCATTATGGTCAGTACGAGTCAAATTCACTATTGAGTGATAGGAGGACTTTATACATTTCAAAGAGCTACAATTTCAACGATGGTATCGTTGTCTTCTACTCCCTATAAAATTAAAAGAAAGGAATAAAGAGAGAAATAAAACATCAAATTTGAAGTAAAGCATTTAAGATTTAATAAAAGTAAAGCATTTGAGATTTAATAAAAGTAAAGCAATGTGTAACTAAAAGATATGATGATTCTATCCTAAGTATAAGATAAGCCTATATTTAAAGAAAATTCAAGAAGCCATCAAATTCAAGAGTTAATGGAACAACCAGGCCCAATGAAACACGAAGCAATTATATGAAATCAAGGCATATGTTAGAGCAACTAAGTTTAAAGCCATGGTTTCTTTTATGGGAATTGTGGTAATTAAGCTAGACTGTATGCCTATGTATTTAATTGATAAGTTGTGGCAAAGCATTCTTTTATGGAGAAGATCAGAAAGCCTTAATAATCAGGCTGGAATATATGCATATACATTCAAGATAACCAGCTACCAAAATCTAGCATATCATAGTCACACGACATAGAAGCATCAGTATCAGATGTTGCTTAAAAAAAAATTGAAAGCTATTTTCAACAATACCGTATGTAAGATGTGAATGGAAATGTGATATTACATGCTAAAGTCAAGACAATATGTTATTTAAGAATGGGTAGCAATTCTTACCGGATTATTTCTTGGTTTAATTGAAATTGGAGCTCTTTTGGGATATGAAGTAACAACATAAAAATGATAAAGGGACTACAGCTCTCAAGAAAGTTGAAGGGGGAGAGGCTATGGTTGTTGGCCTTTTAGGTAGTATTTGATTGCACGATTTTTATAGTACTATATTGGGAAAAAAATTTTGTTTCATATTTAATTTATAACTTTATCTAGTAATTGAACAAAAATTAAGCTAATTGACTGGACAAAGGCAAAAGATCTAAATTTTGTCCCATTTATATCATGGCATAAAGATGAAATTCATTAGATAAAAATAAAATATTTTGTAATCTCAAAAATACCTCTTTATATTATAATATTCAGTTAATTAATATTATTTTTATCAAATATTATAATAAATTTTATATTCAATATTATGTAAACTAAATATAATACAATAAATTTATACCATCAAGTCCTCCTTACACTTGTCATATTCAATCTTTACAATTAAATGCTATATGAGTGAACTATTCTGCAGTGATACTCACCAACCTGTCAAAGAGTAGTTGAGAAAAGATTAAAGTGGGTTACAACATAATTTTTATATATATCATATACAAAAGAAGCATTTCCTTGGACCTATGTATGACAAAGAAAATTGAGAAGAAGAGTCACCATGGCTTGAAGTGTAATCGCCATGAATTGTTCTCAAGGAACTATCAAGAGCACGGCTCGCATGGTTAAATGCATGTTGGTGTCTAGTTATACCTGGTTGTCGCTCCGAGTGTTGACAAATCAAATTTGCGAAAGAGGGGCAATAATCGTGAGAATGAAGTAACGAAATAATAATAATAATATAAAAAAAGGAAGATAGTGGAGCATTATGCGAAAAGGCAAAGTAAAAGAATGGTTTAAGCTGTATAGCCAATAAGAAGAGATAAAAAAGATAGCAACGAGAAGATCTAAATCTGATTTAAAGATTTAATGGATGGGGGATGGTGTTTGTTGGATTTTATTTAAATTATGGAATGAAATATGTTTGCAATGACTAGAAAAGAGATATATATATATATATGTTATGGAGATGCAATATTTGTTGAATAAATTTATACTAAGAGACTAGTTTTATGCTACGTATCGTTCTGGAGATTTATTTCCACTGTCGTAGAAGCTACATGCATTAGATGGATTTAAATTTATCTATACTATGGGCTTTGTTATGGAAAAAAGAAAAAAAAAAGAAAGAGATATATGATCACGAAAGGTGCATTGCTTTTTGTCGCATTAGATGGAGTAAAATTTACCAAGAGATGGAAAAGCAGTAGGTAAGATACGTAAAGAAGAAGTACTTACGTGCAATGGTTCAATGAAGCACAATAATTGGATGAGACTTGATGAGTGTTGAAATTATTTGGTGCTTTTTCTGAAGGAATATGGTAATTTGAGCTTAATTTATTTAATATTTATTTGTAATTTATTAATCGAAAACCGAAGTTTGCATGAAAAAATTGATGGTTGTCTACAAATATATATAACCTACAAGACAGTATCTCAAGGATAGATAATAAAAAAAAATTTTGATGAAAGATTTAATAAAAAGGGGAGGAGTGGAGACATGTCCCTAGAAAAGATTTGCCGCTATCAATGAAGAAAGAGTAAGATTACTTGGTTGAGTGGGATATTCGAAGATTAGCTTGGAAACTATTTCAGGAAAAATTTGGGATATGGATGATGATTAAAGAATTGAGAAAAGACTTGGGAAGGAAAAAAAAATATTATAGGGTGGATTCGTGGACGAGCAAAGATTTACACAAGATTTGGAGTAGAAGGAAAAATATTACCAAAAATATATTAGAGAGTGTGTTTTCGTTTGATAAAGAAGATATGGTGTTGTTGTGCATTTTTGATACATTTTCCTTATAAAGGGTATAGTATATACTTTGGTCGAGATTTGCACACCAAATGTTGGATTAAAAAAGAAGGAAAAAAAAAAAAGGTAAATGAATTAAATGAAGCTCTTTCGTTTTATGGTTTTTGCTTGAGCCAACAGTTTGGTAGGATCCACATCACTTATGCTCATGTTTGTAATAAAAGGTAAATGAATTAACAATAAAGAGAGAGAAACTAAGGATTTACATGTTTCGTGTCGATCGAGGCTCAATGGCTAGATTATTCTCTCCTCAAGTCATGAGAATGACTTTTTTCTTGTAGCTCTACTTGGCACAACAATTACTTAGTAGCATACCTTCTTTTTCGAAGAAGATTTGCTCTTTTCGGAGAAGATTTGCTCCCTATTTTTATATCGCCTTATTATCCTCTCGACGTCTCAAGAAAACATTTTGTTTTTTCTCCTCTTTTGAATCATTTTTACTATAGCGGCATCAACTCAATATCTTTCGTATGGATACATTTAGTCCATAGGGTCCAAAAGTCTAATTTTTTATCTAATATAATCAACACAAACTTGTTGTAACACTTATGAATCTTGGACTCTAATCCATCCATGAATTTTCGCACATGCCTAGCGGTTGTGAAGTACTAACCATCGGGCTGCCTCTTTATTGTAAAGAAGTACCTAAATGATTGAGGTGTAACCTTAACCTCGACCTCTTTGCAAACTATCTGGAAAGCTGTGAGGAGCCAATAAGTGTTAGGTGAGAACATGCTTAGCACAACTTGGACATAGTTAAAGAATTGCTTAACAAAAGCAGAAAATGGAAAGTACAATCTAAAGTCGAGATACTTTAAATAAATGTGAAACTTGTGCTCCCTTGGAAAACATATTCTTTCCTCTTCTCCCGGCCTCCATAAATTCCATACCTTAGGAAGATTTTACCAGTATTTATTGTATTTTGAAATAAGAACTCTATCGATAGCGCTTACCACTCTGTTTAGAGAGTCACTAAAGTAAACTATGTTATTATATAAATGCCTACCTACAGATCTTCCTTTTTTGTTATCTGGATAGGTACCTATTGTAAGAGAGTTAATAAGGGTGAGTTTGTCCCATTGCTCCACCTACTATCGGCCAAGTTGCTTGAGGAACACGTCATCTCATTCCTTTTTTAGGGGAGAGAAGTAGCCTCAATCTCAGTCACTTCAAAATCTGAAAAAATAAGTCGATGAATTATGTTTTGAACCATACCTGATTTTAACTGTATGATAAAAGTTACAAAATTTTTGAGAATTTTGCAGATGAAGACAAGATGAAAGCTTATGGATACAAATGAAAATGAAGTAAGGAAATCTTTTTTCTAGTATTGAGAATTCCTTATATATGAGCAATTTCCCCTCATAACCCTAACATGGTTCAGATAGGAATGACGTGCTAATGAGATGGTGTGGTAGGGATTTTTGATGTGTGTTTTGATATAGGGATCCGATGGTTGTCATTGCTTTGATATTTATTAGCCTTGCAATGTAATTATGGTTGGAGTGACAGTGGTCATACTTACTACAACTTAGTTTTCTAAATAGGCTGGAAATTTGAAGAGTTGCAACTCTTCACTTAAGATCCAATCTATTGTGTTTTAAACAGAAATCAAGAGACTTCCTACATTGCTTGGTGTTTGGGAAATTTAGCTTTTCACACTCTAACCCAATCGACAGAACCTTGAGTTTTATTTACTCCCTCAAGTTGAGTTCTCGACCAAGGTGTTGGGGGGCAAACGTTAAAAGTCAGGTTTCATCTCTTGAACTTACTCGGCCATTCAACTGACGAAAAGCCAAGTAATTGAGATCTCGGCACGTGCTAACTAAGATAGATTCATGTTTGGTTTAAACTTAGTAAAAGTAGCGTGAACAGTTATTGTCCAGCACAATTTCATTACATAAGTGCCCATCACTCCTATATTTTTGGCATGTATTTAATTATAAGGTCTTTATGTGTCTCATGATCAGCAATTAACTACTACTTTAAACATGCGATATTTGCCTATAAATATAGTGAAAAAGCATTATAAGAATTCTCTCATGACTCATAACTATTACTTATCTTCTATTGAACACGCTTATTGACTTAAGTATTAGAGTGACTACATCGGATTGACCTCATTATTACTTAGCTCTTTGTGTTTTGAAATAGTAAGATTTTATCCCAAAATCACATAACAACAACAGCAACTTTACTAGGCTGCTCCAAAAGTTCAGATTTGGAGAAATGAGATTCTAGCGCCAAATCACATAGCGAAGCTTCAATTCTGTTGATTTGCAATTCTTCAAAACGAAAATTACAAATGGCAAATCAAATGGGCTTAACCCAGTGACAATGGAAGAAGAGATATTCAGTGGTTTCTTCCAATCCGCAGAAGATAGAAAGAGGGTCATGTCTAGCATGCCTGCAAAACAATATTAATCTGGTAAAGAAAAGTAAGGGTCTGGCATAATGTGGTTATTGGACTAAAACAGTGAAAAAGACGACACCGTGCCTTAAGAAATATAGCAAACGTTTCATCTGGCTGCACGTCAAAATTGCGGGTCTCACCAAACAAAGCTCGAGCTCTAATAACAATTCAATTATCTTGATTCACTATCCATTGTTATTAAACGAATAAATCATTATACGACTCTCGTTTTAAATTATACTTCTAAAACTTCTCATAACTGCTGTTGTGTCTCGACTTCCACATTCACTGCCCAGCGCTCACTTCCACATGCGCCATTTCGACACGCACAAAACGAGTAACTCTGGCAGAGTATGTCCCTCTCTCGTTCTCATGTCCTTCCATAACTACTTTTATAAATTTCCGTCTGCTTTGGAGCTTTTACGGTCACCTTTTTCATTTTATTACGATGAGATTGATTGATGCAACCTTTCATTCCATCTTTAATTGAAATATATTAGATTTAAATTATTAAAAACATAATTATTTGAATAGTTTAAATCTAATTGTTATAAAGTTAAAGATATGATGAGCAGGTAGATTAGTCCTAACAATAACATGGAGGAGGGACCATAAAAAAATCTTTCACCACAATGCTATTTGCCTTTTATGATATTAATAGTATCTATGCTAATTACATGTATATACTTTTCAATCTTCCTCCTATTCTTTGCTCGATCATCTATGCATTTTAACAAAACCCACTTCTTGCATCGCATTTCTTGAAGGAGCCGTAAGCTGATTGGCTTGTATTTTTAAAAAGGAGCATTCAAACCAAATCCAATAATGTTATAGTCCATTTACTTTTATAATGGAATAAATGAAGAATAAAAAAGTCATGTTTTAGGATTGACTATTAATAGGAGTATGCTGGAAATATAAATTCTAATATTTACTTCATATAATTTTATATTATAGGAAATATCTATTTTAACATTCATAGTCATATATTTTATCTTATTGGTTAAAATAATAAATAAATACTAATATATCCCTATTTGGTCTTTTTAGAAAATAACTAAAAGTTAATTATCTTTTTTGATTGATTAAGACATAATTATCCATCACCTGAATTGTTTATTCCCTAACTTTTTATTCCCTCTCTAACTTTTTATTTCCTATGGAGAGCGAATAAAAATTTTTATCTTTTACAAGGAAACAACTACTCCTTATGGAGAGTGAAAAGAAAAATGTAAAATCATCGGGAATAAAAGTTTCTGAACTAAAATTCAAATCAATAAGATAGTAGGAAGTATTATAAAAATAATTATTCTATTTCCAGGGAAACAGACCGTTAGACGTGGAGTTGGATGGGGGGAAATTTTGCTTAGTATTTTGTCATAGTTTAGAATAAATTAGTTTTTAAGATACTCTGCGTCGTTTTTTGCTTTTATATCTTATCTTAGTGTTTAGTAAATTTTGTAACTAAGGCCAAGGTGAGACAAACGCGATAGCCTAAATTTAAATGTCCTATAAATGGTGTGTTTGTGGTTGTCGATTATTGCAAATTTATACATTCACCTATTCTATGTGGCAGTGAGCAAAGGATGGGGTAGAAAAGTCCTTAGATTAGTACAACAAAAGTACAATATAATTTGGAAAAAAGGGGTATATGAATTCTGTTCACACGAATCTTCATGCATCGCGTCTAGCCATCTGTGGCCATTGAAAAGTAAAATAATCGAACATAAAAAAAAAATAAAAATGGGAAATAAAACTACAAATCGATGTTGAGATTATATATATTTTTAAAATATTTTGTGATATTATCACAACATCATATTCATTTGTATAATATGAACTATTAATTATACATGATACATGTAATTTTAAGAAAAAACTTTGGAGAATCCAAATTCGGAAAATGTTAATGGCTGGATTTCACGATGAAGCTACCACAGGCATTACAAAATTTCATTTATCAAAAGCAATTTAGTGAATTTGTTGTTTAGTTGAATGATTGTTAGATAATATTTAGCATAATTTGATGAAACTATTTTCCTTTTCCAATTCTTTATTATGTCAAATAAATTCGAATGACTTTATAAATATCGAACATAATAATCCATCTGAAATCGACAATAATGACTTTTGAAGCCCCCTCTTTTATTACTTGCAACGACCTAGACAATTTGGTTGACATGGTGTATCGTATGCTAATTTATGCATGGCAAAAATGTCAAGGAGTAGACTTCGACAACAATGAAACATAATTTTCAAATAAAACAGTTCGACTAGGAAAATTCAACTTGAAAATAACATCTATTCCAATGCGTAGAAGTACCACGGAAGTGCCGAAATCCTGTAGAATAATTAATGTTATGCAATTAATAAAATCTTAACTGGAAAATGAAAAAAAAAAAGCTTTATTAGTATTAATACACCGTACATTTAGAGAAATAATATATAAATATTAATAATAAGTAAAATATACTTGCGATAGTGGATAGTTTTTAAAAAACTATATTTTATATTTTAACTTGTTGAAATTTTATTAATATTTATATACCATATATATTGATAGCAACAAAATTCAAAACTTTTTGGTCAAAAGGTTAGCTAACTGTTTAACTTCAACATCTAAAATTTCAGCAAGTTACAAAGCCCAACCAACAATAATTGATTAATGTTTGAATATGATTTGTACAATTCTGTTGTTGCTGTAGTTTACAATTCCAAACCATAAATATTTATACACGAGAACAGGAAAATACATAACAACAGCACCTAACAGAAGACTTTCTGCAGTCTTACATATCAGAATTAATGACATAGAAAATTTGAATGGCAATTATCCTTCTGTTTAGTATTTGATTCTGAGGATGTCAAAATTTAATTAGCTATTTTTGAATTTCAAAGCTTTACACATCCTTACAACTCCAAAAAATATGTATATACTCTTCAAATTTTTGTTTTTTTTTTTTCTCTCCTTACCAACTATTAGGCAACTTTCAAGAAAAGAAGAATCCACCTTGATTCATTTACTAAAAAATTGATGTTTATATCATTAGATATAATAGTTTTAAATTTCAAACCAAATATGGGTGATTTAAGAGATTTTGAAAAGGTTTGATGTAATGTATATATTTTTAAAAGTCATATATGGATAAAAGTATGTTTTTAAAACTCAAGGGATTTAATCTTATATAATTAAAAGTTTAAAGATATATTTATACACATTCAATTAAATGGTATTGGCTTCCATTTGTTGCCTCTCCCAACTCATCTAATCCCAACCTGAAATTGGGATTATGTCTCACTTCTAAAAATTTCGAAACTTATGCATGAATGTTTCTCATTTATGGTCAAACAATATAACAAAAAACGTGACATTTGAAAGGTTATCTATGTATGGTTAGGCATAAACTAACAATAACAACAAAGTGCTTCAAAATATTGTCATAGATATTAACTAGATATTTGGATGTGAATATAGTGTTGGTTTCACAGACTTTGGACTCCCCATGCGTAAAGTTCCACATACCATTTTTCACAAACATTTTATAAGTATATTTACGTAAAACCGAAGTGAAATTATGAATTCGATAAGAAAATAAGAAATAAAATTGTAAAAAGAAATTATGAATAATGAGAGTATATGTACGAACACTAGCACATAATTACAAACTTTAACTAAAATTAGAATAACATGTAGTATAAGAAAATATTTAAGGATTTTTACGAATATTTAAAAAGGATGTAGAAAATTTAAGTATTTTTGTGACTATCAACCTAGGTGTAAAGGGGTCTCTTCGGGAAGTAAGAAGCCTTTTTGATGTCTCTTCATCAGTAAAGAATATAAGAATTCTTGATATGAAAACACCAATTTAAGGGACTAATATTTGAATAGGAATAAGAGTAGATCTTCAGGGTCCCAAATAAATTGGTTTATTCGGTATAAAGCCTTGTTTTTTGGAAGATATAGCTTGTATCTAATACTGCATGATTGCGCTCTGCATGATATTGAGAAAAACATGGGGATGTATGAATACATAAGTTGGTAAAAATCAATAAAAAATTTATAATGAGAACGAATTTTTGAGTGAAATCTCATTTATTCAATGGCTTTATGAACTTGGAAGATATGATAAACTTATATTGATCTAATGTACAGTGGAGGGAAAATAAAAATAAATGAATAAATTAACGAATTATAAGAGCTTTGCGAAAAATTTTGACCATTTAAGAGAAAAATTTGTATTTACTAGTCTAATAGAAAAAATCGAGAAAAATAACCACCTTGCAAGTGAAAGAACGAACATTAAAGTGGTTTTATGATGATAGAGTGAATCGAAGAACTCTTGAAATGTATGAAATATAGAAACGGTTTTATGAACATTTGAGATAATACATGAAAGGTAAAGACCATTACGAAGTAAATGGGAAAAGTTACAAGCTATTTTACGTAAAATATAACATAAAAATTGTTGAGTTGATTTACAAACCGTAAAGAGATTGTACAAATTTTGTACAGAATAATAAACCTAAGAGCATTGTTTAGAAATAAAACAGAAGAGTGCTGATAAGAAATAAAGCAGAATTAGGAAACAATCAATAATTTTATGGATTTCTAATAATATCTACTTTAGATTTGTGTACCGAGCATGAATTATAATTATAAATACTTGCATATTTTTACAATGTTTGAGCAATTTGACGAAACCATCTGCAATTTGACGAAACCCTGCCAATTTACAACTTTAAAGGAATGTTACAAATTTCTATGATTGTTAATTAAAGATAATAATTTAGGAATTTAAGTTTTTTGCTAATCTCTGGAAAATCATTTTGCCTATTCTACTAATTTCTGCAAACTTTTAATTAAAAGTATAATTTTCATAGAGATGTTACAAACTTTAAATAAAGTGACAAATTGAAATGTCCAATCGGTTGTTGTGACTGACATCAAATAAGCAATTATTAAAATTTACAAACCTTTGATTAACTTTACGAATGTTTGATTCGATATGTTTGCGAACTCTCTAGAGTTTAATCGACATCCACAGGTAGGATATCCACTTGCAGGCTACATGCTGACATTTTAAGATTACACTGTGGTATAGCTCCATCCATTTTCAGTAACCCGTGTACCTTGATTTTTCAAATCAATCTCTCAGCAAAAGTGAGTTGTTATTTTCAAGGCTTCAAATTTATTTTTCAATTGATATCATCAATTGATAGCCAAAAAAAATATTTCTTACATATTATACATCAAGTGTTATATATACGTGACATTTAAATACCAATAAAATATTGATACAAATAATAATGAAAAGAATAATTTTCAAATCAGTTATTATCCGTGATTTACAAACGTCATATATATTAATATTTTATTAGTATTTATATACTACATGTATATAACACATGGCATATTTTACCCACTAAAACATTTCCTATGGTCTTTATATTGATGTATACCTTATGGATGACAACATATTGACGATAGCCAAAACTTTTAAAAGTTCTTAATTGTCAGCTACATGTTAACATCAACAAGGAAGGATGTCAACATATAGATGATAGCCAAAATTTTTAAAAGTTCTTGACTGTCGGCTTCGTGTTGATATTCACAAGGAAGGATATTCACATGTGATATCTTATGATTAAGCGTCTTACATAAATTATGGCATGAGAGTTTGTGATACTAATTTATAAAATCATGATGGTGAACACTTTATTAGTTTAAGGTTACAACTCGTGGACCAATTAATTAATGAGCTCATTTATATTTATTGACTTAGTTTATTCATTAATTTTGACCTATAGCATTATACCACATGTACGCAACATGTCCACATCCATAAGGCAAAATGTCCACATGTAGGCTATACACCTTTGTTTCAAGACTGTACTAGTCCATTTCATTTTTAGTCACCTACATACCTTAACTATACAAATCAATTTATTGGTAAAAGTGAGTTGATTATTTCAAAACATCAATTTAAGTGTTTATCAATGATATGAAATCATGACCAACTTTCGAGGTAGTATAGTATCTCAGTAGACCATAACAATTAGCCATATTGTTTTTTTTTTTCTTAACTTAGATTTTTACAAATGCTAGAGTTACATCAAAAAGCTTTGATGTTATTATTATTAGCATTGAAAAGCTTTGTTATAAAACTTAGCTACTAAAGTTATATACATCTTAGCATCCAGCATGTCACATGTATACATGTATTAATGCATGTCTTCTTCTTCTTCTTCTTCTTATTAGCTAGAGTATTAATGCATGTCAACATGTATATGACGAGACCACACTTTGCATATATTGAATCTAACAACCAACCATTCTAAGTGACCATCATATTATGACTTCATGTGTCACGCCCCATGTTTATTAGGGCATAGCAGTTCGCCATGTGTCTTACTCATGTAGTCTATGTAAAGCTAACCTAAACACTAGAGTAGATTTTTATCCAATTTTAGAATTTCTAAAATTGTTACAAAGTTTGAGAAAAAACTTTGTATAATATTTTACCATGACAAGGCTTTCCTTTACTGCTATTTGGAGATCACTATAGGGAAATCTTATCAAAATTAATTGTGATGCATGTGTTGAAGTACAAACTAGATGTAGTAGCCTGGGAGTTGTTTGTAGAGATTCAAATGGAAGTTTGCTACAAGTGATAGATTCAACAGTGTATTCTTTTGACATTTAGATTAATGAAGTGTCTACCGTTAAAGCTGCTTTACTTAAAGCTAAGGAAAGAGGTTAATAACATCTACAAGTTGAAATAAACTCCTTATAGATTGTTAATACGATTGACAAGTGTAGATACCTAATTTTTGTTTATTTTATTTCATTTCAATAGATAAAGGGTCCTAAATTAGGAAAAATAAAAAAACCCATAAAATAAGAAATTTAGAAAATTTTTTTTAGGAAAATAAAAAAAATAGAAAAATAGGAAAAAGCATACAAATAATAATAATAATCTAGGGAAAATATAAAAAAAAATAGGAAAGTCGGAAAAAACATAAAAAATAAGAAATTTAGAAAAATACAAAAAAAAATTTAGAAAATTGAAAAGTCACAAAAAACAGAAAAAATTGAAAAAGATAGAAGGTTTAGGGAATTTAGAAAATAATAAAATTTTAAAATAGCATTTTAATTTTAATAAATTTAGAAAGTAGACTATTAGGCTTGAGCTCAAATTTGAATTTAAACCAAGCTAGCCTAGTTAATTGCACATATGAACACGATATAGGCTAACAGCTTAACGGATAAACACATAAGCATGGCATTAGGTTTAAGTGTAAGATTAAGGGTTCGCCTTTTTCTTCTTTCTTTTCCCATAACATACATTATATTACTATGGGTTAAGGTTTCAATGTAGCACGTATTCTAACATGTAGCAACTTTGGAATAGCCAGTGCTAATGTGACACTATATAGCATGCCACGTTAGCTACCACGTATCTATTATTAGACATGTAACATTTCCCCATTAGACCCCCAGCTGATGTAGCACCACGTCAGCGCCATGTCATCATCTCTTTCCTCATTTTCCCTTGATTTTCCTTTTCTTTCCAATTCGTAGTCCTTACTTCATCGTGAATTTTCACACAATTTCTACACGCACATACACAATTCCATTATCCTTTTATGTTCTACAGGTAGCCTACTTTGGATTTAACCCTCAAATCGGTCCACATTCATCCATTAAGACTAGCCACATTCAATGGCGGATTTCAACCATTATCGAGCTTTCTAAGCTCATGTAAACTTAAGTACCTATAAATTGGACCCTCCCATCCTCATTCAGGGATCAACATTGCTCAAAAACTACTCACGAGCTTTCTCTCTCTCTTACTCGATCACTTCCTCTCCTTACGTTCGCAATCAACCTCTCTCTTCGATCTCCTTTCCTTAGCCGTTCTGGAGACACTAGACCCCCCTAGTTAGCTTCCCTACTATACGAGCATCCAAGCCCAGTTACCCTCACTCTTAGCTGTAACTCTTAGCCATGCGGCCAAGCGCCCACCATCAAACCCTAACCTATGGCAGCTCCTCCTTGGAACCACCACATATGACGATCACTAAGTTAAACTAACCTTACGATTGAGCTCACCTTGGTCCTTAACCCCAAAATTGATCACCCACTCACATCCAACACCCCACACATGGCCGAGCTACCATTACCCCATCGACCCTTCATCCAACTACCTCCAACTGTCCGCTATAGACCACGCCGTTCACTCTACCCCCCCTAAACCCAATCAGAAACCTATGAAAATTACTTTTCCTATTTCGTTTGATGGCTAAATTGAGTTGAAACACCCCCTCCAGGCGGTTGCCATCTTCTTCCCCTAAGCAACCCGATCTAATCCATTGGAGCAACTCGAACCTGATCCAAGATTCGAGATTGACTTGCGATCTGTCCTATGTACCACTCTAATCCAAACCTGATTCGTGCGCACTGTCTTGTTGTTTGGTTCAAACCTTAGTTTTTTATTTTTATTTTATTTTTTTATTTAATTTGTTTGGTTTATTTTATGTATTTACCTCCTTGTAATAGTAAAATAAAAAAGAAAAAGAATAAACAAAAAAGAAAGAAAGAAAAGTGAAAAAAGAAAGAAAATAAAAAGTAAAAAAAAAAAGAAAAAGTTTTATTTATTTGTGCTAAGTAAAATAATGAATAATTAATTAAAATTAAAATAATATATATATAATAAATGAACAAATAAAAGCCATTTTATCACTTAGAAAACTGATTTTCCAAAAATAATGGACCTTTTCCAAATTAGGACTATTTTAGATTTTTCAAAAATAAAAACCTAATTAGGACCTTTTTAAGAGAATTTCTTTAAATAAACTGAACCAAGTTAAAAATGTTAATCCAGCGTATTTTCAAATTAAAACAAACTTAACCCACTAAAGTTTTTATTAAAAGAACTACGTACATTTGATTCTGAATAGCGGGTACATAAGCACGTACGAGTGATGATAAAAAATAAAAACCTATTTTTCCTTTTTTAGTTTAGATTATTCAAGTTGTCCAATTCGATTAACTAATAATTGAGTTCCATTTTATAGAATTGAAAAGTGATTTTTAAGGTTAAAATTAAATTTGGAAAGTTAATAGTATTAGTAAAGGTTTAAATTTCCTAACCACCGAATCCAAATCTCTAGTTTTAAATGCATTTCAAAATTGGTTTTTATCGAAAGACTAATGGCGAAGTTATAACCAATCCACCCAATTGGTTATAAATTAACTCTTTTTTCCAACCTCGGTTGAGTGGCGACTCTAAAGTGATTTCAAGATATAAAAGAACCAATTTTCTTTAAACTTTAGTTGAGGGTTAGTATTAAACAGGTTGGTATTAAATGGGTTGGGTTTAATATTAATCAGTTTAAAAGAGATTTATTTATAAAAGAATCGGGAGAAAAAAAAAAACTAGGCTTGACAACAAGCCTCCAACTGCATGGCGAATAGTTTAACTCATCTAGGATATCTTACATTTGAATTCTACTTTTTGTAATTGTTCTATTGTTTTTATTCCTCATGAAGCTAATGCATATGTGCATTGGGTTGCTATCCAAGTAAAGTTTGGATGAGTGGTAGTTTTTGAATTGTCAAGACCATCCCGGTTAGCTCATCTTTATTTATAGATTATGCCTCTTAGCTCTTAAACTTGTAATTATTTCTTTAAGTTGTGAATGAATGAAGCTTCATTTCGATTAAAAAAAAAAGCCATACATAGATTATGGATACTATAATTCATTCTCATGATGCTCAATAAACACAAGGATTCAAAGCTACTTAACACTAGCTTATCAACAAAGGCTAAAAACATATCATAAATTTCCTAACACAATCATTTAAGAGACTCCATCATAATATTTGCTAAAAATGTTATAATAAAACAATCTTAAATGGACTATAACAAGGTAAGTCACAATGTGAAACATAATTATGTTACTAGTCCCTCATCATCTCCAAAATCCGTTAACTAGTTGTCAGGGCAATCATCCTTACACGAAAAAGATTAAAAGAATGAACTTCGAAGAACCTAATAGAACAACAACCAAATCCACATTCCACATGTCACACAAGCCTATTTTGATGCAATAAGCAATTTTCATTTGGTATATTAACATCTAAGTGAAACATGAAGCATGGAGGTATTTGTGATTCTAAACATCATGATGAGGAATGATAATTCGCCGATCTAAAAGGGTAATTGATAGTTGCTAGAGCGGATCTAGACTCTACATAGAAATCCTAAAACGTCGCTTAATAGGGAGGGTTCTACCACTATGACTGTCATAGTCCCCTCTCATTGATTACCTATTGAGCCATCTGCAATGGTCTAGGATTTACCTACCATATTATCTTACAGTTGCCCCTGTAAACTTAACCCAATCCAAGGTTTCGTTATGCTAAACCAAACAACCAAGCTGATGCGTCTCCAGGATTGGACACATGGAAAAACACCACAACAAAGTGAATAAAAAAGAAACATAAGAAAAACTAGTAAAGTTCGGGCAACTATCAATTGGTTATGATACACCAATCAATCTTACTCAACCTATAGTTCACTGGATATGACTTATTGATTAAAACTAAAGGTTTACTAGTTACTACTCCTTTTTAAAGGGAATAGATAAGAGTTAAAAGATAATGAGAGCACTAGGGTTACTCAAAGGAAGCTTGAATAAGTTTTGATACTAATGATTGATCATTGTGTACAATTAAGTGAGGGTTTATATACCCGTCTACTAGGGTTACTTTACATTTATCAAAAAACAAAAGGATATTCTTACAATTAGGCTACATAAAGCATACTAAAAAAGGTTAAAAAAAGATAAAGAATATTCAATACGAAAAAGTAAGAATCCTTCTAGAAAATTATGTTATAAGATACGTGTCGATTAGTAATTGGATATAAAAAATATGGTATAAGGGGATGAGAGAGAATCTTTAGTGAAGGGTTGACCTGATCTAGATTACATTGAAGCTCAGACAGTCGTTATTGAGTAGTCGGTTAGGGTTGGGGTCTGACATCTATTAGAAGTTCAAGAGCTTGGCTCGGATAATCTTAGGACTATCTGCTCAAATATTCTATCATAGCATAGTTGTCAACAAGTTTGGTGCAAATAAAGGCTTGGAAGTTAGGTTAACAGAAAGAGGAAATACCAAGGTTAAGATAGGAATCTTCGTCTCAATAGGGTTTCGAGCTAATATTCTTCAAATGAATGCTTAAAGTCCTCTAGCTTGACTTTGTGTAATTGGTTCAAGGAGTTGATTCCTATCATCTGCTAAGGGGTTGGAAAGATTTGTCCTTAAATTCGAAGTGGTTTCTGGCTCTTCTTCTAGGATGCTTGCGAGGTCTTCTACTAGTTGGTGAGGAATCAGGTCGGATACATTGAAAGTGGGGAAGACACCATAGCTGTCAAGTAACTCAATTTGGTAGGCGTTGCAGTTAACTTTCTTTAAGACCTTGAATGTACCATCAGCTCAAGGAGATAGCCTGTTCCATCTTAAGTGTAGGAATCGTTCTTGACTAAGGTAGATCCATACCAAGTCTCCTGATTAGAAAGAAACAGTTTAGCGGCCTTGGCTACCAATCTCTTGCTATCTCTAATTAAAATTGGCGATCTTGCTAGTTACAGATTGATGTAGCTCATGCAATTCTTGGGCTTAGTCAACTTTGGATTGACTCTCTCCAATAGCTGCTAGGGCACTGATCATATCCAGGGGAATAGTAGGATTAAGGCTATAGACGACCTTGAATGGGGTCTTCCTAATGGTGTTGTGGACAATCCGGTTATATGTGAACTTTACAACTGATATGCATAGATCCCAATCCCTCATTTTCTTTCCTACAATAGCTCTAAGTAAATTACCTAGCATCCTGTTCACTACTTTAGTTTGGCCATTAGTCTGAGGGTGGCTACTGGAGTTGAACAAAAGTTTGGTTCTAAGTCTTCTCCATAAAGTCTTCTAAAAATAACTTAAGAATTTGGTGTCCTAATTTGAAACAATAATCTTTGGCACTCTATGTAGTCAGAAAACTTCCTGCAAAAATAAATCAACAATATATATAGCATCGTTAGTTTGATGGTACAGGACGAAGTGTACCATTTTGCTGAAGTGGTCTACTACAATAAGTATAGAATCTTTTCCTCTGAATGTCTAAGGCAACCCTAGGACAAAGTCTATGTTGAGGTTAGCCCAAGGTAAGGTTAGCATTGGCAGAGGTATGTATTCTTCATGGATTTCTCTTTTCCCCTTAGCTCACTTGCACACTTTATAACTACCAACTATCTTATGGAAATCTTTGGCCAGTAAAAGTTCTCCTTCAACAAATTGGTTGTCTTTATCTCCCCAAATTAACTTAATAATCTACTACTTTGAGCTTCCCTGATCAACAACTTACACGTGGAATTGTTTAGTATGCATAGCCTTTGGTCCTTGAACATATAGCCTTCCTTAAGATAATATCCCTTAACAATAATTCCATTCTTACACTGCTCTATGATAGGATCGAAATGAAGATCAGGAGTGTACTATTCAGTAATGAGTGAGAATTCTAATAATTTTCTCTACAAAGTGGTTAGCAAGGTTTGCCAACATGATAGAGCATCGATGACCACATTTGCGTTTCCTTTCTTATGTTAGATCACATACGAAAATGCTTCCATCAACTCTAACCACTTGACTTGCCTCTTCAAGAGTTTGTTCTATCTCCCAAGATGCTTCAGAGACTCATGGTCTATATAAATAACAAACTCTTGTGATAGTAGATAGTGTTGCCAAACAATAAGGGCACGAAAAAGAGAGTAGAACTCCTTCTCATATACAGAATAGTTTAGGGCAGCACTACTAAGCTTCTCATTGTAGTAGGTAACGAGTTGTCGTTCTTGCATTAGGATAGCACTAACTCCAACTTCAAACGCATCATATTCTAATTTAAAGGGCTTGTCAAAATTTGGTAATAATAGGACAGGGGTGGAGGTGAGCTTCTCCTTGATCTTCTTGAAACTTTGTTTAGCTCAGTTGTTCCATCTAAACCCATCACTCTTCTTTGTCAACTCAATTAAGGGGACAGTTATTGTATTGAAGTTTTTAATGAATTGCCTATAGAAAGAAGCTAGGCCATAAAAGCTTCAAACATTAGTGATAGTTTTTGGCATCAACCATTCCAAAACAACTTAGATCTTCTCCTCATCTGCTTGGATTTCTTCCCATGACACTACAAACCCAAGAAAAATCACTTCATATTGGCAAAAAGTACATTTCTTCAAATTCCCATATAACTGCTAAGATCACATAATGTCAAATACTGCTTGAAGATGTTAAACATGATTGTTCAGGTCAACACTATATACCAATATGTCATTGAAATACACTACACATCTTCCAATCAAAGGGTGCCTCACATGGTTCATTAACCTCATGAATGTGCTTCATACATTAGTAAGTCCGAATGACATAACCAATCATTTGTAGAGACCATGACTAGTCTTGAAAGCAGTCTTCCACTCATCACCTAGTCTCATGCAAATTTAGTAATAGCTACTTCACAAATCAATCTTTGAAAATATCTTAGTACCATGAAACTCATTTAACATGTCATCAAGCTTTGGTATTGGGCATCTGTACTTGATAGTAATTCGGTTGATTACTTGGCTATCAATGTACATGCGCCATGTTCCATCCTTCTTAAGGATAAGCAAAGCTGATATAACCAAAGGGCTCATGCTCTCCATTACGTATCCTTGCTCTATAAGTTTGTCCACCTGTTTTTTTAGCTTAGTAGCTTGTTTAAGATTCATTTTGTATGTAGGTCGGTTTGGCAAGGCAACACCTGGCTTCAGATTAATATAGTGTTTAATTCTCGAACTATAGGCAGTTCTTCATGAAACGGATCAGAAAACTCATTTAGCAGGCTTCAAATTTCATTAGGAATATCCTTTAAATCTCTCATCTCCAACAATCTTCTAACTAGTTGGAACATAGGCTCTTTGGCCTTCTTAGCATCTTGGAGCTCTCTTTGACTCATGACTAAGGCCTTCTTCTTACTGGCTCTAGTGAGCTGATTATGAGTCTCGTTTACTTAGTAGGGGGTCATGGGTTGTAACTCAATCTTCTTTCCATTCTTAAAAAAGGCATGGGTGTTCATATATCTATCGTATGTAATGCATTAATCGAACAATCAAGGTCGTTCAAGCAGCAGATGTGAAGCTCCTATAAGGACGACATCGTACACTATTTCATCCCTATGTACACTCCCAACATTGAATGGTAAGGTTACTTGTTCATTCACATGCAAAGCACCCTTATCATGAAGTTAATGCAGCTTGTAAGGTCAGAGATATTTTGAGATCGGTAGACCCAATCTCTACACAAAGGACCGTGCTACTATGTTGGTATAACTTCCTCTGTCAATAATGATTGTGCATAATTGTCCTTTGATGGTAGACTTCGTATGGAATAATTTTTCACTCTAATCTTCCTTGAAGCTCAGTAGGGAACTCGGTACTTGTCTTAGGACAAGGGTCATCATTTCTCCCTAGTTGGCATAGACATATGTCTCCTCTTCCTCCTCGACTTTTACCTCTCGAGCATCCTTCTCCTCCTTAAGCTTGCTTTCGTTGGTATTATCCACTACATTTCCTTAGGGCACCATTATACGTTAGTTTGGACACTCAACAACCATGTGTTCAAAGCCTAAACATTTAAAGCACTTCACCTCACTAGTTTTCCGTCCGAAGGTCTGTCCTCTTTCATATGTTCTCGGGGTTAGCCTAGTCTCAGTTCAGTTCGACTTGCCTACTTAGCTATTGTCATATCGATCATTCCTTTCTTCAACTCGGTATAGCCTCCTTGGGTTGACTTGAATAGGTTGACGCAAAATAGAGGTTCGGGAAAATATTGGCTCAGGTCAACTTGGAACACTTCTCCTTTGCTTTTTGACCCTCTATGCTGTCTTAATCACCTCTTCTAAGATATAACTTCCACAATGTTGTGAATCTCATATTTGAGTTCAGAAATGAACCCTAATACTGTGCAAGCCTCTAGTTCTTCCATGTTGGCTTGGATCATAAGCATCTAGAACTATCTTATATAGTTATCAACAGATTGGCCTCTTTGGTGAAGTTCCTATAACCTTACAAATGTATCTTATAAGTAGGTTTCGGGTACAAATCTACCTCTTAATAACCTTTTCATCTCATCCTAAGTTCTCACACTTCGCTTTCCATCCCTTACTTTAGCTACATTCAAAATTTCCCACCACATAGTAGCATATCCAAAGAACTCAAGTGCAGCAAGTCAAACCTTCACAACTTCTATATATCCAAAACAATTAAACACTTTTTCCACATTCTCTTCCCACTCTAAGCATTCGTTTGCATCTCCACTTCTACTAAAGGGCAAAATTTAGACTTTGACATTGTCTAGTCCTTGAGGAGCTTAGTGTCCTCGTTCCTATGCTTGGTAATAGTCACCTTCTTCTTCTTCCTCCCCAAATTCTTCAACATCCAACTCCTTATTATCTTCCCTAATCTCCTCTAACTCCAGTCTTCATCTAATAGCTAGGTCTACTACTCCTCCAACTTGTTGTGATCGAACTAGGTGATTGGTTCTGTTACCTTGGCCATAATGTCTCTCAAGGGCATTTTCTAGTAGGTTATGGGGCTGTACACCTTAGGGTTGTTATCTGTTGACTTGCATCGTTGTAACTAAGCTCACAACAAGGTTAGTGATTCTATTAAGTTTGTCGTCAACTAACCCTGGGGTATTACTGCCATTATGACTATGACTAGGTTGGACTCCACTACTTTGGTCACCAATAACACCTTGAAAACTCGAATTTGACATGGTACAATGTCTCTAAAACAAATTAACCACACAATACATAAGAAAACAATGCTTTTGTACTTCCTAAAACCTCAACTAACACACTAACAATTTTAATACCTAATAACAACTTGAACAGAATTGAAATGAACTTGCTTTGCTTTCATAGTGAAAAATAGGGCAAGAACAAAGTAACAATGAAATCACATTTGTCAACACACAAATCTTCACTACATAGCTCACAATTCAAAACTTACTCCATACGAACACACTGTAGCAGGTATAAAAGGAATACGATAACCATTAGCAGCAAAGCGAACAAAAAATTTACTACAACTTCACACACTCCATCTTGAAATCGTGCTTTGATATCAGCAAAGCTAACGTATCTCTGGGGTAAGACATACAGAGAAATACCTCAATGAAGTAAATCGAAAAGAAACTAAAGAAAAGCAACTAAAGTCCAAGCAGTTATCAAATAGTCTTGGGACTATTTGCATGGATATTCTTTCATAGCTCAGTTGTCAATAGGTCTAGTGCACGTAAAGACTTGGAAGTTGGATTAGCAGAAAACGGAAATACTGAGGCCAAGATAGAAATCTCTATCTTAGATAAGATTTTGAGCTAGTATTCTTCGAATAAGTGCTTAAAGTCATCTAACTCGACTTCATGTGATTGGTCTAGGAAGTTGATTCTTATCTTAAGCACATGTAGCAAACAATTACTTAGCTGAGCTTACATTTTATTCCAATTCAACATATCTTAAAATTCTAACAAGCAACACCTATAGATATTGTATACCTACATGATTTTGAATCGATGAGTAAGACCGTCTTTATAAGCAACCTACATCCCAGTTTAATTATTGATCACCATATGCTAATAAGAAACATGATCATTAATATATGATTATAAATAGCTATTTGCTCTTATACTAGATTCACTATAGCCAAACCTATTAATTTAATTAACCAATTTGTTGTTGCCTATCTAAATCCATTTACTTAAATTGGTTTAAGACTATCACTTTACATGTTAGTAACTAGGTGTAAATCATTTTATTTTAGTAGGGTCCATTGGTTAGGTTATGTGCCTTAAAGGGAGAGAGGACCAATTAGCCTTTAAATTAATTTGGATGCACTAACTTAATTAACCTAATTATTGATTTATATTTTTAATCTTCTAATCAAGCTCTTAATTATCTTATTAGGTTTAGACCCTTATCATTCTTAAGGCCCATAAGACTTATGCTTAACTATGACCCATTTATGGTATGAACCTTAAAAGGGAATGAGCTTAACCAATTTGTTAAAAAAGTAAGGTCTTAGCTTAATTAAGCAATTAATAAGTTTAATTAAGACTTAGTCCATTTAATTGGTTGTATGTTTAGTGTATGTTTTAGAATTATTTAATTGAGGCCTAATTCTTTTGTAAGATGAAGGACAGTCATAAGTCCATGACCAATTCTAGATGGGTACATGAAAGGGCAAACAAGCGTAAATAAGATTTGGATTTTGATTTTGACCCATATAGATTAAGTTGGTTAGTTAGGTTCTTATTATATTACAACTTAAGTTTATTTATTAATCAAGTGAATTAAGTTAAATTGAACAAACTAAGTTCAATTACATATACATGTGTGCTGTTATGCATGAATCGGTTTAACAGGGGTGATAGATTGATTTGTGTTGATTGGTCTTAGTCTCGTCTGTTGACAGGACTCTTTAGACATGGGCCCCTCAGGCTTATCCAAATCTAATGTGCCTCACCATTTAGGGCTCATCACCTTGGGCCTAAGCCTTAAGCCCAGCTTGACTAACCAAGAAATTCTTTAACAGCTAGAAGACACTGGATAATATGAGAGACTAAGTTAACAACCACCTTCGGTATATGTAAGATACGTTGGACATCACGAGCCCACTCTCCAATACTTGCGAAGGAAGCTCTACCTACTAATCGCCCTCTTAACTGCCAGCTCCACTCCACTATAAATACCATATCACCACTTAACAGTAAAGCTCTCTCTATACTTTATGCATTAAAGCTTGCCTATTACTCTCAAGTATCTCCTATTCTCTAAAACATACTATTGACTTAAACATCAAAGTGGCCACGCCAGACAACACCTTAACATCCCCTCATAGTGTTTTATTTTGCAGGCCTACCATGTGTAAAGCCCAATTTCTACCGGCAAATACCATGAGATGACATCATTTATATTTATTATTATTATGATTATTTTCTTCCAATTTTCCAATTTCTTGAATTTATTCATAGACACATTTTTATTAAAACCTTAGCTACTGTAAGATCAAACACATTTTTCATTTAACTTTGATTCAAATCTTGATTTCAAAACCAAGTTTTATGAGTTTTTAATTTGATGTTTTTGATAATTGAAACGAATTCAACGATAAAAAATCTACATGAAAACACCTTCAACTTAAATTTAAGGAAAAATACATTTTTGATGAGCTTTTTTTAGATCAAATGTGGATAAGGGCTTGAGGTGACTAACACTTAAATTCCAAAATAAATGTACAAAAAACTTTAGAAATACACAGATGGTTTTGAAAACTAATTTGAAATCATTTCAACATCATATTATTTTATCATAACATTACATAATCAATCAAGAAACTCATTCATGTATCAATCATGCTCATTAAGATTATAAAAAGCTGGAAAAATTTAGAAGTTTACACCATTAAACCCATCTCAAGTAGTTTATTATAAATATCATAACTTTAGTCTACCAAAACATCGACACGAATCATATTCTATTTATAAATTGTCCAAAACCTAAAATCATAAAAAATATCATCTAAAAACCCATTTGACATACAAAATGTATTATAGGACTCTCTTTAATTTGTTGGAATTTTTGTAAAATTGGTTCATGAACATTCACTCATTAAGGCATTCAAATCAAACATTGAAGCACCTTAAATCACATGTATGGATCATTAAGCATCCAAATGACATCCTAAATTCTAGATTAGCATGATTAACACCTGCTAAACACATTATTAAGCTCAAAACATCAAATTAATTGAGTATTAGACATGAATGACTAAGGGGTATGGCAGCATGCATTTTGAAGTTCTAAACATCCATTTCTTCATCTTAGCTTCACATTTAACCATCTAAACTTTCTATAAACTTTCATTAAACTTGTCTAATGACTTAAGAACACATTAGACCACAAGGTTAGGCTTAAAATACTATAGGGATAACGGTGTAGTATAGCATCCATGCATCCACTTCACAAAATCACCAATTATAAGTTCTATTCATCAAACATCATGAGAACTTAAGATAAACTTAACTAATCACTTTATATAAAGAGATGGTCATTAAATCCCCATGGTATGTAAATGGTGCCACCTATGACTTGGGCCACTTCTTGACTTCATTCAAGTGTCATTTAGCTTAATGGACTACTTAGCTTAGTCATTTATACTCCTAAACCACTTTAGATCTTCATATTACGTGGAAATGTGTAACATATCTCAAGTGTGCATTCCTACCTTTCTTCATACTATTAATATGGCACCTAGATTCTCTCTTCAAGAAGAAATTTTCCTTTGAAGTCCTTGCAAGATTTTAAGAACACCTTATTAGTAACCATTAATAAGAAATCCATTAAGAAAACAACTTAACCTTGTAATTTGTTAAAGAAACTCACTTATCTTCCTTTTAATGCCCACGCTAACCAAAGGTGAGGCCCTTAAGATTTCTTCTAACCTATAAAATCTACTTAAAAACATGAAGAATCTACTAGCTTAATAAGCATTCATGGAAAAATTAAGGTTTTTTCACTTGGGAATTTAAGGTATATGTTACACCCCAAAAGGAGGTTTAATAGTTTTACCTAAAATATTCATATCACGTATGCATCCGTGATATAAAGATCGTCCTACAAATAAAAGGTTGTAAGACTCTAGCTTGTAGGTTTCTAACCATACTTAAACTTTTTACATACATCTACTTAACTATACGTATATATAGCTATAAGTGATCTTGCAATCCATAATCACCAAAACCATAGAAAGTCAAAATTACCTACTAAACAATAAAAAAAGGGTATCTAAATTTCAACAATCATATAGCCGCAAACACTTTAAAAGCTTAATTTGACTATCTTATTTATTTTTCTAAACTTATCATTCTACTTTCTTAGCTTAAATGGAGCACTTTACACTCGATCCCCAACCTAGGCTCAGCTTTGTAAGACCTACAAAAGAAACTAATAAGGGATAAGCTACATCCAGCTTAGTGAGTAACCTTCCTACCTCACCATTAAACAGTAATAAGCAAGCTATTTATTAAACATATGAATACATGTACAAGCATATGCAAGGCAAACAGTGATACAACATGACGTGGATGAATACAAGACGTCCGGTATCATACAAACTAAGGAAATAGGTTTAAACCTTGAGACGGTTCGAAGGATAAACGATAGTTAAAGGTTGAGCAAAGGTCCTCATGTACCAACAATTGATATGACACACCAATGCCTCATACGAGCTCAAGTTACACTTAATTTAGCACACAAGTATGGTCGAAGGTCATTCGCCACTAGTCCATGCTCAATGGGCTAGATAAGAGTAGTCAAGAATAAGTAATATACACTTAACTCATGTAAGAAGAGAAATGTCTGAATCTTAATCATATTCACAGTTTGCAGCTATTATAATACACGAGTACTTATATGACCCAATTAGGGTAAGTCTTAGGTTACGTAAGTTACAAAAAGGATTCCTGCTAGTAAAGGAAAAGGAATAATTTACAAGGGTAATGTTGTAAACAAGCATAAAGAATATCCAACAACAGAAAATGATAGTATGGATGTTAGGAAAATCAGGGTGTATGTCAGCTGTCCATTCTATGGTCATAATAACACTATTAGTTGAGCAGAGCAGGTCTTGAACAAATCAGGTCTAGGTCAACAATTTGACAACTTGGCAATTTGGATGCTTAGGGTTGGGAAAAGGTTGGATCAAAAGGTGGCTCATTCTTAAGTCAACTTTAGGAGGTTAGCTCCAAATAAGTGTGAGCTCAGTTAGCTGTATATTGATTTGACACCTAGCCTTGGACAAATGTATTATGGGAGGTCAACTCAGTACACGGTTTAGTCACCTCGATAGCTTCTTAGAAGAGGTGGAGAGCAAAGTAACTTAACAGGTCGGAATGGGGAATGCATTACTCTTCTAAGTTTAACTCTCCTCGAGCAGCTTGATAAACCATATGAGTAAGCCTTCGATCTTAGGAGCATGTGATTGGTCCATGATCCCTATCATCTTGTTCAAGCCGTTTGAGATTTAGGATCATATCTAGTTTAACTCTATGTTGCTTGTCTTCAAGAGTATGCAAGTAGAGGTTAGCAACGTTGGAGGAGTTCGAGACTCCATACTTTTCTGGTAGTTTAATCCTGTAAGTATTTGAATTCATCTTTTCAAGCACTTTGAATGGTTCGTTAGCCTTGGGAGATACCTTGCTCTTCTTTAAGGGGAGAAACCGTTCCTTACTGAGTTGGATCCAAACCAAATTGCCTGGTTGAAATTCTCTATTCTTCTGTTTTCGGCCTTGTCTCTACAGCTTAATAGCAGCTACGCTAAAATGGTCTGTAACCTTCTAGTGCATTGCTCTGATGGCCTCGACTCTTTCGACAATAGGTTGATCATCATCTAGGCTCAAAAGGGGTGTTTAGTCTATTGGGAGCTTAGGGTTGAAACCATAAGTGACCTTAAATGGTGACATGTTGGTTATATTATGGGCAGTCTTGTTGTAGGTGAACTCCATGATCGGCAGGCATTGATCCCAATCAACTATGTTCCAACCAACGGCAACCTAAAGTAAAGTTCCTACTATCCAATTGATAACCTTGATCTGTCTGTCCATTTGTAGATGATAGACGTGCTATATAATAGCTTGGTTCCCATTCATCTCCATAACGTTCTCCAAAAGTGGCTCATAAACTTTAGGTCCCGGTTTGAAACGATGGTTATGGCTACTCCATGAAGTTTGACTATTTCCTATAAGAAAAGAAAAGAGATAACCGAAATATCGTTAGTTTTAGAGTAGGGCATGAAGTATGCCATCTTACTGAATTGGTCTACAACCACCATGATGGAGTCATTCCTTCAAGACGTCCTCAACAACCCTTACATGAAGTATGTACTCAACTCGAACCATGGTTTGGTCAGGATGGGCAATGGTAAACAATGTCCTTACTTAACTCGACTTGGCTCTTCACTTTTTTGCAAGTAGTACACCTTTCCAACATAGATCAAACATCCCTCTTCATTTTTGACCAAAAAAATCTTAAGGATAATATCTCATGAGTTCGATGTTAGCTAAAGTGTCTAGACAATCCTCCTCCATGAGCCTCGTGCACTAATAGCTTGCTCATGGAACATATTGGGATACATAGTCTCCTCTTCCTAAACAAGTATCCGTCTTCTCTATGATAGTTATCAAGTTTTTTGACCTTCCTTACACCTAGCATAGATAGGACCAAAATGTGGATCCTTAGCATATAAATCTTTTATTATTGAAAATCCAAGCAGCTTAGTCTGTAGCTTAGTCTAAAGGGAATGTCGTTTTAATAAAGTATCAGCTACTACAATGTTTTTTCCATTCTTGTACTTCACAATATATGAAAATCCCTCTATGAACTCAACCTACTTAACCTGTCTTCGAGACAACTTAGGTTAGCTCTTTAGATATCTTAAAGATTCACGATCAATGTAGATCATAAAGTCTTTAGGTAGCAGATAGTGATGCTATACAGTCAGGGCTCAGATCAAGGAGTAAAACTCTTAATTATAGACAGAATAATTAAGTATAGCTCTTTTAAGCTTCTCATTGAAGTAAGCGATAGGCTGACCTTCTTACATTAGCATGGCACCTATGCTTAGTTCGGAGACGTCATACTTCACTTTGAATACTTTGTCAAAGCTCGGTAAAGCTAAGACAGGCGTTATAATTAGCTTCTCCTTCACTTCTTCAAAATTCCTCTGCTCCTTCTCTCCCCATCTGAACTTAACATTCTTTTTTGATTGTTTGGTGAGTGGGGCCATGATCATTCTGAAATTCCTTATGAATCAATGATAAAATGATGCCAAGCCGTGGAAGCTTTTTATGTCAGCTAAAGTGGTCAGTACAGGCCATTCGATGATCACCCTTATCTTTTCATCTTTAACTCATATTCCACTACCACTTACAACAAACACTTAGAAGATTACTTCAAGTCGGTAAAAGTTACACTTCTTCAAATTGGCATAGTCTTTCAACTCATAGTTTTGTAAAGACTGCTTGAAGATGCTCTTGGTGAGTATCAAGATAAAGGCTATACACTAAGATGTCGTTGAAGTAAACTACCACAAATTTCCCTATCAACTCTTGGAGCACATGATTCATTAGTTATATAAATGTGCTCGGCATGTTCGATAATCCAAACAGCATCACAAGCCATTCATACAATCTATAGTGGGTCTTAAATGCAGTCTTCCACTCATTGCCTCCTCGCATTCGCATCTAATGGTATCTAGATTTGATGTCAATCTTGGAGAATAATTTAGCTTCATTCAACTCATCAAGCATATCATTAAGATTTGGTATGTGATGCCTGTACTTGATGGTAATGCAATTGATTGCTCAACTATCCATACACATTCTCTATGATTCATCTTTCTTTGGTACCAACAGGGCTGGCATGGTATAAGGGCTAAGGGATTCTTGTACATACCCTTTCTTCATCAACTCTTCTACCTGCCTCTACAGCTCAATAGCTTATTTAGCTTATAAGCAGGCTTATTCAATAGTATGGCTCTAGGCTATAAGTCAATTGCATGTTCAATACCTCAAATGAGAGGTAGAACTTCCGATAGCTTACTTGGGAATAACTTGGCAAATTCATCAACAAGGTTTTCACCTCGATAGGCAACATCCCCTCCTCGAATTTCCTTATATCTAGTAACCTTCTAACTAGAAGATAGGTCAGCTCTTTAAGCTCTATCTCTTTCTTCAACTTAGCTCAGGTCATCTAGAAGAATCTTGCAAATTATCTTTAATCATGCAACAATTCTCATCAACTATGCATAGATCTAATCTTATAAGAAATCTCTCGATTTTCTCATAAGATATCAAACTCTAGATTACTAGCCGTGTAAATAATAACCTAAATCATGAAGCATACATAGTTGAATCAAGAAAATAATAAAGATAAGAATCTAAGTTGAATCAAGAAAATAATATCACATGGATAGATCTAAGTTCCACAAAACCTAGATATTAAGGTTCTACTCTCTATACATTCTAAAATAAGAATTTAAAAACAAAGTGTAGAGAAAAATAAAAGGAGGAATAATGAAATCTAAAGAAAAATTGAATCTTGAAATCTTCTTTACACCTTTCTTTCTTGAATGTCTATTGCTTCAAAAACTCCTTAAAAGTCGTGCAAAAAAGTTCTCTTAAATAAACCCTAACAAGACTTCATATATAAAGAACTAAAAAAAAAAAAAATGGTTCGGCTAGAATAGACACAACTAGGGACACAATCGTGTCTTTTGGTCAAATACTTGATTGTGTTTCACATTTGTCTCTCTTTTTTTTTTTAATTGGAAATGATACGACCAACGACATGATTGTATCTTTTGGTCATGTCCTAAGCTGTAACAATTGAAAAACAGCTGCAATTTTTCCTGGAAATGACACAATTGTGTCGTTCAGATGTATTGATCTTCAAATCTTTACAATTTGCTCATTTTAACTTTGATTTGAGTGAAATTTGTTTCTATCTTCTCATTTTCTCATGTAGATCGTTTCAAAACCTAGAAAACAAAATTTTACTCGATTAAGTATCATTATTTAAAAATAAACTCAAATATTAAGGAAAATCATTAAAAATCACTAAATAAAATACAATTAAGAACTCATTAAACTTTCCCACACTTAAGAATTTGCTTGTCTTTAAGCAAATAAATTAAAAAAAATCTGGACAAGAATTCTTAAGTTAAAAACCATCATTGCCTAGGAAACCGACTAAAAATTACACTTAACTTAGAAAGATTCAACTTCTAAATCCAATCAATTTTCTTTAAACAACTTTTTTAACTCTTATACTCAATCTTTTTTCCAATGCCCAAAGGACACAAAGTACTAGAGTTCATAAGCTAATTTATGTAAATTAAAGTTTAACCAGATCATTTAATTAAGGATTTCGTACTTAAGATCAAATTTAACATCACGCCAATCAGGAAAGAATCATAAAAATTTCAACCTACTTAACTAAAATATATACAACCCTCTCTTTAATCTCGACAAGCGCTATAATTCATGCTTTAGCTGAAAGGCTTCAAATTCACTCAATTTATGTTATTAATTAAGCACATTATTTAAGAACAATTGTATTGACAGTGGGAAAGAATTTCACTTTTTTGACGGACCAAGATCAATCTATACCAACCTAACCCCCATATTAGTAGCAGGAATGATCCTTACTCTTTTGAGAGACCAAGATCGATCTATACCAACTTATTCTTCAAATTTACTTTGGCATTGGCAGTAAAATTCAACCTCGCTCTTCTAAGGGACCAAGGAAAATTCTTACCAATTTTGCTTTTTTTCTTTCCATTTATATCACTTTTTACCTTCAATTATTTCAAGTTTTCTGGGGTTTTTCAAAAGAAAAATTTTATTTGTTTGTTTACAAAAAATTATAGGGCTCTAAAGTCATCTAAAAGAAAAGTAAGCATTAAAGTAAACTTCAAAAATAATCATGACTAACTCCTAATCAGTGATGTTGCTATAATAAGTGATGTTGCTCTAATCCTAAGTCCTTAAAATCTTAAGCTAAATAATTCACAACTTTACTCCACATAGGTTTTACCTATCAACTCTAGAATCATGTAAATCAAACATTAAAAGTCAAGTATTCAAATTACATTCAACTTAGTGAAAGTTATCAATTTTTAAATAATTTCAAGTCAATAAAATAATAAAATTGGGTTAAATGTGAAAAAAATTGGTCTCCTAAGTAGCATAAGTTTATGTAGCCCCTTCTCTACACTTAAAATCGTACATTGTCCCCAATGTACAAATTAAGTCACATAATAAAAAAATAAATCAATCAAAATAATCATGGGTAAGACGATAGAAAAGTGGGAAAGAAAAATTGATACTCTAAAAATTTGAGTAACATAGGTCATTAATGCAAGAAGTTTGAAGTTTGACGTTTGACGTAATCAAAATCAAACACAATCTCTAACATGAGCTTTAAAATTCCAAGACCTTAACCTCATAATAAGACTCAATCGACTCCACAATCCTCCTAATTGGAGGCGTCATTCGTGAAATCATCCGCATTCTCTTCTTATTCTTCATCCTCTTCCTCTTTATTAACATCTTCAATCGAACTCTCCTCCTAAGCTCTTTCCTCTGAACTTATAATTTAGCTTTCAATACCATGTTTCTCTATAAAAGGAAACAAGATTCAAGTCAAATTTCCAATATAGCAAAGCTTCCCCATACTTAGAATAAAGAAATAAACCAAAAATTATGACTGTGTGGAAAATAAACATTATAACTCATTAAGGAATTTTATCAAACACTTGGTATGGATGCAAAATATAGTTATGTTCTTGAGAAATCCTTTATGCAATCTGTTGATGGTCAAATTTTACTCACTCGACTGCTGATAGGTCGAGTAACTCCATTCTCGGCGAATACCGAGTAATATAGATCCGTATTTGATTTGAATTCAAGGAGAGTGGCGTAAACAGTTATCGCTTGGCACGATTATATTACACAACTGCCCACTATTCCTACATTTCAAGAATGCACTTAATCAAGAGGCCTTCATGTATCTCGATAATCGCTCCAGTAACTGTTGTTTCAAACATGACATTAGCCTATAAATAGGAAGAAGAAACATTGTATGACTCTCAAACAACTCTCGACTACTTATTTAGTCCTTTCCCACACTCATTTACACACTTAAGCATCGAAGTGGTTGCACCGAACTGGCTTCGATATCAAAAGTTTTCTCTTTTTTTGTAGGATGAAAGTTCTAATAAAAAATCACCTTATGACATTTAGCGTTGTTTGCTTTTTCTTTCCTATCCACATGGCAAAAACCAGATTAACTAGAAGTGCAGATGCTGGTACTTCGTCCCACCACCTTAAGGGGGGAAGTAGGCATACTAATGTGTAACGTTTGGCTAAGTTAGAGCAGCTTTGCTATGATTTAACCAAAGAAAACTAAGAATTAAGCAAAAAACATGAAGAGATCCTTAATCTCCTTCATAGTAATGCCTATCCAAATCAACACAAGGAGCATGGCGATTATAGCACCAAGAATAGTGATGATTCAATCTATTCACCCGAATTGCCAAGAAAGCGAGTCAAAGTTTTAATGGGACCTTTGACTCCTGTGCTTAAGAAAGTCCACAAGGGTAAGCAACCATAACAGTGCACCATACTGGACCCTCACAGTTTAGTACACCTGCTGCTACGGGTAAACAATTCCAAATTAAGAAGAGCCCTTTCATCCCTGATATTTTAGAGGAGATTATACCATGACACATCAAGTTACTACAATTTGAAACTCATGATGGAACGAAAGATCCTAAGGATCATTTAGAATACTACCACACTTTGGCTAAGTTGCACAACTTGAGTGATGCCATAACCTAGTAAGCTTTTCCCTTAACATTAAGGAATACGGCAATTGCATTATTCAAACACCTGAAGCCAAACATTATTTCGTGTTTTGAAGAACTATTAGAAGTGTTCCTTTAGCACTTCCTTGCAAGTAAGCTTCTTATTAAGGATTCTTCAATCCTTAACATAACAAAACAAAGATCAGATGAGTCTATTAGAGATTATCTAGCCAGGTTAATGGTTAAGATGGTCCAAATTCCAAAATTGGACTTGAGTGTAGCCCTCAATGCTGTTATTGATGGAGTCAAGCCCTATGGAGACGTTTTTAAGTCTCTCGCTAAGAATAAGCCGAGAACTCTCGCTAAGTTCAAAGCCAAGGCTATATCCTACATTCGACAAGAAGACAATATAAAGGCTCAACGAAAAGGTAATCAAAATAGAGAAGACGAGAAAAATGACAAGAGGAGAAGTACAAAAGATTGACTCAGGACTAATGACGATCAAAGTCTCAATGCAGAGTGAAAAAGACCATGAATTCTAATAAATTCGTCCTACACGCTAGTTAATCATCCAATTTTAGACATATTAATCAAGGTATGTGAGCAAAGAGGTGTGTTGCAATTGCTAGAGAGGATGAGAGGAAACCCTTGAAGGCGAAATTCCAACAAATACTACGATTTCCATCGCGACAAAGGCCATAACATAGATGAATGTATCAAACTCAAGAATGCAATTGAAGATGTAGTCTAGCGAGGGCATTTGTACAAGTTTCTCATGCACGATGTCGAGAATATCAAAAGATCATCCCAAAGGAGACGTGAAGACCAGGAAAATGCCACTTGGCCAACTATTTTTGAGAAAGATGCAAGAGATGGGAGTACTAGTAGAATACCTAATGGGATAATCAATATTATTGTCAGTAGAACTTCTACTATAAGCCGGTCAAGCTCTTCGAGTTTGATGAACACCATAAATTATCTTTGCAATATTTAGGGCAAGAAGGTCAAAATCGATAATACAATTTCTTTCATGGAGGAAGATTTTAAAGCCATCCAAAGGCCATATGATAACGCACTTGTCATTAGTATGGGAATTACTAACTTCGAGGTCAAGAAAATTCTCGTTAACACTGGAAGTTCAGTAGATATTATTTTTTAGCATGCTTTTGAACAAATGAGACCCAAGATCAAAGCATAACTAAGAACTTATAACTATGACTTATATGCCTTTAATAATCAACCTGTTCAAGTAACCGGAGTAATCTCTTTACCTATCCAGATTGGTGATGATAAGCATGTTGCAAAAGATAAAGTGGATTTTCTTGTTGTCAAATGTTGGTCCCTATACAATATGATCATAGGTCAACAGTGTCAACACTTATTCGGCCTCGTTCCTTCAATTGCTCATTTCAAAGCCAAATTCCTATGGGAGTCGTTATATGTAAAGGGGATCAATAGTTGATAAGGTCTTTGTACATAAGGGCTTTAAGGCTTGAAGAAGTTTTTCAAGTAGAGACTTGTTTAGAAGGAAAATCAATTAGCACAAATGTGGCATATTTTAACTTTGATTGATGCCTTCCTTCAAAAGATGTCTAATGAGTGTTATCTGAACTATACGACGGTGAATGCAGCAACTACATAAAGGCACAAACTTTGTATATTTGTGCATTGTAACTCAGCTATTATTGACCGACCATGAAAGAAGATGCAAGAACTGTTGTTCGGCACCGTCTGTAATGCTAAAAACATGAGGCATTGAGTCATGCACCTTCTATTGAATTATGCTACTCATCTAGTCGTTAGCCCTTTGCCTAATAGGGATTGGACATACTCGGACCCCTTCCGAAGTCTATAGCCTTGTGACAATTTGTCATTGTTGTTGTGGATTATTTCATGAAATGGGTAGAGGTTGAGGCATTAGCAAGGATCACCAAACATAAAGTTAAGGCATTTGTTTTCAATTCTATAATATCAAGGTTCATAGTCCCATTTATGATAATCATGGACAACAGACCATAATTTGATAATAACAAATTTCAAGTATTTTGTGAGAAATATCACATTTGCTTGAACTATACCTCTATAGTTTACCCCCAAACTAATGGACAAGTCGAAGCTGTCAACAAGATTATCTTGCATGACTTGAGGATGAAGGTTAATCAAGTTAAAGGAAAATGGGCTAACGAATTGTCAAATGTCTTATTGGGATACCGGTTTACCCACAAAACTGAAATGGGAGAGACCCCCTTTAGGTTAGCATGTGGTACAGAGACAGTTTTGCCAATTGAGTTAGATATACTAAATCTACGCACACAGAATTTTGATGTAATGATCAATCACACCGATCTAACAACAAATATAGATACAATTGAAGAGATGAGAGATATCGCAAAAGTAACTGTTGTAGCATATCAACATAGGGCAACAATATATTATAATCAAAAGGTTAAGTATAAGATTTTTCAACCTAGAGATTTGGTTTGCTGAAAATTGGAGGTGACTGGTGTGCAAGAGAAACAAGGGAAGCTCGATGCAAATTGAGAGAATCTAGTTAGGGTCTGAAAAGTCGTTGGTGAGAAGGCTTATCAATTAGAAAGGTTAGATGGTACAATCATCCCTTATGCATGGAACGCTGAGAACTTAAAGCTTTATTTTAATTAATTTCCTCAATGTTATGCATTTCTATTTGTTTTGTAAGGCAATAGCCTACTTGCTCTAAAGGACGATTATCACTTAAAGTTAAAGCTTTAATTTATATCTCAATCTTTTTATGATTGATGAATTACTAAGTTTAAATTGCGTGGTAAACGAACCAATGCAAGTTTAAGCCTAACGTGGTTAACAAATTTCCAAGTAAAATGATTAGTCCACGTCACAAGCAACTAATGGATAATGTCTATTAAGTGCTCTAATTGGGCTTGTGAAATAAAACATGTTGAGGTAATACCGCGCATGAAATAAAACATGTCAAAAAAATAAGAGTATGTGAAATAAAACATGCTAAGAACTTTAGGTGCGTGAAATAAAACATGATCAAGTTATACAAGGAAATGAGTATGATTCATCACAAATACAATTACAAATATTCAGCCATTCGGCCTACTGCAGTTCATAAAGAAGATAAGCTAACAAAAAAATCCTACAATTTATTCTTAAACTGAGTATAAGTATTCTATTGATTGGAAGGTGGAGCGTTATTGGTGCTTGGGGTTTGGGAACAGGTAGATTTTTCTTTACACTCAAGGGATTTCTTTGGATAGACAATCCTCGTTATCTTTAGGATCCTCAACACAAGCCTTGTCATCACCCTACATATTATTCTTGACACCTAAATCATTGTCGCCTTAGTCACAGCTACTAACTTTATCATCAATGTTGGCAAAGTCTAAGCATGAGAGATCATAATTATGGTGAAACTTAAGGATCTCTTCTCTTGTCGCCTAAACCTCTTCTAATAACTTTTTTTGCAATAATCTGTTGTATTACTAATTAGGACTGACTATTTCTAGTGCCTCGTTAACAGAGGGCCCTTTCCTTAAAGTCTTTTCTAACTTGGCAACACAGCTTTGTAGCCTAGAGTTGTTAGTCTCCAATTCTTTTATTTGTATTCTAAGCCTGTCTTTCTCATCACTCATTGAGCAAAGTGTTTAGCCCAAACCCCAACACCCTTCCTTCTTTTTGCACAACTCCTCCTTCAAATCCTTAACCTCCTTATATTGCTCATCAACTTTGGCCTTAAGGCTTGAGACTTCATTGTCAACTAAAGAATGTGCCAACTTCTATGCAACAAGTTCATCTTGATACATCCTGGCCTCCATCTCAACCCTTATTCTCACGTTCTCAGCAGTCGTAGTTTGAGCTTTTAAGGAATTGTCTACATCTTTAATTTTCTATAGCAATTCGATATGGAATGTTGAATTTTCCAAACCACTCGAAGAATATATGAAGGATTATTATTATTATTACCTTTTTTTCATTTCTTTATTGGCTTCATCTAAGACTGTCGGAACATGACTGCTGATCTGTAAACAAACAGGAGTATTAGCAACCAAATACGCCTAATAGTTGAAAGGACACAATTGATACTTACATCATATAGCTTCACCGCAATATGCGCTTTATTACAACTACCAACCCCATCGATATCTTTCTTCGCAATCTACTTGTCCTTTAGAAGAATAACGCCTTCCATCAAGGCTAAGGATTTTGTCCTTTCACTGAGGGCTGAGTCGGTATGTAAGATGTTGTGACTCTAGCATGGAATGAGCTACTCATTGACCTCTGTGTTAGGGACAAATTCGGCACTATTGATGTCGGGAACTTTGTTGTGCATAGCCTCCTTCGCCTTTTCATCCAATTCCTTAGACCTTTTAGCAGGGGGTTGGCTGATGAGCTCCTTCCCACTTCTTTTGTTTGCACTCAGTACAACCTCCATTATGAGTGATAACCCCCCAATAGCATCCAAATTGCTCACTTCAACCTCATTTTGGGGTTCAATTTCTTAGCTACCCTCCATCAGCTCCATAATGGGAAGAATACTTTCGGCAGGAGGGATCTCAACTCATACAGCCTCGACCAACCTAGGTTTCTCACTCCCTTACCATTTTTCAACAAGACGGGATGTCTTTTGGGTTGCCATTTGTTTGGTTGCACCTTCTTTTATTGCCTTCTTGATGGCAGTCTATCGAATGGCTACAATTGTAGAGGTTGCACGTCTATCGGCTTTCGATTTCTTGGCCTTTACATTAGCCAACAGCATAGCAAGGTTCACCTCACCTACACCCATATTTCCAATAGAAAGTAGATGCATTAATACTAAAGCAAGGAATAAGAAAGAACTTACATTTTTCGTGCCAAGCAAGGCTTAAAGGCTATAATTCCTCCCCCAAGACACAAGAACAATATTACTCTTATAGCTTTTCTTGGTATAACCATCTCTTAGGAGTATACCTTCTTTTTCAAAGAAGATTGGCTCTCCATTTTCATATCGCTTAATAATTCTCTCGGAGTTCCAGAAAAACATTTTGTTTTTCCTCCTCTCTTGGAGGCTACAATGTCCTTTTTATGGATTGGTTTAGTCCACTAAGTCCAAAAATCCAAATCTTCATTTGAAATAATAGACACGAACTTATCTTGCCATTTGTGGATCTTAGACTCCAACCTGTCTATGAACTTCCGCCTATGCCTAGCAACTATAAAGTACCAGCCATCAAGCTGCCTCTTAATCGTAAAGAAATACTGAAATAATTGAGGTGTAGCCCTAACCTCAACTTCTTCACAAACTATCTTGAATGCCGTGAGAATTTGATAGGTATTTGGTGAGAACATACTTAGTGCAACTCGGAAATAATTGAAAAACTACTTGACAAAAATCAAGAATGGGAAACATAGTCCAAAGTCAAGATATTTTAAGTAGATGTGGAACTCGCACTCTCTTGGAAAGCACACCTTCTCCTCCTCTCTTAGCCTGCTAAGATTCCATGTTTCCAGAAGGTCTTACCAGTATTTATTATATTTTGAAAACAGAACTCTATTGGTAGCATTAGTTACTCCATCTGGCAAGTCACTGAAGTAAATTGTATTGTTATACAAGTACCTTGCTACAAATCTCCCTTCTTTATCTTCCGAATAAGTATCTACTCTAAGAGAGTTGATCCAAGCAAGGTTATTCTACCACTCTACAACAATGTCGGCTGAACCACCCGAGGAACACACCGTCTTGCTCCTATTTTGGGGGTGGGAGGGGGGGTAGCGAGAAGTAGCCTTAGTCTTAGTAGCTTCAGAACTTGAAAGGACAAGTCGATGAATTATGTTGCGAACCATACTTACTTCGGCTTTAATAGATCCTACAAAATTTTTCAAAGGTTAAGAGGAAATACAGTAAATGAACAAGAGATTTTGAATGCAAATGAAGTTGAAGTGAAATCTATTTTCAGTGTTGGACAATTTCTTAAATACGAATGATTTACCCTCATAACCACAAAACGTTTCTAATGAAGTAATGATGCATTGATAGATGATGGCCTGGATTAATGACATGTGTTTTGTGATAGAGATCTAACAATTATCAAGGCTTTGATAGTTATTACATCTGAGTGTAATTATGACCAATGTGATAGCTATTGTGCATTCCACTGTTTGATCTTCTAATAGGTGGGAAGATTTAAAATTGCAACCTTTCAAATGGAATATTTAAAATTGCAACCTTTCGACCATCAATAGTTCCCACTTAACCCCTATAGAGAATATTAAAATATTTACTCCCTTAGTCGAATCCTCAGACACGAGAGTTGAGGGGCAAATGTTGATGGTTGAATTTCACTCACTCAGCTACTTGGTCGTTGATAGGCTAAGTAACTCCATTTTCGGCAAACGCTGAGTAATATAGATCCATATCTAATTTGAATTCAAAGAGAGTGGTGCAAAAAGTTATCATTTGGTACGGTTATATTACATAACTGCCCACTATTTCTACATTTCAAGAATACACTTGATCAAGAAGCCACCATATATCCCGATAATCGCTCCATTAACTATTATTTCATACATGACATTAGCCTATAAATAGGAAGAAGAAACATTGTAAGACTTTCGAACAACTCTTGACTACTTATTTAGTCCTCTCCTACACTCATTTACTGACTTAGGCATCAGAGTGGCTGCACTGAACTGGCTCCAGTACCAAAAGTTTTCTCTTTCTTTGCAAGATGAAAGTTCTAATCTAAAATCACCTAACAACATAATCCTAACTATTATTGTTACAAAGGAGATTTTAAGCATGCTTAAACTCCTAATTCCTTAATAACATGAATTAATAGCACTTATATGTTGATTAAACACTAAAGCCCTAAGTGCTAAAATGAAAAACAAGGCATATAAAGCAATGAAATTCAGTACTTCAACTCAAACATTCAAGAATCGCATGCTTATAGTAATGTATTGCAAATGACACAATTGTGTCACAACCTGTGTCTTTCAAACCTAAAGATCAACGCTAATTCGAGAATACAGTTGTGTTCATCATGCACATCACTACCAAAATACTAAAACAAATAACACCCATCATAACCCACATTAACTAAATAGAATCACTTGAAAGCCCCTTGAAAAAGTGAAATCTAGATGAGTTATACCATGAAAGTTTCAAGAAAAATGAGAGATATCAAGAACTTACTAGAGTACTTGAAGTGAGTGCACTTAGGAAAACTTAAATCGGTACGGGTGATAGATTGTGAATCAAAGAAGGTTGTGAGTGTGTACATTTGTGTGTTTAGGCATGAGTGAGATGGTAGATGAGAGGAAAATAAAATCATATGTACGTTTGAAATGAAATAGGAAGAAGGAAGAAACTCCAAGTTGCAGCCTTATATATTGAGCACGACATGATCAAGATACGATCATATCATGTGGTCATGTACCCACTGTGGTTGGGACAAAAACAAAAAAAAAAAATTAAGAGCTATGGGAATGACATGGTCAAAGACATGACCGTGTCTCTAAACCGTGTAACCTATTGTGACTGCACGTTAGGGGCTGCTTAGGAGTAACACAATCAAAGATACAGCCGTGGCTTTAGACCTTGTAACCAACTATACACCTTGTTTATTTACTTTTAAATTTTATTGTTTTTTATTTTAATTTATGCATGCCTATCCTAAATGCAAGAATTAAAAAACAAAAGAAACTTAAGGAAACAAAAGTACAAAAAATTGAAAAAAAAGAAAGTTAATGAAAAACTTAAACTAAAAGGAAAACTTATTATGTTGCAATCATAAAAGCAAACTTGACCCTAAAATGAAAAATAAAGTGTTAAAGTGCTAAGATAAACAATAAAAATTACTAAAATAACCTATAAGCTAGAAAATAATGAAAATAAATAAATAACTTAGCTTGCCTCCCAAGAGTGCTATATTTAACGTGAACAACTCGACGAGATGCATGGGTTACTGACCTTCTTCTGAATGGAGATAGATCTCTATCCTTACCTCACTTTCAAACCCTCTAAATAAGGTTTGACTTACCCTTTTTCCATTGGTATAATAAATTTTCTTGTCTAGTTGCATAACTTCTTCTGAGTTTCTGCTTATCACACCACTCATCAAACTCGTGTTGCTCGAGTCTCTTCTTTTTATAGTTTTTTTGCTTAGATGGAGTAGTTGTCAGTAGCTTTGATCTCCTCACTACAAAAGCATGTTCTAAAAAATTTTCTGAGTATTTTCGCTACAAGATTGGTGGTTTTACTTTGGGAGATTCTAACTTTCCTTCATTTGGTCTACAAAATGGTTCAATCCTTGTCTTTACCACATTAGGTTAATTAGCTCCCAATTGAGCTACAACTTTTGATTGATTAAGGGTTTTCACCATTTCTAAGCAATTGTTCATAGGTTCTTTGACAAGTGTTTCTTGCACACATTTAGTAACAACAACATTAGAAGTATTACCATCATAGCTTATATCGTCTAAGTTAGAGGACTTGTACATTGAATTTGGATTCTGGAAAACAATTTCCTCATCTCTAACCCTTAAGATGAGCTTACGTTCACTAACATCAAATACAGCCTTAGCAATAGCTAGGAAAGGGATTCAATGGTACCTCGAGATCCTCATCTATATTGAGAATAACAAAATCTATAGGGAAAATGAAATTATCAACTCACACTAGAACATCCCCTATAATGCCTCTAAGGTATGTAGTGGACCTATTGGCTAATTGAATGCACATGCATGTTGGTTTAGGCTCTCCTAACCCTAGTTTTTTAAACAACTTAAATGGCATTAGGTTTATATTGGCTCCTAGATCTACTAAAGCATTATCTATAGACAAGTTTCTAAGGACACAAGGAAGAGTAAAACTCCCTGGATCTTATAATTTCTTTGGCAACTTCTTCTAGAGTAGTGTGAAGTATTCCTCGTTCGGTATGATAGTTGAAAGATCCTCCAACTTCTTCTTATTCGACAAAAGATCCTTGAGGAACTTTGCATACTTTGGCATCTACAATAAAACATCAACAAGAGGTAAGTTCACTTGTAGTTTAAAAAGATCAAGGAATTTATCAAATTTCTTAGTTGGATTGACGCAATCTTACTTAAGACGTTGTAGATATGGCATAGGGGCTTATACTCCTTCAGTTTTGGTGGCTCTGCACTCTCTTTTGATCTTAGTGGTTCTTAACTTTCCTTACTCTTGACGTCCACTTCTTTCTCAGTTGCTTCGTTATCCTCCTTCTTTTCAACTTGTATCTCTCTACTACTTCTCACGGTCACTACATTGACATGCTCCCTAAGGTTTGTTTCAATGTTCCTAGGCAATGATCCTTGTTGTCTTTCATTCAGCATCCTAGCAATTTAGCCAATTTGATTCCCTAGATTGGGGATAGAAGCTTCTTGGTTCCTTAAAGAAGCCTTTGTTTGTTGCATTCGAGCCTTGTTGGATTGAATATATTTTTCCAAAAGGCATTCTAACTTCTTCTCTAGAGAAGGTAGGGGTGTTAAGGGTTGTTAAAACCTTACTGGAGGCAAAGTTGGTCTGTACTAGAGCTGATTCCTTATTTGCCATTGTTGGCCTTGACATTGATTTTAACTTCCCTATGAAAGATTAGGATAATCTCTCCACCTTGGGTTGTAGGTGTTGTTGTAAGGATTATGCTGGGGCCTTGTAGGTTTCCCTAGAAAATCAACATGTTCTATCTGCTTGCAGCCTACAATCCCTTCTTAGCTGAAGTTGTTAGGTTTGAATTGTAGTTGGTGTAAACCAACTGAGAGTGATTCGATCATCTTGCCCAACATCTCCACCTGAGTAGCTAGAGACTGTACAACATTGAGCTCAAATATGCCTGCAACTTTTTGCTTCCCCTTAAGGTTCTCCCACTAGTAATTATTCATAGCCATACCTTCTATCAAAGCTTGGACTTTCTCGGGCGTCTTGGTGTTAAGTATATCTCTAGCTATCGTGTCTATCATTTGCCTTATAGAAGGGTTGAGACTATTATAGAATGTTTGCATTTCCATCTAAAGTAGGAGGCTGTGATGTGGACATCGCCTTAACAAGTCTTTAAAGCACTTTTGTGTATTGTATAAGGTTTAACCTTCTATCTGGGCAAAAGATGAGATATTGGCTCTAAGCTTTGTTGTTTTCATGGGTGGAAAATACTTCTCCAAGAACTTTTCCGCCAATTCATTCTAGGTTGTGATTGAATTCCTTATCAAGGAATTCAATTACTGCTTAACTCGGCCATGCAAAGAAAATGGAAAGAGGCACAACTAGATAGCATCATTAGTTACCCTGTTAATCTTGAAAGTATCACATATTTCCAAAAAATTGGAAATCAAATTGTACGAACTGCTGCACCATTTGAATAATGTTTGGCTTAATCACAAAGTTATTAGCTACAACAGTTGGCCGGTTGATGCAGGATTGGGTACTAATTAATGACTGTTAAGAGTAGTTCGAGATGGTCGTGATCAAATTCTTATTCTATCGCTTAATCCTTGATTCACCCTCTAACAACTCTACTTCATCTTTTAATCTAATTGAAGATCTTTAGTTTATTACCTCCACTGTTTTTTTGACAAATAATTTCCTTAAATTGCACAAAGCCATCCTCTCAATCTCAGGATCAATTTTAATCAAATCCTTTGGCTGCCTTCTTATCATGCACTATACTAAAGAAAACATAAAATTTAGTTAAAGATCACTCCAAGAAAATAAAAGAAATAGAGAAAAGAAAAAAAATGGTGAGATTAATAAATTTACTAACTTTCATAATATCAAAAGTCCTTAGCAACGGCACCAAAAACTTAGTGTAGGCAAGTGCACTTATTAGGCTATTAGTTTATAATATAGTGGATATGAGTCGAAGTGTCGATCCCTCAGGGATTTTAGCTACTAATACTCACTAGGTCTCTATTATCTAACTAGTAAATTAAATTGCAAGAAACGTAAAGAAGAAAATCTAAATTACTATTAAAACTGATTTGAAGATTAATTAAGATGTAATTCAAGAATTAACAAGAAAGGAATTTAATTGGAAATTAATTCAAGATTCAATATTATACCTAGATCTTGTTTCCCTTAGATTTAACATATGATTTTCTTAAAGATAACCTAATTTATTCTTTAATCTTTCTTGATTGAGAGAATTCTTTACTAAACTTAACCACTTTCTTAAGCAAATTAATCCTAACTCTAGAATTATCTATTAGAATCTCTTCTCAATAGCATAACCTAAGACTGCATTATTGAACAATGAATTCTCTACACTTTAATTTGAAATATGGAAGAATCTTGCAACAATTCTCATTAACTATGCCTAGATCTAATCTTATAAGAAATCTCTCAATTCTTTTATAAGAAATCTCTCAATTTTCTTATAAGATATCAATCTCTAGATTATTAGCCGTGGAAATAATAACCTAAATCATTAAGCATACATAGTTGAATCAAGAAAATAATAAAGAACTAAATTAATCAACCAATTATAATATCACACAGATAGATCTATGTTTCACAAAACCTAGATATTAAGGTTCTACTCTTTATACATTCTAAAATAAGAATCTAAAAACAAAGTGTAGAGAAAAATAAAAGGATAAATCATGAAATCTAAAGAAAAATTGAATCTTGAGATCTTATTTGCGCCTTGCTTTATCGAGTGTTTTTTACTTCAAAAACTCCTTAAAAGTCATGCTAAAAAGTTCTCTTAAATAAACGCTAATAAGGCTTTACATATGAAGAACTAAAAAAAATAGGTTGATTGGAAAAGCTACGATCGGGGATACAATCATGTCTTTTGGTCATATAACTTGACTGTGCTTCATGTTTGGCTCTTTAAAAAAAAAAAAAAATTGGAAACAACATGGCCGATGACATGATCATGTCTTTTGACCATGTCCTAAGTGTAATAGTTCAAAAACAGTTGTAATTTTTCCTGGAAATGACACTGTCGTGTTGTTTGGTTGTATCGATCTTCAACCTTCATAACTTACTCATTTTAACTTTGATTAGAATTAAATTTATTTCTATCTTCTTGTTTTCTTATATAGATCATTTCAAAACCTAAAAAATAAAATTTTACTCAATTAAGTATTATTATCTAAAAATAAACTCAAATGTTAAGGAAAATCATGGAAAATCACTAAATAAAATATGTACAATTAGGAACTCATCACATTGCCACATCATTGCCATGTCACTTACTACATCATCACCATGTCATTGCTTTATCATCACCACGTCATGCTATGTCATAGCCACATCGTTGTTAGGCCACATCATTGCGACATCATTTACCACTCACTTGTAAGTGTAGTAAGCACACTCCTACGCGTGTTAGATATACTTCGATACACTCTTATGCATAACAAGCACACTCTTGGTGCATGTTAATTATGATTTCCACGTACAGCTTTATATTTAGCACCACATATAGTCCTCATTCGCTTAGCCTAAATATGAAAGAAAATCATACTGTATTTAATATTTTCCATCCTTAACTCAACTATGATGCCTATAAATAGAAGATTCCATTTTACGATAAGACATCAACTCATCACTTACAATTACTTAAATCCATTAATAACGCCACTCTCTCTCTTTACATAACCCCTTTTTCTCTCTCTAAGATTCGCATAAGTTCGGGGCTTTTCGAGTTAGGACAAATTGTGTTAGAAACTCCCCACGGTAAGAGCTTTGTAACCTGACCTGATCACTCTAGCCCCCAGCTCCGACTCATGTGAACTCCGGCTTGGTCTAGCTCTACTTTAGTTTTGATTTGTCTTTTGTTCTCCATATTTTGTATTTTTTTAAAATTTATTTTTGTAACATTATACTTTTTCTTTTTCTTTTTCTTTTTCCTTTTTTGTTGTTGTTGTTATGATTGTATTCTATACACAATTGTAGAAAGAAAAAGTAAAGAAAAAAAAAAAGAGGAAAAGAAAGAGAGAGAAAAAGGATAAAGAGGCATAGTTTATTTACTTATTTTCTAAGTCAAAACATATAACAACAAAAAAAAATATATATAACCATAAAAATAAATAATAAAAATAAAAACAAAAAAGTTTTTCACTTAGAAAAAATCCTTTTTTCTAATAAAATGAATAAACTCTTTTTAGATTTAGGGTTTTTTGTAGAATTTTTTTCTTTTAGGCATGTTTTCTTTTATTCGGACATTTTTTCTATAATTTAGGCCTCTTTTCTATAATTATGCATCTTTTACATGATTTAGGCTTGAAAAATTGCAATGGAACGGGTAATTTTCAAAATAATTACCACTTGTGTTTTATTGCACTATATATATATATATATATATATATATATTAACATTTTATTGATATTTACACCCTATTATGCATAACACGTACCGTATAATGTCTAATGAATCATTTCTTGTATGACCATCTATAGAAGCAGGAAAAGAGATATAAGCAATATGGTATAAAGGCAAATGATGGGTTGTCTTCAATCCTAGTGATCTAATATGGACCTATCTCAAGAAAGCTAGGTCTCCAAGTAGACAAGCTAGAAGTTATCACCTCATGTAGATAGTCCTTTTAGATTATTGGAGTGGGTCAATGTTAATGCCTACAAAATCAAGTCTCGAAGTGACTATAGCATGTATACAACTTTTAATGTAGTAGAATTATCTCCATATGTTCTAGATGAGACTGATCAAGATTTGAAAGTAAATCTTTATGAACCTTAGGAAGATGATAGGGACTATACTGCTAAAGGTCTTATTATTAAACCTAAGGTTAAAGCAATACAAAATATAGTTAGTTGATTTATTGTGGATGAGTGCATAGAGGATAAGATTTATTTAAAAGATTATTCTTACTCATATTACTTGTGCTTAAGATGAACTTGCATTTATCGGTTGGAATCATTAAGTAATGCAAACTAAAGAAATATAAGGTTCATGTATAGTATGACATAAGGATGGCTCTACCTTTATGGTTATTTTCATGGCTTTGCATGGGCCTCCAAGTTTTTAGAGATTTAGTTAATATTATTTGATTTATTTATTTTATTAGTTTCCTAAACTTTTAGGCAATGCCTATTATGCCCTTATTTTATGTTTGTTATTTACATTTATGCCCTTACACAAAAAGGGGTTGTTAGACTCTTATTAATTACTTTGAATCAAATCAATAAACATTGGATAGTTATTCCAAAACCCTAAGAGAGTTTTTGCTTCCTTTCCTTTCTTATTAACTCTATACAAAAATTATGGGGGATATTGATTTTCCTGGTTATGCATAATACCAATTAGATTGAACTTAGGTTGTTTCTCCCCGTTGCATAATATCCTTATGATAATTCAAAATCACCTACTCAATTGATAAGCATAACTCTTATATCTACTTAATCTAACTAGACTTGTATACATAGAAAATGAACTAACAAATATGAAGCAAGGCCTACTCCTTCTCATCCTACGAATAATTGAAGTTATATCCAGTCACCAACATTGGCATAAAAAAGTAAGAATGGATTAATTATACATAAATCAAAGGCTATGTAGCTCCTTAGGCATATATGAAATCGGATTGATCGTATCTTTTACTTTTCAAAACCTTAAATACATAAAAACCCTAAAAACACTAAAAACCAAACTCCCTTATCATCTCTAATCTTTACACATAAATTTAGTAAGGGATTTACCTATACTAATAAGCCTTTCACTAGCCTTTATGGTAGCCAATTAGCAATTGTGCCCAGTTGGTTGACCCCATAAGAATTGACAAGAGCTACCTTTTAGGGGACCAAAGTCGAATTTCATGGAGTTCAATCAACAAGCCTTATTTCATAGTCAATTGGACTCCTTATATTGGGTGTTGCTTTGATAATTTTGAGGTTTAGCTCCAATTCACTGTTGATTGTACAAGGTTTTTAGTCTAATATTCTTAAGAAAAGGAGTATAGTTGAGTTCTTGCCTCGGTAAATTCAGATTCTTCCATGTTGGGTTTGTTTGTGTTATTACATAGATTTAAATTGATTAAGTCGATATTTAAGCGATAACAAATGTTTATTATCGTTGTTTGTCTGCATTTGCCATGTTAAATGAAGTGATGGTGTTAGGCATTGAGGTAACTAACTATATGTGGCTTATCTTGGGTTGAAAACTTGGAGAGAAGCTATTGACAAGACATAGCATAGTATAAGTTGATTTAGTATGGGGGCAATAGGTTGTATTAATAATGCTCGAATACAGGCAACGATCCATGTGCTAAGCTATGTATCCACTTTGAAAACAAGGATCATGTATCGACTATTGGAGCCACATGTGTATTGAGACATCGGAGTGAATGCTTTTGTTCATTATTATATTGATTCACTAAATTACTTATTTATATATATATATATATATATATATGCCAATCGTAGATTGATTGATTATTGTATTAGAAATTAGATTGTGTGCACTGTATGCACTATATATATATATATATATGGAGAAAGTAATTGATTGTATTGGACATCATAGATCACCTTATTAAGCAATAAGAAAGCAGTTAGAGTTAAGGAATTCTTACAGGACGATAAGTACACATGTCGAATCATTCTACCATTTTTAATTGGAATCATAATGTTAAGCATCACTAGACATAACCCAAGTCCATCACCACTTAAGAGCCTTCTCCACTATTTTGTGATGCGACAAGTTTAGCATCTTAAGATTTCGACAGAACTGCCAATACCAAAACTAGAGGCACAAAAATTCAGTATAATTGAATAGATTCTTGGATTAGTCACTCTAGGACAGCATCGAGTAAATAAATGGTAGAAAATGTCGCATAACAGGTCATTTTACAGGCGTGAAGCTCAAAGCACAGACAAAGAAAACCTCCCACCAAATACTTTTTAATGCCCAACACGCATATAATAAGTAGTCTTCACTTTAGTGTGGGATTCCCCTTTGTAAGAAAGACATGTGATGGCTTTCAGAACAAGAATCTCAAACAACAACCATACTTGAAGTTTCGGCACATACGAAAATTTTGGAAGAATTTTAAAAATCCGATTATCCTAAGAATCACATGATTTATACAAAAAGTTCATAAAAGATGAATTCCTTTTTTCTTTTTCCCTTATTTAAATTCTTAGCAAGTGCTCTTAGAATACTCATTAACATTTTCCTACAATTTTTTAGGTCAAGCATTGATATAATTCCCTTGATCCGGTTCCAACGTTAGTTTTGATTGGATTAGTTTTTGAATATTTCAAATGAAGCAAAATTAAGTCTTTGGATAGCATGAATGGAATAAATACGTACATCCGTGATCTTTCCAAGTTGTAAAAATTTAAAAAAAAAAATAAAAAATTGGATGGTTGTTTATAATACGTAACTAACCCCGTCAAAAAATATTGCAAGCGGAATAATTTGATCGTATAACTAACCATGGTGTTACTATAATGAACCTACATTTTCTGAAATTCGTGTAAATTTGATACACATATTCGATAGATTAAAGAGTTTTTCTAATTAATTTCAAATATCCAACGATTGAACTAAAATTAAGTTTAGGGATCACTTTGAATTAAAATTAAATCACGGCTTTTTCTTGCTAATCCCTAATTGCTGGTTTAGTTATGGCTATAAACAAATCTATTCTAAGACTGGCAGTGAGTTTGAGCTTGAGAAGTTAAAATTCGGACCGGATTCAAGTTTAAATTTATTAGCTTAAGAAGTTTATTTGAAATTCATTTATGATAAACTCAACTTCAACTCAATTAAACTTATTTATTTTGAAAAATTATACTATTTTTAGCTCAAGTCAGGGTGATAGATTTATAAGCTCGTTGAATTAAATAACTTAATATTTAAACTCAACTTGATAAACTAATTAAATAATTTAAGTTTAAACTTAATTCAAACTACATTTAAATTCAATTCAAGTAAATATCTAACTCAAACCGAACGCTGATTGATTTAATTCATTTACGCAACCTCGTTTAATATAGGAGGAAAGGATCGTGGCATCCATATGTTAAGTTAATGATGCATAGGATTTTGATATAATTGACATTTGGTATCATTCAATTGACATGAGAAGGTTTTATCCCTCTTGAAAACCCCCCAGTATTATGGGTTTCACAAGTCACAACCTTTGCGATCAGGTACCCACCGTTTGATCCATCTGTCAAACACACCTAAATACCCTACAGCACACCACGCAGCAAAAAACCCTAGAACCCATCATCTCGACCATTGAATCAACCTGCCCCCTAACACACAAGATCCTCAAGGGTCCACTTTCATTATTGCACATATGGTTTGGTATGGGCAATGGTAAGTAAGAAACCCAAGACTCGTAAATACACAAAAACCCCAATCATGTGGAGGGTTTGATGGACAAGTAATGCGTGGATACACCAAACACACCCCAAGTCACGTGCCATACAGCCTTTTATGTTTTAGGTAGTCTCTCTCTAGACATTAGTCGAGCACGTGACTCTCAGCTACCACATCGATCATATACTCTCTCTCTTATATATAAAACCATCCCCTTGGCATTGCATGATACGCCACACAATATCCCACATAGTATTTCTCGCATAGTTGTGTGGTTAAATTTTTCTTCCTACTACTATACCCACACGTTTATATCATGGGGAGTGAAACAAAAACGGTAACTGTTGAGGAGGTCCGCCGTGCTCAGAGGGCCGAGGGGCCGGCCACCATCTTGGCTATCGGAACCGCTACGCCGCCTAATTGCGTCGATCAGGGCACGTACCCGGATTATTATTTTCGTATCACCAACAGTGAGCACAAAACTGAGTTGAAGGAAAAATTCAAGCGCATGTGTGAGTATACCGCTACAGTTTTTATCTCTACTTTAAGTTGCCTATAATTTTACAAGAAACATCATTACAATCTCAATTTCGTCTCTTTTTTATCTTTTTTACCATTAGTTAGTTCTATATTATTAAGTTAAGGCTAATTTCGACTGCACAGTATATTGTATATAATTTTTGAAGGAAATAGTACAGAAAATATAGGTGGTTTAGTCGATGGTAGTGATACTTTTCTCATAATTGCTTTTTTCCATGAAATAAATATATAAAATCATGTTGCAAACATTAGTCAATAGCAAGATCAATAAGGTATAGCCAGAACGAACAATTTCTATGACCAAATTTGCGATCATCTTCTATATTTTGAGGTATATGCATCGATGGTGCAAATTCTCTAGTTTTAAGATAGTTCTATATCTGAGTAGGACTCTCGGGATATTTTTCATGATATTTTTGGAAATGAAGAAATATCAGATGGTTTATTACGTTAATGATAATTATCTAAAGTAGCTTATTATATTGCCAACTATGTACACGTGAACATTTTAATGCAAAAGTCGGAGTGTAGGTTTGCCCGAATACTATGTTCTTTGAGGAATTACCTTTTCTGTCGTTATAGAAAGATAGGTCGGACGTTATAGTTAAGTCGGAATATGCTTTCGCAAATCATATAATTATGCATATCACTAGCTAATGCAATAGTTAAAGCAACATTTAACGATGGTTACACATGAATATGTTAAGATATGTAAATGTATTTTGAACAATTTCTTTATAAAAAAAAAATAAAAAATAAAACAAATTGATTTTCTCAGTACCATCTGGTCTTATAAATCTAATGCTTTGAATGTAAGGTTTACTATTAAGATACGGCGTAAGAATATCATCTTTACTATATAGTTACTTCAACAAATAAGAAGTATAGGGCAATCAATATAAAATAATTGTACTAGCTACCATCATTCTTACTCAATATAATGTAATAGGGCCAATATAATTCTCTCAAATTGATCACTAAAGGAATATCTTTTTTTCTTCTTTTTCTTTTTCCTTTTTTTTTTCTTTTTTGGTGTGGGTCGTTATTGAAAAGTCAGATGGTGTAATATATAACAATCTCTTGACAGCAGGGCCGTTATGGTAAAAAATGATTAAATATATCTTGATTTTCCTTTTTCTGCGAAAAATTTATTAATTACAAAAAATAAATAAAAGAATACTTGTCCACAAGTAACAAATGCTTCCGGACGAACGCTGAAAAAAAAAATGATACATGTGTGGCTGTCCAAATTTAGTCATATTGAAAATTCTCACTCTTTCTAATCCGAAAAGTAAAAATGAAAGAAAAAAAATTTTGTACTTTGAAATGCGCGACAACCGACAGTCAAACTGAAGCGGGTAGCTGGTATTTTTGGCTCTTAGGTAGGAAAGATGTAACTAGAAAAGAAAAATTTTGATGATTATGAGTTTGAATATTCTAAATAATGTATTATTGGGGTTTCTAACTGGATATATGCGTAGATATTGGGAAATAAATGTACCATGTCTTTGAGAAGGAGAAATTGACAATAATTTATCTTTGCAGGTGACAAATCCATGATCAAGAAACGTTATATGCACCTGAATGAAGAAATCCTTAAGGAAAACCCCAATATTTGCGCATATGAAGCATCATCATTGGATGCAAGGCAAGACATTGTCGTTGTGGAAGTCCCAAAACTGGGCAAAGAAGCAGCCACCAAGGCCATTAAGGAGTGGGGCCAGCCCAAGTCCAAAATCACCCACTTGGTCTTTTGCACAACTAGTGGTGTGGACATGCCTGGTGCGGACTACCAGCTCACCAAGCTCTTGGGCCTCCGCCCGTCAGTCAAGCGTCTCATGATGTACCAACAAGGTTGCTTTGCTGGTGGTACGGTGCTCCGTGTCGCCAAGGATTTGGCGGAGAACAACAAAGGTGCTCGTGTGCTTGTCGTGTGCTCGGAAATCACTGCTGTCACTTTTCGTGGGCCTAGTGAGACCCACCTAGACAGTCTAGTTGGGCAAGCCCTATTTGGAGATGGAGCTGCAGCTATCATTATTGGATCGGACCCAGTACCAGGGGTTGAGAAGCCCATGTATGAGATGGTCTCTACGGCCCAAACAATACTACCTGACAGTGATGGGGCCATTGATGGCCACCTTCGCGAAGTTGGGCTCACATTCCACCTCCTCAAGGATGTTCCCGGGCTCATTTCAAAGAATATCGAAAAGAGCCTAGTAGAAGCATTTAAGCCCTTGGGTATTTCTGACTGGAACTCAATCTTTTGGATCGCTCATCCGGGTGGGCCCGCAATTCTGGACCAAGTGGAAGCTAAGTTGGGCCTCAAGCCCGAAAAGATGCGGGCAACACGCCAAGTTCTTAGCGACTATGGTAACATGTCAAGTGCATGCGTGGTGTTCATTCTAGATGAGATGCGGAGGAAATCGGCTGATGATGGGCTTAAGACCACTGGAGAAGGGCTGGAATGGGGAGTTCTATTTGGGTTTGGGCCTGGGCTTACTGTTGAAACTGTGGTGCTCCACAGTGTTGCTATGGAAGCTTAAGTGGTGTCACCACTTGGTTTTTATAATTTGATCGTTATGTCCATTTTAATTTTTTTTTTTTTTTTTTTTTTGGCCATTTTCGCTGTTGTCCTGGTATGTCATGTTCTTTTTTTCACCCTCTTTCTGAAGCGTGTTGGGTTGGGTTGCCAAGAAAAGTGCGGATGTGGTTTCATGGTGTAAATCTACATCCGTTATGAACATAGAGATCATGTTTCAAATAAATCCAAAATAATATTAGAAATTTTTCTTATATTTACAATTACATATTTTCCAATGTTTCGAATAAATCTTCTTGTTCTTTTTTTTTTGCCCTGGCAATGTGGTTTTAGTTAATTACTTAAACAACCAAATGAATGCATGTATCTATGTGATGTGGGATATATACTTTTCATTTGAAGTATATTTTTGCCTAATTTTTCCAAGTATGGTTTCCTTTCTATATATTAGAGCTATAAACGAGTCGAGTTAAGACAAGACGGTATTAAGTTCGAGAGCTCCACTCAAAATTGCATTAAAGAAGGTCAAGCTCAATTTGATTAAACCCAATTCATTTAAAAACACATTTTTTTTTTCTAATTATAATGGTATTAGTACTCAAAAGTATTATCATTCAAAATCGACCTGAACTTGAATGACATCTATATCCAACTTAAGCTTAATTAGACTTGCGAGCTAATTAAACTAAATACTATGAAGCTTAAGCTAATCAAATAACTACTAGAGTAAATCGAGCTCAAGTAGCTTACAAGGAATTTGACTTATATAAAATTCTAGGACTATGAGCAAGGAATTACAAGGTACCTTAATTTGGAAATATAATCTTCCCATTCCTAATTCCATAAATAACTATATCCATCACATGCATATGGTGACAAAAAACTTATACTCATCATCTTGGCTACTTATAATCATTTATGGTACATTGACTTAGGAGGAATGTTATTCCATTCTTCCCTTATTCCTTAAGGGAACTTTATTACAGTATTCACTTCCTCGAAACTCAAAAACTATGAATTGAGATCCCATAGCCCAAACTAAGAATTGGAATTCTAGGGAAAAAAAAGGCCTTACTACTTCTTTTCTTCTTCACCTCTGAACCTAACTACCACCATCACCCATTAACCATAGTCACCTACTTACTACAAATCAAAAGAGCCACCATAAAGAGAGCCATCATTGACACAAACTCTAGCAACCAATACTTGCAAACCCATGAACCTACCTACACATACTTACCAAACGCTACACCATCACCGTCAAACACAAGGACTAAAAAAAGGGGCAAGAGAAAGAGAGTAAGGAGCTTGATCTGAAAACCAACTTGAGTACACCCACTAAACACCCATTCGTAGAACTACATACCTATCGTGATTTCATATTAAGCAAGTATATCTATTGAATTTATAGTATAGTGCAACGAATATGGATATCGTTCTTATGAAAACTATAAGTACTAATACTCACTATTTTTCTTATTTAATCAACAAATTTTAATTTAAGAAATAAATTTAACTCTATACTACCAATTAACTACTAATCAAGTCTCAAATTAAAGATTAAAAGAGCAATTAAATTAAAGATTTACTTCAAGAATGCAAGAACATATATAGATGTCATTTCTTATAGAATTAAACATGTGACTTCAATGAAAATTACCTAATTCCATCTTTAAAATTATTTATCGGGAGACTTCGATAATAAAATTAATAATTTTCTCAAATCTACTAACTTTAATATTAATTTATCTATCAGAATTTCTTCTAAATAACATAACTCAACATCGTATTAACAAACAACGAATTCTCTGTAAAAAAATAATCAAGATCTGGAAGAATCATGCAACTTATCTCTAAGATTACATAAATTCTCATTAATTATATATAGATCTAATTATACAATCAATCTCTCAATTATCATACATAACATCATATATTTGGACTAATACTTTAGAAATATTAATTAAAAACAATGAAAGAACACATAATTAAATCAATAAATTCAAAGATTTCATTAGATTTAAAGAATAAAATGTGTCATATAATAATCTTAGGTTTTACAAAATCTGGACAAAAGAAATCTACACTATAATAATGGAAAAGATAAAATCTTGAATCAAAACAATAGAATTCATGGAAAATAAAGCCATGAATTTGATTTAATATCTTAAATCTTGAAGCTTGGATGATGTGCTCTCTTATGCTCTTTTAGCCCTTTGAGTCTTTGGAAATTCATAGCAAAAGGTGTAACTCAAAACCTTTAAATGGCCTTTAATAATAAAATAGGAGAAACGCAACAGATGACATGTCTATGACATGGTCCTATCAGTGGTTATGTCATTTAAATCTTCATGAAAACATTCAAATCCTCTTAAAATTCTTGAAATCTAATGGGACACAAGCTATGACATGGTCGTGTCAAATTCTATAATCAGCCTCTTCATGTGGTCAAATACACTCCTGTTTTGATATAGTTATGTCAATTTTCAAAACTTTATAATTTTTTCATTTTAACTTTAAATTGAGTGAGACTTGATTCCCTTTCTTCCTTTTTACTCTAAGAATGTATTAAAAAACTTGAAATCAAAATATTACTCAATTAAGTATCAAATCCTTTTAAAATACTCCAAAATCATAAGGAAATACTATGAAATCACTAAACTAAATATATCTAATTAAAGACTTGTCAAACTTCCCTATACTTAAGCATTTGCTTATCTTCAAGAAAATAAATCAAAGGAAAATTACAATAAGAAATACCTATTCAAATTTATCACCATTGGAGAGACCAACCAAAATTACACTTAACCCATAAATTTTTTAACGACTCCCATGTTTCTTCACATTTAATTTCCTTATGACATTCAAAAGACACAAATTACCAAGCTTTACAAGCTAATCTATGTACCCTTATTTTTTAAATAAGGGTTACCAAACTTAAAATTAGATTTAACATCTCTCCAATAAAAAAGAAAAGTTATAAAAATTTTACCCTTTTAACAAAGATGTATATGTTAATACTAAATTATGGTGAGAACAGTATCTCAAATATTGGACTTGCAAACACACTACAAAACAAACAAAAATCAGGGTAAGGGGATACTAAGGCAACTTTAGCTTAGCCACTCCGATGTCTAAGTCAAGTACGATTTTAACAAAAAGTAAGAAATAAAGAGTAGTGTGCCAAGAAGTCTAGAAGAACTTGTTTACTACTCTTGGCTCTCCTTTTATAGTAGTACAGGACCTTTTTGAATATGTAACCGTTCCCTTTAATTTTAGCATGTGCCCTAAAATTGAAGTTAAGACCACTCCTTAATTTTAGGGGACATAGTTGACATCGTAGTAGCTGGTGGGTAGTTATATGAACAAGCAAGCTAATTGTTTGTACCCACTATTAGAATTCGAACTTTTTAAAGCTAACCAGGTCAAAATCCAACCTAAAGACATTTTTTTCGAACTAAAGGGAGTTAATTCGACCTCCCCTAGTTAGTTCCTTATCTCAAAAGTTCAAGTTTCTAACCTTTTTTAACTTATCTTGCATAATCAATAAGACCTTTAAGAGGTTAGGAGTAAAGTAAAGAAGAGATGTGGTCCAATGTTAGGTCGAGAGAAGCCTTAAGTTGTTCGATTTGTGCCTTTAGGAAAATTCTTTATCAACAATTGCCCCCTAACTTCTCTTGATAAATTTATCAAGATGAGTAATAGTGTCAATTCAAAAATCAGAAATACCGACAATGTTCTCCTTATTTAAGGGCAATCTCAAGCTACTACCTCGACTGTTTAGATAGTAGGCTTTAAAACTGATCTACTAAGGTGGTAAATTGCCATTAGAACATTTTCCTTTACTCAACTTGATGGAGAAGCTTTCAACTGTTAAATATGACATTTCGTATGCTATTATTGGGATCTATGCAATCATGTCAGAGTTCATGCGCTTCTTTTAGGAAGGACATCCTCATCTGGACTGTCAAATCTTTCCAATACACAAAACATCAAACAAATCATATTAATTGGTAATTGTAACAGCTTCAAATCTCTAAAAAACTACTGCTACATCTACCCCTCCATATTTTCAACTTTTTCCTTCACATTCTCTTTCTCCTTCCTATTGATTTTCACACTTTTATTCCAATTTTCTTCAATCCTTGCATTCTTCAATTTAGACTTTGCATATTCTTCCTTTATTCTCCTTTCACAGCAATTATCTCAACAAGGTAAATTATGCCTTCCACTAAATCAGACAACTCGACTTGTGCTTAAGAGCAGAACTGCACACTAAGTAGGCAATTCCTCTTCTCCAGAAGAACCTCATAGTATGGTAGATCCAAACATCGTCAACCACCTATGGGACTTGATTGGGTATATTGGACTAGTAAGAATTCGTGCTCTTAGGTCATGGAAAATTCAAAAGCTTCCATTTGATGATTATCTCGTAGATGATGAAGGTATGTCTCTTACCTTACCTTTGTATGTTGAAATTGAATACGATATGAGCCCAAATGGTGTTACAAGCATAGTAAGTGAATAAGAATTAATGTAATACGACTTTGTTTTAGAGGTGCCCTTTTAGACTGGTCGTTTGAGAGGCTTCAACTTCATGAGTGAATTACAATATTAGTGGTCAAGAATTTTCCCTTTTTGAAAAATATTTTGAGGTCAATCTGAAATTGCCCTTTACCATATTCCAAAGGCCTTGCTTCACATATCACCAACTATGTCCTTCCATACTTACTCTAAATTCTTACAGACTACTTGTAGCCTTTAAATGTATATGCGAAGATTTAGAAGTTAGGACTACTTTTACTTTGTTTAGGTACTTCTTTACCTTAAAGAAGAAAGAGGGTTGGTTTTATATTTACGCCCAACCTCATCCAAAACTTTTTGTTGGGCTAGAATCTTCTATTCAAGAATGGAAACAGAAGCGAGTTGTAGTTAGGTCAGTAACCCTATTAGATTTCCTAACTACCTGAAGTCAATTGATCAAGTTATCAAACATCAATCATTTACTTCCCTATGATCATAAGGCTCATGATGCCCTCATGGAGGCTTACAACAATAGATACTTTCTTTAGGATGTAGACGAGATAATCTCCAAGTATTCCAATAGTGCTCCAATCTCTCCTAAAGACGAAGCTCGATGTTCTATTCCAAGAGCATTAAGCTCTAGCGCATATTTAACCATTCAACCCGAAGAATCAAGCTTGTGTAAAGCTTGCTTTAAGGGTTAGTCAATCAACACCATGGCCTAATGGGCTTCAAAGTATGGTTAGAGTTTCTTAGCAGCAACTACTATGGCTAAGACAAACTTTTCCAATTTAGTGTATCTTAATTCAAGTCCTTGAAGGATATAACTAACATAATAGACAAGTTAGTATGCTTAACCTTCAACTTAGACTAAAACTGAAGAAAAGGCCCGATCACTCCTAGACAGGTATAGGTAGAGTGTTTCTCCTTCCATAGGTTTTGATAGAATCAGAGGCTTCGTAAAGAATTCTTTTAAGGCTTTGAAAGCCTTTGCATAGTCTTCATTTCATGAGAACTCAAATAGGTTCCTTAATATTTTAAAAAATTCCATACATCCTTCTGAGTTTTTCAAAACAAACCTATTTAATGCTGCAACTCTTCTAATCAACCTTTAGACCTCCTTAATGGACTTTGGTAACTTCATATCAAGTACAACTTAGATCTTTTTTAGGTTAGCCTCGATTCTATGTTACGTAACCATACAATTTAGAAACTTCCCTAAGGAGACACCAAACACACACTTTTGTGGATTTAGCTTCATATTATACCTCCTTAGAGTATCAAAGGTTTCTTAAAGGTCAGCTAAGTGGTCGTTGTTCTCCTTACTTTTCACTATCATATCATCAATATACACCTCAATATTTCTATGTATCTAAGGTTTAAACACCTTAGTGACTAACCTTTGATAAGTGGCTCTTGCATTTTTCAATCTAAATGGCATAACTTTATAACAATAAATCCTAAAGATAGTAATAAAAGAAGAGTGTACCTAGTAGGGGAGTGCATTTTGATCTAGTTGTAACCTAAGAACACATCCATGAAGCTCAACAAGGCATTAATTGACATCAAATCCACCATCTGATCTATTCAAGGAAGGGGGGAAATAGTCCTTTGGACACGCTTTATTCAGATTGATAAAGTCAATACACATCCTCCATTTCCCATTTGCTTTCTTTAGTTACATGTAATTTGCAAGCCATGGAGGATATGGCTCTTCTCTAATAAAGTCTACTTTTAACAACTTTTGTACCTTTTCCTCAATTACCACTTGCCTCTTCAAAGCGAAGTTTCTTTTTGTCTATTGCACGACCTTCACATTCGAGTCAATGTTCAACTTATGAGTAATGACCTCCTTAGGTATACCTAGCATATTGGATGATGATCAAGCAAAAATGTCTCTAATAGATCAAAGGAAAAGTATGATTCTCTCTCTCGGATCAGCTGGCATACTAGCTTCAACTTTCCTTACATGTTTAAGATTATCACTAAGTTGAATCATCAATGTTTCCTTTGTAGGCTCCCCTCTAATCTATATCTAGTTACTCAAGCCTTGTTCAATAGTATAAACTTGGTCCTTCTTTAAAGCTTGTAGGTATAAAGCTTGGGACAGTTGCTGGTCTCCAAAGCATGTTTCAATCCTAGTTGGAGTTGGGAATTTTACTTTATGGTAGGTTGTGGACACTACCATCTTAAACATGTTGATGGAAGGTTGGCCCATGATTCCATTGTATGGTGAAGGGCAATCTACAATCACAAAATCGAGCTCTTTGTTAACTACATTCTCATCATCCCTGATTTGTAAGGTTAAGGTGACTACCCCATAGACTTTGACTAGTTGGTTATTAAATCTATATAAGCTATACTTATGCGATTACATCCTAATGTTCTTAAGTTTAGGATGCATCTAATCAAAAGCGTGTTTGGAAATTATATTAGTAGAACTTCTTATGTCTACCATCGCCTTCCTAACTTCAAAATTTGCTAATAACTAAAGCATCATTTTGCAAAAGCTAAACACCTTGCATATCCTTGTCTAAGAATATGATCATGTCATCAACCATGTACTTTTTACCTCTCAAATTCAAAACATGGTCTCCTAATGAATTTGATGAGCTTGTAATAAATGAAAGACCTCCTCTTGACGGTCCTCCATAGATCACATTGATCACACAATGAAGAGCTTAGTTATCTCCTCTCTCATTGCTAGGTACCACCAAGTCTTGATTATTAGGTTGGGCATCTTCATTCCAACTTGTTTGTTAATCTTCCTTCTTTGTGTAGGTTGTTCAATGTGCTCTTCCTTATCAGCCACAAATTTCCTTAAATAGCCCATCTATACAACATCTTCAAGTGCGTTCTTTAGGTGTATGCACTCATCAGCATTATGACCCCTAGCTTCGTAGAAATCATAGTACTTATTAGAGTTTCTTTTAGATGGACTATTCTTCACCTTCTTTGACTAAGCTAGAAAACCATGACTACATAGCTCCATCAGAATATTCGACATAGATCGATTGAGAGGGGTATGTTCAACAAAAGTAGGTATCGATCTCTTCCAATCTCCCAATGGTCAACTAAGCTTGCTACAGGCTCCAAAATTCTCTTCCAATCTATCTTTCACAAATCCTTTGTCTTTATCCTATGATATACGTAAACATTAAAAAAAAAAAAAGCATAATTTATACCAGCAAGTATACTAAGTCGCATATGCAGTAATAAAAAGAACTTGTAAGACCAGGTCATATCCATAGGGATTGAAAACTAATTATTAGATCATATCAATTTTCTTTTTAATTGGGCAATTGAAATAAGATGTTTGAGTAAACTAAAATAAAAAGAAATAAATTAACTAAAACACGAAAGTAACAAAGGGAGAAGTTTACCAAGTCAATTAACATATGTTTCCAAAATATGTTAAGACTAATTAATTGGCTTTTAATTAGATTCACAAGGATTCACTTTCCTTATGAGTCACTATTGCCCTAACTATAGCAAAAATGCCTCTTTCGAGTAATTTATCTATAATCTTCAGTTAAGTAGTAAATTTTCCTTAAAAATATTACTACTCTAATTAATATTAAAATTCATGCATATTTCTATGTTACAAAGATTTAACATCAACCGCATTAAGTATGTAAATCCTAAAATTAATCTAAAGAGCATGTGTCCACGATAACAATTAAATTAATTTTAGTTCTATCTCATACAAACCATCTATTTACTTTCGAATTTTTTAGGTTCTATTCACAAAAGTATCATTAGCTAGACAATAAAATCATGAATTGTGAAAATAGGATAATTAAAAGTTGCAAACTAATTAAATAGTAACAGATAATAAAATCATATATTAATCAAACCATTAAGCATGTCATAATCCCATAACATAAATTTAGTTCATAGCAATTATAAAAGTTACACGAGAGAATTCAAGAAACATATATTTAGAGCAAAGGAATAAAAGAACTCGAATAAATTCTTTAAACATAAGTCTGTTTTCTAATCTCGAAAATCTGCTAATCTTTTTAGAACTTCCTATCTAAAACTTTCTCAAACTCTTTGTATCTCCTCCCCGTCGTAGACTTTAATCTATCTCCATATTTATACATTGTCTAGCGTATGGAAGAAAGACTAGAGTGATGGGCTCATAACGTAACTTGTGAAATTTTCACTCAATAGATATGGCAAGTGAAATGGATTCGATTCTTAGAAGTCTAAGGTGATGGTGAGCAAAGGGTACCTGATGCATACCACAACCAAGAACAGATAAGGCCGGTCACTAGGATGGGTCTAAGCTTACTGAAAGCTTGAAAAGGGTAATGAGGAAACGTATAAACAAATGAAGATGAATGAAGAGTAAGCAAACCTATGAACAACTCCAAAGGATATGACGCATCAGTTAAACTTAAGAGGACTCACAGCACAGCTCGATATAACATATGAGTTAGTTTGGTGAGGTTACTCACCACCTAACCTTATTTAAAGGTTAGAATAAGAGTGAAATAAGAGTAAACAATTAATATTTACAAAAGGAAATATATCTAGTATATTAATGATAATCCCATTATTCCTGTGACTACTAGTATAAAGGGTATTTATACTTGAGAATTTAGGGCAACCTACCTAAAAAGGAAAGGACAAAATGAGTATTGTCTTAAAGTAGTAATGTATAGAGTATACAAAGGGTAAAAGGGAATATTCATGAAAAACAATGATTAGTGCAGTAGATTCTACATGTGGTAGAGTTGCATTAGTGATATTGTTGGAGGATACAGACAAAAGAGTACGAGCTAATCAGGTGTCTGAGCAAGGGTGATTGAGGATCAGTCTAGAGTAGATCTCTCAACCTCTTGACAAGAATGAAGCTGAGCAAGTGTTCGACTCAAACATAACTAAGCTAGGACACTAAGTTTGGCTACTATCTGGGCATTCGTCAAGTTAGTACACAACTTCCGAGAGATGGGTAGTCATTTGGCTCGGCACATCGAATTGATCGACAATAAGGAGTAACTTAGCTTCGATAAAAGTCGGCTCGAGCAAGAGGATTTGCCTCGCTAGCCCCTTTAGTCCTCGGACTCAATTGTGGGTTAAAGATCTAGTAGCCTAATTCCTATCAGATCCTACTTAACTTCTTCAAGTGATATTTCTACACTCTTGGAGCACCTTACATTTTGCTTACAATTAGATTTAATGATCAATAAGTGAGGGTCATAGGGAGATGAAATTATAAATTGTCTCCAATGAAAGTTTCCTAATTTCTTCTGTAACATCAATAGACTTAGAAATTGTATAGTGCCCATGCTAGTCTTCACGAGAAAAAAGGTTCTCCAATATCTGCATCTCGTGTATTTTTACTCTTATAATTGATTGAGTGTATATTTTTCAAATCCACATATTTTCCTATTACAAGCACAAAACTACAAACATTAAAATGGTTTATAATCGAGATAAAAAAATATATTAGCACAATATAAACCATTTAAGTTCTGTTTAGGATAATTTTTCATCAATTTACCTTATTGATCCATCTAGTGTATAATTTATTACTTTTATGTTAAGAAATCAATAAAAGCATTATAAATTACTTAGAAAGTGTAAGATTTAAAATAGAATAAGTGTGTAAAAATACACACTTATCAATTGCCTCCTTTCATGCTTTTCTTTTTTCAGCTCTCTCCTAGCCTGCATCTAATCCTCTTATCGAATGAACTTTTCTAACCTCTTTGTAAAGTCATCAAATGAGGTTGGAAGGTGTTTTGCAATGGACTTGAAGAAGTCTGAGTCTTCCTTAACCCCTCTGCATATAGCATGCAAAGCTATACTTTTATCACAAATTAGTAATCTCAATCATTAACTGATTGAACCTATGGACATAATCCTTAATTGATTCTCCTTACTTCTACTTGATCGATGTTAGGAGGGATGAATCCTTTACTGGAGGCTTATTGGCTAAAAAGTATTGATGAAATTCCTCAGCAAGTTGATGAAAAGAAGAAATGAAGTTTGCCTTCAACAAATTAAATCAAGTGCTTGTAGATTTCCTTAGAAGGGAAAACCTTGCAAGCAATCTCATCAGTCGGTCCATAGAACTCCTTCAGCGTACGAAAAGTGTTCAAATGGTCGTCTGGGTCCTTCCTTTTGTCGTATGTGCTAAGCTGAGGTAGTTGAACACTCAATGGTAACACCTCCTTAATTATACTTTATATGAATAGATTGGCCTTTCTATCCTTCACGTTTACCTCCTTCTTAAAGGGCCCTTCAGTAGTCAATTTCCTAACATAATCCTCTAATTCTTGTAAACTCATATTTGCTATGGCTTTTTATGAAAGATGAGCAACCATACCTTCTACTCTTCCACCAAAAGGGACCTATACACTTGGCGCAGCAAAGATCTACAAAGATGGCTACTGCTGGAGATTCTCTCTCAATTCTAGCTCCCATCCTTTTTGCCGGTCGTCTTCATTTACCATGGGAGCTTTCCCACGTAAATATTGTGATGCTTCCTCCTATATCATTGGTTCAACTCCACATCTTACTTACTATAAAGGAGTAGAAGAAGAAGCAGTGTCTTTCTCATTAAGCCTTTGGCGTAACTCTCTATTAGTAGTTCGAACTTCCTCTAACTCCTTCTCAAATTTAGCACAAAATGCCTTTAACTATGCTATTTGTAGATCATCATTCTATTGTTGCTAATTGTGAGGCACCTAATTGGGTACCTCAACCTAACATACTTCAAGAGTACATTGTTGCAGTGACTACTGTTCTTGAATTGCTCGAAGGGCCTTATTTCCCCCTAGAGTGTTAGTATCACGTGACTTAGATCAAACCAAATTGCGGTGTAGAAATAAATAGTGCCAATTGTTGATACAAGATTTGTTAAGAATGGTGTCTCGAATATTACACTTGCAAGTACTCTGCAAAACAAACAAAAATTAGGCTAAGGGGGTGCTACAGCAACTTTAGTGTAACTACTTTGATGCCTAAATCAAGTACGATTTTAATAGAATGTGAGAAATAAAGAGTAAAGTGCCAACAAGTCTAGACAAACCTATTTACTACTCTTAGGCCTCCTTTTATAGCCATGCAGGATTTTTTTGAATATGCAACTATTCCCTCTAATTCTAGCATGTACTCCAGAGTTGAAGTTAAGACCATTCCTTGATTTTAGGGGACATGGCTAATGTCATCGTAGGTGGTGGGTAGTTATCTAGACAAGTGAGCTAATTGTTTATGCCTACTGTTAGAATTTAAACTCTTTAGAGCTAACCAGGTTGAAATCTAAAATAGAGATAGTTCTTCTGAAATGAAAGGAGTTAATTTGACCTCCCTTGCTTAGTCCCTTATCAAGAAAGTTCAATTTCTAACCTTTCTTAACTTATCTTGCACAATCAGTAAGACTTTTAAGAGGTTAGGAATAAAGTAAAGAGGGGATGTGGTTGGATATCAAGTCGGGAGCAACCCTAAGTAGTTCAGTTTATGCTTTTGGGAAAATTCTCTATCAACTATATACAACTCTCGCTCTAATCTCGTTAAGTACTATAGTTTAAAGTAAACACATTTTGCATCGACTCATCCTCTAATCATCCCCTCAGTACATATTTTTGTTAGGAGACTTTTCAATTTAATTCAATTGCTTTAGTTTTAATGAAGTAGTTTTATTGATCAGTATGTCCTAGGCCAAATGATCTTAGGCTATTGCGCATTAAGACTCCCCTTTAAACCATCCACTACCTCAATTAATTAAGTCTAGCCTTTACGCAAACTTTTCTCTTGACTATGCAATGAGTTTTTAGTCGATAATCCCGAACTTATCATCTAAGTTAATGGGTATTATTCTACTCAAAGAAGGTATCCTATAGGCTTAAGTGCTTAAGTTAACAAAGGCTACGACTAAACCTCTCAATTTGAATTTTATTAAGCTTAATTTGAACTTTTTATTCCATTTAATTATTTAGCCTCCAACTTTATTTATTTTTTAAGGAATTTACAAAAAGAAAAGTTTCATTTTTCTTATTAACTAAGGATTATAGAGCTCTAAAGACCTCCTAAAGAAAAGTATACATCAAAGTAAATTTAAAAATAATCATAACCAACTCTAAACTAGCAATGATGTACTAATCTCAAATTTTTAAATCTTAGACTAAATGACACATAACTTTACTTCACATAGATTCCACTAATTAACTTTGGTAAAGTGTAATTCAATCACCAATAATTAAGTATCAATTCATATTCAACACAATTCAAATACAAGTTATTAATTCCCAAATTATTGCAAGTTAACTAAAAAAATTAGGTTAAATGTGAAAAATTGGTCTTCTAAATAATAATAAATTTCATAACCCATTCCTTATACTTAAAACTGTACATTGTCCTCAATGTTCCCAACAATCTAGCTCAATAAAGATAATCAACAAAGAAAAAAATAAATGGGGAAAGGAAATATATGGGAAAAATGAAAATGAAACTAGTACTTCTCTAATATATTATAACATATAAGTCCTTTGAAGTATGGATTCTATCATTTTTATATGCTCGATATTTGTGGAACCCTTTGCAAAAGAAACTAGACACAAAATAAAAAGGAAAAAATAAAAGAAACTAATGAAAAGAAAAAAGTAAAACTCTAAACTAGAATAGAGAAGTTACTAGAGTCTAGCTAAATAAAATGTAAAGCAAAAAAATTGAAAGAAATCATCATCATCACCAACGCCCATGTCATCTCTATCACCAGGAGTATCATGCATTTCTTCATCATCACCATTGTTACCTTCCCCTTCATTCTCATTGTCTATTTCTTCATCTTCATTATCTTGGAGAGGTGGTATCTTATCGTACAAAATGGAAAATAAAAGTCAAAATAAAGTCACAAAAGCTTCTTCACACTTTAAGCGGTAACAAGAATCTAATTCAAATAAATAGTATGGAAGAAATAGCACATTTGCATATTGAAGCATTTTGTCAAACACATTATGAGCACTTGTACAACTAGTTGATTTCAAGAGAGATTTTCATGCAAATTCACAACTAGTTACAAGAATGTGCTACTAATGTTATCTATACTACAATGAAGCATCAATCTCTAATTATCATAGCAAATTACACTCAAAATTGAAGATGAAAAATGAACCCTAAGTGCTAGATTGAAGTGTTAAAGTGCCACATTACATTGAAGTGAAGAATAACTCAAAATAGAAGGAAAAATGCAACAACCATGCACACTAATATATGTGCAGATCGACATGATTACCCCGACATGATCGTATCTACTCGACTTTCACTTGGCGCTAAATTTAAAAGACATGAACATGCCTAACAATTGCTATCACCAAATCAAGAAAAATGTATATAAGAAAATATAAAACAACTACACTCTCAACATTTCTCAATAAAGAAGTTCAATGCCCTAATGTTTTATCCAAGATCACACATGGAAGTCAAGGGAAATCAACACGTGTTCGAAAAAAATCACGAAAAGGGAAGAGTATGCACATACCTAATATTTTGATCTAAAGTTCAGCAAAAATCAACTATAATTTATACAAAATCCATGCAAGAAATTGAGATAAAGTGAGCAAGTATGTAGGTTTTCGTGGAGAGTGATCATATGTGAGAGAGAGTTGAAGGAAATAGGAGAGAGTGAATGAAAAAAAAAAAAAAAACTACAGTGGCCGTTTTTATAACAACATAGACATGATGTGCAACATGGTCATATTACTTCAACAGTGTTGAACTTTATAAGGGGGGCGTTTTTGCTATATAAATGATACGGTAAGAGACACAATTGTGTCTCTATGACCATATCGAATTATGTAGAAGGTGTATTCTATTATTGTGTTGATATGGTCACTAACATGATCATGTTAGTTTGGTCATGTCGAATTTTGTGGATGCTTGATTTCCTCTTTTTTTTATACGGCCACTAACATGATCATGTCAATTTAACCATGTTGAATTCTAAACTCTTTTTATTTTTTTAAAATAAGCAACTAAACACTAAAATGCATAAAAAAACTCAAAATTAAAACTAATGAAATTGAAATAAGTATCATTAGTTGCCTTATTGATTTTGAATGTGTAAATTTCAAGAATTTGGAAATAGAAGCATTGGGGTCTTCATCTTGTAGACCATCAAATTGTATGAACTGTTGTATAATTTGGATAATGTTTGACTTGATCTTAAAATTATTGGCTACAACAACTAGCCTATTGATACTGGAATCAACTTCAATCAGTGAGGACCTAGAATAATCAAATGTGGTTCATAATTGGTTCCTTTTATTAGCCATGGTTTGCTAAGGTATATCTTCTTAGTTGTCCACTTGCTCGTTTGCCTCCACCTCAATTCTTAAATGAGATCCCTGATATATTGTCTCCATTGTTTATCTTACAGCTTATGGTCTCAAATTTCACATAATAGTTCTCCTAATCTCTGGATCAATCTTAATCAAATACCTTGAACTACTTCTCGTCATGCATTGCACAAAGAAAAACCTAGAATTAGTTCAAAATTACACCAAAAAGAGAAAAGAAGACACGAAAATAAAAGAAATCAAAGGTTAGATTAATAAAGTGACTAGTTTCTTAATATCACAATCCCTAACAATGCCACCAAAAACTTGATATTAAGCAAATATTCCTATCGAGTTTATAATATAGTACAATAAATACGGATATTGCTCTTACGAAGACTGCAAGTATTAATACTCACTATTTCTCAATTATCTAACCAATAAATTTTAATTCAATAAATAAATTTAAATCTATACTATCGATTAACTACTAATTAAGACTCAAACTAAAGATCAAAAGAGCAATTAAATTAAAGATTTACTTTAAGTATGCAAGCGCGTATATAGATTTTGTTTCTTATAGAATTAACATGTAACTTCAATGAAAATTACCTAATTCTATCTTTAAAATTATTGATTGGGAGAATTTTCTAATAAAGTTAACAATTTTCTCAAGTCTATTAACTCTAATTTAAGTTACTTATTAGAATATATTCTCAATAACATAACTTAAAATTGCATTAAAGAACAATGAATTCTCTTAAAGAAACTAATCAAGATTCGAAATAGTCATGCAACTTATCTCTAAGATTACATAAATTCTCATCAATTATGTCTAAATCTAATTAAATAATCAATCTCTCAATTATCATGCATAATATCATATACCTAGACTAATACTCTAGAAATATTAATCTAAAATAATGAAAGAACACATAATTGAATCAATAAATTCAAAGACTTCATTAGATTTAAAGAACAAAATGTACCACATGATAATCTTAGGTTCTACAAAATCTAGATACAAAAAATCCACTCTAATCATGGCAAAGATAAATCTTGAATAAAAACAATAGAATTCAAGGAAAACAAAGCCATCAATTTGATTTAATCTCCTAAATCTTGAAGTTTAGAATGATGTGCTCTCTTGTACTCTTTTAGCCCTTTCGAGTCTTTAAAAATTTGTAGCAAAAAGTGTAACTCAAAACTCTTAAAAGGCCTTTTATAATAAAATAGAAGAAACCCTAATGTAGTAGACGACATGGACTGTAACACAATTGTATTAATGACATGTTAGTGGCTGTGTCATTTAAATCTTTATGAAAAGATTTGAATCTTTTTAAAATCCTTAAAATCTAATTGGACACAAGCTATGACATGGTGGTGTCAAAATTCTATAAATCATCCTCTTTAATTCTTCAAATATGCCTCTGTTTTGACGTAGTCATGTTACTGCTTGTGTCAATCTTCCAAACTTCATGACTTCTTCATTTTAGTTTCAAATTAAGTGAGACTTAATTCATTTTCTTCCTTTTCACTCCAAGAACACATTAAAATCTTGAAATCAAAATATTACTTAATTAAATATTAAACTCTTTCATAAATATTCCAAAATCATAAGGAAATACTATGAAACACTATACTAAATATATTTAATTAAAAACTTATCAACTTCTCCTAATATGTGAATATGTGAGAGATGGAGAGCATGGAGTGAGAGAGAGATATAAGAGGAGTTGAGAGAGAGATATGGCATTGGTAGAGTAAGAAAAGGTAAGAAAGAGAGGGTTAGGGAGAAAGAAAGACAAAAATTGAGAAAGAAAGATAGATATAGAATGGTGGGAGAATGAGAAAGGGTAAGAATGAGAGTAAGGGAGAAAGGAAAAAGATAAAGGTCAAAATGGTCTTCTAACTTTTATTATGTATTTATTTCCAATTGTCTTTTTTGTTCAACTAAATAAGGTAATAGTTATATTCCAATTCTCCTTAAAAATTGCAATTCTATTTTTCTCCTATTTTATTCAACAAAATAAAAGGGTACTTAATATATTTATGATCCGGTTATGAGTTATAATGATTTAAACCACTTATTTGATTATAGTCAATTCAGTTGTGGAAAATCTATACATATTCATCACAAATGGAAAGGATCTAAATTTCTAAATTATAAAGCGGAATACAATTTCACACTTATTAAAGTTTTAACATGATGGTTTTTTTTTTTGTTTCTTTTTAATTAAATAAATACATGACAAAATATACTAACATAATTTATAACAAAATTTTATTTCAAACCTCAAAAAATAAATAAATAAGCATCATATGCATTCTTAGACTTATCTTCCTTAGAGGGATTGTACTTCGGTTCAGTTTGACATTGATTTTAAGTAACAGAGTAAATTAATTATAATACACAGTTGATCGCAAATTTAAGTCATAATACAATCACCCTATTTTAAAATTAACGATTATCCCAATATTATACATTTGATGTAAATAAAGACAAGGTAGGTAAGTATATACCTTGTGGTCCTGCCTTTCCCTTGTGGAATTTGGGGATTATTAAACGCGTGCAAAAGTAGACCAAAGCTTGTAGGAATATGTGAAATGTTGAATAGTCTTTCGACATTGAAAGTGCTCCTTCATTTTTAATAATTTAAGTATGTTGTTGTTTGTTGCAATGTTTGTTAGTTAACTTGTTTGATTAGCATATTGGATTTATTACTTCTTTTATAACGTCCCTTTTGAATGAGAATTATATCTTTATATGCTAAAATAATCCAATTTTTGGAGATTTCTCTATTGGTACCTAAAACAGTTTGGTTTGGAACAGAAGTCCCTGGACTTGTGCACATAGATTAATAGATCCTTAAACTCGCCAAGTCGTGACTCATACATGACATATCATTTGCATACATAAATTTTTTTTAGTCATCCTCTGTTTTAAAAAGTGTGTAGATGCCATTACACTTTATGATAATTTGTATGCTGTTGCTAAGTTCATTTGGCGAAACCTCAACAAGTTAATCGGTCAATTGTAAAAGTTAATGGTCAGATCAGTCTAACATTAAAGTTCAAGGATCGTAATGATCCTTACAAGGGACTAATTCTGATTTCTTCTCTCTTTTGTTATTAGAAATAGCCATTTTCAAATTATATTTGCCGAAGGTTATAGGTTATTGTTTTTTATCTTTTAGTACCATTTTTCAAACCGTTGTGTTTGTCAAATAAAATACTAGAAAGATTAAATCATTATTAATCATATAAACACACACACACATATATGTTTATATATATTATTAAATTTTATACTTAACAAAATTTTATAAAAATATATTTATTTACCATTTGCTTTATTTGGTCTTATCCAAAGAAAAGGGACCAAATAAAGTTTTTCTCCTCCAATATATAAACTATATATTTCTCAACCTTTTACTTGAAAAACATATGAACTTTGATTTTTTATTTTCCGGTCACCATCTTTACTATGACTATTATAAAATAAATAAATAAATAAATAAATATATATATATATATATATATATATATTGACAATCATATTTTGAACTGATATGCTTGAATATTGGAGAGGTTTTTGAGAGTCTTGAATGAGTGTTTGAGCATCTATAAAATGAGCACAACTAATTTAAAGAGAGCACTAAAGAGTGTTTTGGTATGATTATTCTGATACTTTAATCATTAGAATATTAGAGACATGAGAAAAAGAGTATAATATAGGCTCAAAAGCGTGTAAGAGTAAGAATGAGTTATCAAGAGGCCTCATCCTCTATTTGTAGAGGATGAATCAGAGCTATTTTTGACAAATGTATCACAACTTTATCAAGAATTAAGATGTGTTTTGGGATGTAATATGAATTTAGCGGAAGTGATTGGAGATAGTTGTTTTCTTTCCATTTACACCAAATTGTCCCGCCTATCATGGTATAAACTCCATAGGCTAAGCTTAGCTTACTTTAGCCTCATCCTTAGGGATTTTGAGGTCTTCTCTTGCTTAGGTCAAATTCCATGCTATTGATTCAATGGAGGTTGGTAAAGCCCTTGAGCTACTTGGCCAGGTTCAATGGTTGGCATCCGCTGTAGAAAGCTTAGTTTAAGACAATAAGTTGGATTAAGTCTTAAGAGCTCGGTCTATGTCTTGAGAAGGTCGGCCTGTACTTGAGATACATGTCCAAAATTGTCCATCAATAGAAGCCAAATAAAATAGTTTAAATGCAAGTTCCACATTCTTCAAATATAAGATTTAAGAATATATATATATATATATGAAACATAAAGCGGCGGATAGCCTTAGGTAATAGAATCCCAGTTAAGGAAATTTGAGAGTTAGAAATCTAACCCTATAAATATATTTATCAGCCTAAACATCACATATATCTCTATCTTTTCATCGCCTATTCTTGGGCATCGTTTTACTCGCCTAGGACCCGCATGAAATGAACCCCGAACATCGCCTAGTTTTGTACTTTTTTGTCATGCTCCCAAGTCAAACGATAGCGATTGGGCTTACCGTTTTACCAATTTTTCTTATTTAATTATTTGTTAAACAGGCCGAAAGTTTTTATGTTTCTTTACGTTGTGAAAGGGGCTTAACATGGGAACTTTACTTACAATAGCAGGTCATTGAAAAGGGTGACGTAGGTTGAGGATAAGAAAATCTAGGATTGATATCATAAGTTAATTGAATTTTCGACATTTTCCTCACTTTTATACCTAAGTTTTATAATTACTAATCTCATTTCTAAAAGAATTTTTACTTATTAAGTTTACTATGTTGATTAACTTCCTTATTAAGACTAGCTTGCATTTTGTCACGATAGTGATGGAAGTAATAAAATTGATGTAGAGGTTTAAATTGGTTACATAAAATTATTGGGCTAAGCCCAGTGACAACTTAAGCTTGACTTCTTAGATTAGTAATAAGCCATAAGAAATCTAGTTCATATTTTAGAATGATTTAGGAAATTTTGATTTTATGGACTTGAAATAAAGATTGTTGAATTGATATAAATGTCATTAAGCACAAGAGTTTATGAATGCTCAATCATGCCTCCTCAATTGACATGATTCTAAAACCACAACATTCTACTAGATCTCTACTCTTAGAGATCAAATAACTTATTCAAACAAAGAATAAGTTTGATCACTCGAGAATTACAAGGTTGAGAGCCTAATTTCCCTAATTTACTCCTATATTTGAGATTTTGAGACTACTTATTCTTTTTTCTAAATATTTTCTCCAAGTTATCCTTTCATGTGTCATCTCCTCTTCACTTCTCTAAGGCCACATGAAACATGAGACACAAGCAATATGTATGTGACCACTCCCTCCATGTATCATCTCCTTCGCACTTCTATAAGGTTATGTGAAACGCAAGACACATATAGCACACAGGTGACCATGTTAGTCATATTCCCTCATTTATAATTGATAAGAAAATTTTTAATTAATTATGATACTTAGTTACGTCAAGCTTTATATGTAAATTTTAAAGACAAATATTTAATTGAATATAACTTTTCAAAGCTTCAAATTTTATGTATGTAGATGCAGGTTTGGTTACAATTATCATGTGCATGCTATGACAGTGAGCGTTATATGTGGCTTCGAAGTAGTGTGAGAAGGACACTTGGTGAGATGACTATGAGAGAATGAATTAGAGAAGTGGAATAGACAATCTTATCTCAAATACATAAGGGAAAAACATGGCAGTCTTGGAGAATCTCAAACTCCACCCTGTAACTTAAGCAAGTAAGGTTGATTCCTTGTCTAAATTACTTGTTAGATCTTAGAGAGTAGAGTCCTTATAGATTAATGTTATTTCTCAATTCACTTTAAGAGTTCCAAATGAGGAGGAATGACTGATTATTATAGGTTTTTGGGTGTGATGGCGTTCATTAAATCATCTAGGTGATTAATAGATCAAATAAAGCTTCTATATTTCATGGATTTCCTAAATAAGCTAAGCAATAAGCTCGAAGCCAGTAGCTTTCCTCACGAGTCTATGAGCCTACAAGAGAAAGCTTGGAGGTGAATGGATCAATTCAACGATCCTTACTCCAAGCTCACTAATCCAATTCTCCTTATCCCAAATATACACCAAATTCTGTAGGCCCTGCCATCTAATCTAAAGAGTTAAGCTTAAATAAATTATGGGGTTAGCTTAATAATTAATAAACTTCTACTTTTTACAATGTACAAGATTGAAAAAAAAATCTCAAAATTTTAGTCATGGTCTTAAAATTACCTCATAAATTTTTCTGTACATCTTTACATTAATAGCTAACTTCAAGAAAAACCTTTCTAATAAATTGCAAATAAACCCCTTTATATTTGCTCCATATGTGCTTAAACCTTTTATTATTGGAAAATCAAGAATTAGACCTCCAAATATTTTGAAAGCATCTTTTAGACCCCACATTGCTATTTTATTATTAGATAAAATAATTATAAAATGTTAAAATCACTTTTTATTATCTTTTAAAGGGTAAAATGTTCTAATGATTGACGAAAAACAATCAATTAAACAAATAATAGAACTAAGTACACATAGAAGAAATATAAGGAGGTGTATTTGGAATTCACACGGATTTTTTAATTCTCATTTATTCGTGTCAATGGGTTGTTAAAAGCCTGATTTAGCAAATAAAGAGATGGCTTGGTTTTTAAAAGTTTAAGTTAACTTTTCTTAAAGTCCTTTTCTTGGTCATAGAACTTTATAGAATTCAAACTTTTTTTATAACCGTTGTTTTACTTTGATTCACAAAAAAGCCAATGTATACTAGTCAGGCAAGTTCTCAAAGCAAATATAAGCTATGCTACAATTATTGAGATGCTAAACCCTAATTTCTCTTACTTACATTATTGTTTATGAATTGAAATTCTCATTTGCCAAATTCTCATGGTTTAATTAGTAAATGTTCTATTTGGTAAAAAGACTTGACCTTAACCTTTCTTTAAATTATTTACTTGCATGTAGAACTTTTAATTCAAACAAAAATATGCAAAATTATCATGGTAAATAATACTGGATTAGATAGCTAGCTCAAAGAAGGTTATATGCAAATCAGTATCTAAGTTAAGTTGTCTACCTGTAGAAAAACAAATTAGTGAAAATACCAAATTGACCAAGTAGAGTGAGTTGATTGAACTAAAAAACTAGGTGAAATTGATCATATTAGCTCAACTCATTTTACAATTCTTAAGATGCAAGGCGACGGGTTCATATAAGGTACCAACCTGACTGAATCCAATATTTACCCTATAGGATTTAGGATGTATTTTTGGATATCTAAGAGGTTATCAAGATAGGTTCAAGTTTATAAAACTCGTACTAAACTTGCTCCAGTCATATCTCTACTTTGCACATTAACCTTATTGATTCGTGGTTGAAACAGACCTTACATTTTTTTTATAATCCATCGTCAATTTTGATTTTAGGTTAATCCTTTATTAATTCATTTCACTTTTGACTTATACCATTAAGAGCTTTGTATGAGAAATTTTTTTTAGAAAAGATGAATTTCATTCTATAAAAAAAAAAAAAATACGTCAATCTAATAGATTGATTCATGATAATTGATAGACGAAGAGTTAAGGATATGATAACCCATTCAAATAAATAGATACATCTTTTCAAACATCAAATGTCCTACATAGAGATTCAATGCTACTAGAATAACATAATCCCATATAAGAGATGAAAATAAAAAGAAAAAGGAAAGGAATAAACACATAAAAAAAAAAAACCTTCATTGTAAATACTACTAACAAACCGATATCTAATCATTATAATTTTCAAGTTAATTGAATGTGAAGGAGTGAACATATAGCGATAGAACCACAATGTTGATGGATTAATGATGGTGAGAACACTAAAAAAGAAACAAATTAAGGGTAGATTTGCTTATATTAATATTAGCATTAGTGAACAAAGTAACAAGATTTAAAAATGAGGGGCGCCTATAGGATTTATTGAAGTGTTTAGAAGGGGGAGAAGGAGAGAGGGGATCTATGAAACATATTAAGGAGTCATTATGTGTACATTTTTGTTACAACTAAAGCCTTAAGGAATATTCGAAGACCAAAATATTTGAGAGACTATACTTAAGCATATTGTAAAGAGACTTAGGCATACGTAGCATTGAAGTACTATTATGGTAGTATACATCATCATAATAAGAAAACCATATATCATGCATACATAACATAGTTAATACAGTTAACAGTTGTAAACTGTAGAACAAATTGGTAACGATCTAAGGAATAATATAAAAAGGAAACGATGGAAAGAAAAGGGTATCGAATACCCAGTTGTGAATCACTTCTATTCCTTCTTCCTTCTTAGAGTTACTCTGAACTTGAACTTAGAGAGTTATTAAAACCCTAATTTGTTTTACCTTACAAACAACATAAAAACATAAACTGTTAGTACAAAAGATATATTGACTGATAGATATGTTCTTATAGATTTTAGATCTATAATTGTTTTCAATAGATTTGTTTAGAATAATACAAGAGATCAAAACCCTAGTTTTGGCCTACTGTTTATATTACAAAAAGAAGGAGAGTGGAAAAGAATCGTACCTCAAAAGGGTTTGGAGAAGAGAGAGAAGATTGTAGGACTTTTATTTGTCCCCTATCTGACTATGGAAGTGTTGTCATTTAAGGATTGAAGGAAGATGGTGGGCTTTGCATTAAACCAAGCTGTAAATGCTAACATGTGGTGCTTTCATTGATTCATGATGACAAACAATTCTAAAGCAGTGTCTCAATTACAAGAACAAGTGGATAATCATAAGTTTAAGTTAAAGAAATTAGCAGTTGAGATGCATGGCATTCAAGATGAACTTAATGATCAATGCAAGAATATAATCACTTAATTACAACATTTGACAACTTCAATCAACAAAAATTACAATCTCAACCAGTTGCTTCTTTGATAGAAGCCATGAGTTTAGCTAAAATTCATGAAGAGAAATTTCATAACATGAAATACTTCACCTCATTTGGCAAGACCTCTATTGATTACTTAGGACATGTTGTATCATAAGAGGGAGTTACACCAGATATGGACAAAGTAACCACAATACAAGATTGGCCTGTTCCTATTAATGCCAAGCAACTACATGGATTTTTAGGTTTAATTGGGTACTATTGCAAGTTTGTAAGGGCATATGCTACAATTGCAGTAACATTATCCAATGTGTTGAAGAAGGATGCATTCTAATGGAATACTATAGCTCAAGTTGCTTTTGAGTAGTTAAAAGTAGCTCTAATGAATACTCTTATTTTGGCTTTACTCAATTTTAATATATCATTTGTTATTAATACATATGTGTCAAGAGTAAGGATTGGAGCAGTGCTACATCAACACTCTCAACCTATAGCATTTTTTAGCAAGAAATTAAGTCTAAAGTTGCAAAAGGCAAAGAATTATGTGAGGGAGCTTGTAGCAGTAGTAGAAGCTGTGAAAAAATGGAGGCATTACTTGTTGGGCCACCATTTTGTCATACAAACAGATCAAAAGAGTCTAAAGGTTATTTGTCCCAAACAATACAAACAACAGAATAGCAACATTATTTAGTCAAACTTTTAGGTTACGACTATGAGGTTTAGTATAAACCTGGGATAGAAAATAGAATTGCAAATGCTCTTTCAAAAAAATTTGAGGATTTAGCTTAAGCTCTAATGATATCTCATCTTGAGTTTAATTTAATTATTAGATTCAAGCAAGAGTTTCAAAGTAATCCGGTTTGGTAAGCTCTATCAGAAAGTGCTTAATAATGATGAGTTAACAAGAGGCCTAACGACGAAGGGTAGATTATTATTCTATGGCCAAAGATTATATGTACCTCACCTTTTGAGGTGCTATATGGTAGACCACTACCTATTATTCCAAATTATATGACTGGAGTATCTTTAAATGAAGTAGTGGATTTTGAGCTTAAGACCAGAGATGATATTTTGAAAACCTTATGTTCAAATTTGGCTCATGCTCAACTGAGAATGAAGAATTTAGCTGATAAACATAGACAATTGGAAGTAGGAGATTATGCTTATGTGAAGCTACAACCTTATAGGCAAACTTTAGTAGCATCTAGATTGTCTAACAAGCTTTCTTAAAGATACTATGGTCCTTTGCTGGCTAGGGTAAGACCAATAGCATACAAATTGGAGTTGCCTCAATCTTCTAAGATACACCTAGTGTTTGATATTTCTTTACTAAAGAAAGCTAAAGGGGAGTTGCTAGATCTAGTGGACCTACTATCAGACTCTTTTTAGAACCATGTAGTGGTTCAACTACTCTCAATTTTATCATAACCCTCATTTGTTTTACCTCGCAAACAACATAAAAACATAAACTATTAGTACAAAAGTTATATTGAATAATAGATATGTTCTTATAGATTTTAGATCTACAATTGTTTTCAACAGATTTGTTTGGAGTAATATAAGAGATCGAAACCCTAGTTTTGGCCTACTGTTCATATTACAAAGAGAAAGAGAGAGGAAAAGAATTGTACCTTAGAAGGGTTTGGAGAAGAGAGATAAGAATATCGGACTTTTATTTGTCCCATGTTTAGTTATGGAAACATTGTTGTTTAAGGATTGAAGGAAAATTGTGGGCTTTGCATTGGGCTGAGCTATGAATGCTAACAATTTTCATGCTTTCTTCATCAACTATTCACACGCAAATTGCTCTTCATTAATATGTAACTTTAATACCATATGTACTTATATTTTTGCCAAATATCCCCGAGTGCACAATTATGCCTACATGACTCAAGTTAAAGCAGAACACTAGCATACCAATTTCACCCTACACCAAACACAATACAAATGGTGCCATGATCCATTTTCTCAATCATATTTCTTTGGTTATATCATTATTTATTTATAGTTATATTGACCAACGAATACTCAATACTAATATAATCCTTATCCATTATAAGATTATCAAATTCACAATTCTACTAGAAATTAAAATGCAAAAAGTCAATAAAACTGTGTACAATCATAAATTTATAAAATCGTGCACGTAAACTCATATATTACCAATAGTTTACATCTAAATGATTTTGAATTCATTTTAATTAGGAAAAATTTCATAAAATTATGAACTCATAAGATCATATAAGTTGGCTTGTGATTTTAATAAGAATTATGTTCCACTTTGATACACGTTCTTTGATTTTAATATAGTTACTTTTCAAGTTGTACTCTCTATTTGTATGTTACAATTAAGTTCAGAAATATGCAAAAGTAGCAAACCCCATACTAACTAAATCATATATGAGCATCTTCATTTGCAATCTCGATAGAATTGAAGATAAATGTTAAAAAAAAAAAAAATTGTAATTGCAATAAAAAAGTTGTATAACTTTCGGTCTAATGTTAATTGGGCGCTTAAAATTCAAAACTTTTGGAATAAATCTTAAATATTTAAAACAACACTTATTTTGCTGCTCTGTTACTTCCATCTATTTAACTTCATCTTGTTAGTGTTTTATCGTATGTCCAATTTGTAACCAATTGAAATATTCGATTATACTAATCAGAAGAACGAGGATGATAAGTTTCCAAAATTATGTATTAAGAAAATTGAGAAGTTTTAAAACTTAATTGAAAATGCATTTACATTTTAAGGATTTCTCATGCTCATATGCACCAGTCTAATCTAAATAGCTAGACGAAAATATTAGTGTAGGAATAATCAAATAATAAAATATTATTTAAATTTTGATTAGAATGGATGAAAATATCATATTACACTTAATGTATCTTGATACAAATAAATCATAAATAATTGATGCTAACTTCATTAAGTATTTAGGAAAAACTAAATATTGTAGATTTTCATTTAGTATATATTTTTTTCCCTTTTGCACGAAGAGAATTGCATAGGGATATCATTGGATAAGTTTGAGATGGGTTTTATAAAATCTAAGCTAATGGGAAACTTGTAACCTGTTGGAAACCTGTCTAACTAATTAATATAGTTTTACCAAAATATTTTAAATTTTCATATTTTAAAAATTCTTAAATCAAGTACAAAGGAAAGATAGCTACTAAAGTTTATAAAATAAATAATATTATAAATTTACACTTATCTATAATATTTAAGCTCTACCTTTTGGAGTCTTAGATATTTGCTTAATGTTTAACTTTTTGATTTAGGAAATAATCCCTAATGATTACGCTTATATTCCATAAAACTTATATTAAATTGGATGTTTACAATTCTTTGATTTATGATATATTTGTAAATCAATTCATTGGAAATGCTATGACTTTTTACCCTAAACACCCATAAATCCTCAAAGGTACCTGACAATTTCCATGCTAATTATTTCGGCAATATATCCTCAACCACCTATGTATCTACTATTTCGTGTCCTGCAGTTTCTTGTGAATATGTGAAAGGCAGCTCTTCATTCTAGGTATCTCCAGACTATTTACAGTATTTTGTAACATCTCTTTTTTATGTGTCTTTCACGTCTTATTCGAAAAAAATTGCTATCGAGAATCTTTTTGATCTATTTGCACTATCATCCTTCACTCAACAATATGCAAAAACATAATCATAATTACCATTATCATTTTCATTTCTTTCCAAGTTTCACATAACATCTTTTACGAGCACTTGCATTCAAGTTTCTCGAATCTCAAAGTATAGGTCGATTGGGAGTTGTAATTTTGTGTTTTATTTTTTAATAAAAGAACTTGTTTCTCAAGTCTCTGACCTAGAAATAGTTAAACTAAATTGCTTAGATATACTTTTTTATGGTTTGTACAACATATTCTCATAGCTTCATTTATTTGTCAAATCGATATACGATCTGCTTCACTTCATGCACAGGGGAAGTGATATCTAATTTTACCATTAGACTTTTAGACAGTAATTTCACATCTTTGTTCCATTCAGCCATTCTTATTGGTGCCTAAAAGCTCCACACTAGATTTTTGTGGTCCGGAAAGTTAATTTTTCATTATGAAGCGATCAGCTTATTACTTTGCTTTATGTAGTAAAAAAAAATCGGAACATTTTAATAAATTAGTTTATTTCCTTTTGATATATCACGCAAATTAGAGCAATGATGGATTGTTTTTTCTTTTTTCTTTTTTTTTTTTTGAAATTACATCCTTTCAGGCATGGAATACTTCCTATATATAGTGAAGAAAAGTGAATAAGTTACATGACGTGCTTAAATACTCAAGTTTTTTTTTTTTTCCCCCTGAAATAATCAATATATTTGCTAAATCTTAAAATGATTTAAGAAAATTTTGGTATCCAGAGATAGACATGTTGCTGATTAAAGCTCATATTGGAAGTAATTGGAAAATAACCGAGGTTGCATTCATTTTTTCAACTGAAGTTTGATTCTTTAATTTGATAATGTAGTAATATATTTAGATTCTTTATTATAATTTATTTAAATTATTATGGTCACCTTTTGTTTATGTGCTTTTTCTTTGCAAGGCAATATAAACAGTTTTGAAGTTCAAGCAAAGTTCCATCGAGTTGGGGAAAAGGTTGGGATTTTGAAATTAAGGTTTTGTATGCTTAGAAGGGGTTGTTGAACTTGATATGAGGTTTCGAAGTGAGGATTTCCCTTGTGTTTGCTTTCTTGATATTATGTACCTATTACGGTTTGATGTAATTATGATGAGTCTCAATCGTTAGTTCTCATGATTTGAGAATTTGGACCTTGGTATGTTGTTTAAGACGTTATGAGTAGTTTCGTCCTATATGTTTTAAGCCATTAAATCCATTTGCTTTGATAAGTTAAGGAAATTCTCCTAAGTGATTATGCGAACTTTTTTGGCTTTTATGTGACTCTTACAAAGATTTGGGAATATGAATGTATTTTATATGGTTAGTATGTTGTTTAAAAGATTATGATCAGTACGGTCAAGAAAGATAATCTATGGAGTTTTATATTATTAATATCTTTCGACTTCTATATTAAGATTTTCGTTTTTCCTCATGTTTCTGATTCTTACTTTTATATTCTTCAAAAGTTCAAACGTGGGTAATTTTACGTAAAATCCCATTTTATAAATTATTCGTGTTGATGTAAAAAGCTTGAGACTTAGAAAAAAAAAATTATTTAGAAATTCAAGAATCGGTAAAAGAACACTTATAAGTGAAAACTCATTTATTATTATTTTTTTATGCCAACTATTAAATTTAATGTTCTTAATTTTGCACATACATCATAAGTGCAACATCATTGTTATCTAATTTAAATGTAGATTATATCTATAGCTATATATGTATTTTCTATAACATTAATGGAGCCATGCATAACTTGCAAGGAAAATAATAGTATAAATAAGGACATCACTGACCAATTAAAGGGTTCTCTTTTAGTGGTCTATATGATTACAAAACTTATGAATTACTATATATTAATGTGTATTTATTACACAGTAATATGTATATTAGTGTATATTTTCTATAATTTGATCGTATAAATTATTGAATATTAATGTGTATTTATTATAATTGATTGTATAGGTTTAGCTTATTTAAGTAATAATAGTAGTTATTATTATTATACATTAATGAATATTTAATGTAGTTTGGCTGTATGGGAAATGATAATTACTATACATTAATAGATAATGGGCAAAGAGATAGCAAAGGTAAATAATGATAGAGACAAAAATTACAAGGGGGTTTTATTAAGGATAACCTCTTTTAAAAGAAAATAGTTGCTTAATATAATAGATATATTGTTTTGTAAAATTAAAAATAAAAGTTTATGACAATTGGTAAAACACAAAAAACAATTCTCTTGCTTTAATATTATAGAACAATATTTGTTATTACTATGTATTAATGCATATTATTTCATATAATTATTACTATATACTAATTTAAAATTATTTCATATAGTTGCTTTGGTAGCAATTCCTTGGGAAATATTTACTTACTACATAAGAGATAATAGATAGTTCTTTACGTTGTTTTTTAAAGTTGATGATCTTTTAAGAAGTATTAAGCATTCGAGGGTTGTTTGGTAATCTTAAAATATATAAAACACCAAAATTAGTTAACTCGATTTGATGTTATAGATAGTTATCAATTAAATGTTATTCTTCTATATATCCTCAACTAAAAATTGTAGATAGCAATTTAATATGGGATTTGTGGAATTAAATATGATTGTTAATATTGCATTGCAAATTTAAAATTTAAATTATAATAATGATACTTGCAATGCCAAAAAGATAGATGAGGCACTAATATTTTGGAATAAAGTAGCATAAGTACTTAAACTTTTATATTTTTTTTATTTTAATATTTAAACTTTAAATTCATTCATTTTAGTATTTTAATTTTTTAAATGAAACAAATTCGTATCTCTATTATAATGGCCACTATTATAAAATAATAGATTAATAATATAAGTACATCAAATTTTATTTTATTTCTATTTTAGCCCTCAAACTTTATTTTTTATTTCATTTTGATACTTCAACTTTTTAAAGTGAAACAAATAAATATTTTTTGTAATGGCCATTATGACAGCATTACTAATTTATCTTATTTAAAAAATTTGAGTATTAAAATAAATAAGTTTAAAATTCAGGTAATAAAACGAAAAGATATAAAAGTTTAGATACTTCTGGTGCCTTTATCCCCTAATATTTTTAAATTTTCATACACATTACAAGTGTACCATTTGCTAGTATATGATATTGTTTATTTAATAAGTAACTTATAATATTATTTATTTTCAAAGTAAATAATATATTTGAATTGGGTAGAATTTGTGTTTACCATTTTTTAAAATAAAAATTATACAAATATGAATCACATAAAATTAATTACACAAATTCTGATGCTAAATTGCATATAAGAAATGTAACTTTATCAATTATACAAATCTCACATCTACAATTGCAAGTTTATAAAATTGCAACCTAAGGTAATGTCGCGAGTTAGACGTGCAATACTAATGGAAGGGAGGAAAATGCATCTTAGAGATGCGATTTTGGTTTGTGTAATTTTCAATTAATGTCACAACTTAGACATGCCAGACTTATGCAAGGGAGAAAAATGCATTTTACACATTAGATTTTATGTTGGTAATTGTATAATTTTTTTATATAATTTGTATTCATGTAAATTTTATCTAGTTGGATTGGTAAACATATAAAGATCTCAAATTTAAGTCGATTGAATTTGAATGTTAATATTATTTTTATTAAAGGAAATAATTTTTATAAATAAATCAAATGTAAATGAGCTTAATTGAGTTAAGTTTGATTTTGTTTAATTCCACTTCAAATTGAGTTTAAGATTTTAAAATTTCAAAATTAATCTTGAGCTTTATCTTACGTTGATTTGCTTTTGACTTATGATCATTTGCATCCTCACTCACATGAAAATCACAATGATTTGCCGTAATTATTCTCATGAAGATTTTGAGGACCAATTGGTCCCTATGACAACTACTTTGCCTTTGGAATCTAAGAAGGTAGGATTTTATAGGTAACTAACACGTCTAGACTCAATATTTATATAAGCAGATAATATCTTTTGGTTTGGGAGGGTAATATTAAAACTTTACAAGATTTTGAGTCAGATTTTTATATGTAAGTCCAATAGTTTCACGTAGTTATTTTGAATTAGTAATTTAAGAAATATGCAAAAATAAGCTAATCAAGATGAAATTTTACGTATGAATTTTAGGAATTAAACAATGATACGCCATAAGTCTAGAATATAGAAATATAATAAAATAATATTATTATAACTAAAAATAGATAATTTTTCTAAATTATATTATATTGTAATTTATTCATCGTAAACATATAAATTAGATAACAGAAATTAACCAAACTTTAAAGATAAATTATTTGGACACTTAAATCATAAAGTAACATAAAATAACATATAAAAATATTACGTGTACCTCAAGTGTGATTATTATATATAATTATATACTTGAAAATCCATATAATTAACTAAAAATTAGTAAGAAAAATCTTAAAATTTATAAAAAAAAAATTGTGGAACCAACAAATTGTAATAGATTTGGGCATAACACATGCATGGATAGCTATTAGACTAGAAATTTAATATAGGACACTTAGCAAGGAGGAAATAAATGGCATATAACCCTTGCAGAGAGATAAAAATTCCCCACTTAACATTATATAGCATAGGAAAAATCACCAACTGCATGATGGTAGAGTAAGAGCTTATGACGAATCACCAACCACCACTACCTAGCAGCAATGGCAACACCTAGTGCTACCAACAATGGGGCAGCTGAAGATGGTAGCCAGATGGCTAAACTCCGATGAGTTCAAAAATTTACTCGATTTTTTCTTATTTTCAAAAAATACTAAATCAATTGCGAAACTTATGAAAAAATTATTTTGGTATTTTTTTGTGTACTTATAGGAAAAAATATCAAATTGTAAAAATTTTAAGTGAATTTATGGCCTCCTTAACAAATCATGTGAAATTGACTAATTTTCAAAGTTATTTTAAATAACCTTAACATTGTTGTTTTGAAATCAAATTTTTTCTAGAACTTTTCTATACTACATGTATAAATCTTATGAAAAGTTTTTGGCCAAAAACATTTTCTATAATTGTTCGTAATTATTAAGCCGTTAAATTTGATTAAAAAAATGCTATTTTCGGACATTTTGTATAATTAAATCTAAAGAAACCTATTTATACCAGTTTTGGAGCCTATTGGTGTTATATATTATTGAAGAGAGTGATTTGGAATTGATTGGATTGAATGGAATTTAAGATATACATAAATCATTAATTGTTGGCTACATGCACGAAGGTGAAGATATGAAGATTTGTAGAGTTTGAGTGATATGGTGATCACGAGTTTGATGAACCTATTATATGATTATGAGTTATCTTGCTTGTAATTTGAAAACAGATAATGGAGCGAGTCACTTGAAGCAAACATTTAAATTAATTCTATTCAAAGAGTTTTTGAAATGGTTAATCTGGTGAAAGAGTAACTTAAATTCTTTGTTCAAATACTTGACCAGAAGGTTAGTTGGTGCAAGGATCTTGATTAGGATAATGTTTGGTAAAAGAAGCATAGTTGTAATGATTTTAGAAATATGTTTAGAAGGTTGGCGGGTAAAAGGACTTTGACTCTAAATATGTTAGAGCTTCATTTAAAGAGTTGTTTGGCAAAAAAATGATGATTGTATTGATTTTAGAGACTTGATTAGAGGATTGACTGATTTAAAAGGCTTGGATGAAATCACTTCAAATACATCTTCAGATGGTTGGTCTGTATAGAAGGGACCTGATCTTTAGTTCAAAGAGTTGATCAGAAAGTTTGATAGTAAGAGACACTTAATTATACCCCTATCATAAACTTGTTTGGGAAATATTTGGTAAAGGAAATGTGGTCAAAATGGCTTCGAAACTTAATTTAAGGATTTGTTAGTATAAAAGCTTAATGAAATTGACTTTAAAGTCGTATTCAAAGAGTAAATTGGAGTAAGGGTATAATTGGGATAATGATTGGAACCAGTCCATGATGATCTCTAAGTCAAGGTTGACCTGTCTTAAGCCAACGCTAACCTGCCAGAAGTTGAAGCCCACCTGTCTTAACCTGAGGACAAATTGTTTAAAGACAAGGTTGAATAGCTTTTACCGAAGCTAAGCTAATACTAAAAGACCGAGGGGAAGAAAAGGAGCTACTCAACCTCAAGTCTCTCATCTGTTGAGAAGCCGAGAAACCACGCGGCTGAGCACTCGAAGCTAAAGAACAACTTAACACAGCATAGCAGAGTTCGTACCAGCAACTGTGAGCCGACCTCACTAGGAACTCAGCCAAGCACAATAAGACTTCCAAACATCCTACCCCTACTTGGATACTTGATTGCCAACCAACCCCTACTCGGGCCTATAGACAGCTCGGATGACTGCACGCTGACTACTCTATTAAGTACACAATTTTATATACTTTGTAAATATTTTCCTTATTTTGATTATGGGTCATTCTTTAGGATTTAAGGCCTTGTATATTATTTACATTTTTACTACTAGGGCTTTAGGTTTATAATTATAAAAAGCAACATTTATAATTATAAAAAAATACAAACAGTGAAGAATATTCATACAGTGAATTTACTCTTAAATGTTCCTTTTGGAAGTAAGGACATTTTTTAGCCCTTTGAGCTAGCTTTTCCAATTATTAAGTGTGTTGTACTCCTTAGTCTCTCGTGTTCTTATCAATCTTTGCTTTAAGATTGTGGTTAACTCTTCATTTAAGCGAGTTAGAGAGTCGCCTCTAACCTCTCATTTGAAACCCAATTAACATTTAGTGTTCGTAAGTTGTATCGAACCTTATTTCGAAGTCAGCCTTTGATTGTGTTTGTGTTTTGGTGTGTGATATTCATACACATTCGTAGTTAAAACCCCATTCTCACTTCCCGTTCCTTGTTCCCCTTCAAGCCCCATGGGCATCAGAGACTCGCCGCATGGATTATACATTAGATAATCTCAAAGACTTAATTAGAAGATTTTGAGATTAAAACTTGATATCAAGCGAGCTTTCAAAATCTTGTTTAGAGACTTCAATAGCAAGTTGGAACTTAATACAAAGGTTATACCACTCGTTAGAAATAAGTCATAACCACACTTAAATTATTAAAATAAACTCATTTAACTTTGTATTTAGTAAAACTAAAACAATTATATTAAATATTTAGGAAATAATTGAAGCGGACAAGATCAACCATCCGGATCATCGAGTATCATATGTCTAGGTAAGTGGAATCAGTATTTCGCTGTACTTTAAAGTATTATTTCAGAATACTTTGAGATCTTAGTATATGTCTTGTTTATAGTTGTAAATTAGTTATCTATGTGTATGTAACGTGTGTACTTAAATATAGTTGTGCTATTTTGAGTACTAGACTTATATATTGATTGTTCCATGATATTACTTACTTTAGAGTGTTTGAAATTACTTAATCACCCCAAAAGCAATATAACACAAAATTGACTTAACTATTAACCGAACTTACAATGCAACCCACTAAGGAAACAATTAGGATTCTAGAGCTAAACACGAACCCTTCGATAAAGATAGTAAAAATGGTCATTTCCCCACTTTTAGTTGAATTAAGCGATAGGAGAAGAGGTTGCGACAAGATTGGGGACCGTAGTTCAAAGTGAAGTCTTAGGTGGAGTGTGTTCTTCATTGTATAAGCTCCAGCTTCGATTTGGTTCTGATTCATGAGTACGTGAAGTCAAATTCCTCAAAACTCGGATTAGAGCGAATATAATTTCTCTAATCTTACAACGTTCAATTAATGTCGTACAATAGCATTTGCTTAAACATACATTGCATCCAATTATCCTTGGTTGAAAACCCCAGTTGCTTGATATTAGATATGTACTGTTGTCTCTATTCCACTTACTGAGTAAATTGTTACTCATTCCTCTATAATTATTTTGCAGGTTTCCTAATAGATATACCGGTATTATTCTAAGCTCCAAAAGTATAGAGAATGGGGTCGAAGAGTGAGATTTAAGACCAATTGGTTGGATTCCTATTTTATTTATTGACTTTACTAACCTTTGGGAAAAACTAATAAGGTCTCTTCTGGTAACCCTCTAATTTTCAATTATTGTTACATGTATTATGTTTTCTAAACTTGTAGCCTTTTACAAATCCTTATAATGTCATTTTTCTAAAGTTATTAATAAAACTTGTTTCCTTCTCAAGCTTTTATACCACAAAATCTCTTTCAAAAGATATTTTGAAAAATTATACCACAGGTTGATACCAAATAGATGCTGAATTAGATGACTCAAAATTGTGGAGTGATGATTGCTTGATGTAAACTATACCTACATTAGCAACTAAAGTGACTAGCTTCTAGCTTAAATTGGTTTATACAGTGAGGCTGTTATGACTCTCTAATTTGGGACGTGACAATATATGAAATTAATAGCTGACAAAGAACCTAAACTTGTTAAATCCTACATATCATTTATTATCGTATTTTATATTTACAAATGTATAATTCAAATAGAGATTTTTGTATATTTATCAATCCAACTAGATAAAAATTATGCAAATACAAATTACATAAGAAAAAATTACACAAATACTAACCCAAAATTTCATGTCTAAGATGTGTTTTTCTCTCTTGCATTAAGTCTTACATGTCTAAGCCATAACATCAGTTTAAAATTACATCAACCAAAGTCGTATCTCTAGGATGCATTTTCTTCCATTCCATGAGTATCACATATCTAACTTACGACATTGTCTTGGTTGTGATTTTGTAAACTCACTGCTTATATATACAAGATTTGTATAATTGACAAAATCAAGTATATTTAGATGTGATTTAGCATTGATTCTTGTAGTTAATTTTATATGATTCATATTTATGTGATTTTTGTCATAGAAACAATAGATATGTATCCAACCCACTTAAACTTCATTAACATTTGAACCCCGAGTATGGCTCAATTAAAGTAACAAGTCAACCCAATAAGCTATCCTGTAAATTGAGCTCAAGGCTTGATTTAACTATTGTTAAGTTAACTTAATTAAATTTCAAATCAAAGTCAGATAATTTACAAGTGGATTTGACTTATTTATATTCCCATGTCTAACTATGTTATTCATTGAGTTGTAAATATTAGGCCGATTTTCATTTGTGATTGTCTCCGACCTTTCTAAGTATTTGAAAAGTTTGGAAAATAAATCACTTTTGAATCTAATATGAGAAAAGGTTCTAGAACTGCTGGCTTCTGTTTGATATGTGTATTATATCCTAACACTTACTAAAGAGCATTTTAACTTTAAAAATATGACATATTATTGGAACTTAATGTTAAATGAAAATCGGATTTAAAAATCAAGATGGAGTGAATTGGTTCAAAAAAATACTTACTCTTCATTCATCCATACTTGTAGAATTTTAGAAGATTTAAATGGATATAGTGTCATAATTTCCTTATGAGATTAACTATCCATCCAACTGTACTTTTGGATCCGTCCCTACATGTTATATTAGTGGAAAGGAATAACAACACCTACTAAATCCTAATAATAATGTTTATGCTTATTAACTAAGAATTTTAACCTCTTCCAATTGGAAGAGTAAAAGATGAGCAGATCCTTGGTACACTTGTTTTTAATAATACTATTCATTTGTATTAACTTCAAAAGTATTTCCAACAAAATTATAAAGGTACCGCGAGGGAAATAATTAGCTGCCCCATATTTTCGCACGTGATAGGTAGGATGGGTTTTATGTTGAAAAATGTTCATCTTTAATTAATTTTTAAAATTCTTTGTATGAGGTTCGATATCCCGTTTGTTACAGATACAAACTGCAAGCAGTTGGGTGTTAACACCAATATTTCCTTTTCTTTTCTTTTATATATCTTTGGAGGGTACAAAAAGGTGTCCAATATTAATGCACCGAACTTCTCCCACTTGCCTATTGGCTGTCTTGTGTAGGTCCATGCTCCCACGAACCAAGGGAAAAGGGGAAATTAAATGGAATGGGAAGTATGTCCTTAGGCCATTCCTCTTCTGAGCATTCTAGGGTTTGCATTGCTTGTCATTTCTCAGCCATCCTTCGCATACATGTAGTAACATGCTAAAGTTGGCAAAAGGGGGAAGCCTGCCTATCTCTAGAAGTTTACAGCTTTTTAGAGCAATGTTTTCCTTTCAAATCTCCATCATGATGGATCACCCTTTTACTCCGCAGCAATTAGCTTTATCACTATAATGGTAATCTGAAGATAAGACCAACTTTTGGAGAATACTGACATTTGAATAAAATAGTCTTAGATTCAAATCATTGGGTCTTGTGCATAATGTTTATTTAGTTCTCTTTATCTAGTTGATCTGAATTTTCAACGGAGTTATTCATATCCGGGTTTTTTCCCCTCATTACTCTAGTATGTGTCAATTTGATATTATGTTTGTGCTGCATTAGTCATAACATGTATAAGCCAAGATTAAATTAAGTTATGTTTTCAGCAGCCCCTTACTTCATATTTGCACCAAATAAGTTCCTTTATTATCACTAGATTTACAACTATATAGACGATGACTTATTAAATAAATCGTTTTCATTATAAAATTTAAATGACTCATTTGAGATATAGCGGATTTTAGCTAAAAATAAATAAATAAATAAAAAGAAATATGAAGAATTTAATTGATGTAGAGAATCAAAATGATTTGTCAAACACGTAAAAGACCACTAAATTCTCATGTGATTAGCATACTTTGCCCAAATTAAGTTATTTCTATAGTCCTTCTATTGTATATGTGTATTCACTTTGATTATTTTGTATGATTATCTTCTAAAACTTACTTATCCCTTTCTAGTAACAATTCTTGCTCAGAACATTTCGTGATAACACTAAGATGTGTAGCTGATTTGAAATTAACATTCTCGTCTAGATTTTCTTGTAAGGTTATTATTGATACTCATTTCCAATCTATGAGACACAACCATTATGATGTGGGTTTAAAGCACACCCATCTATATAGTTTATTTTTCTCCATACTTTATGTATTTTGTTCTTACGAATAAATACATTTATTGTCCTCTAAGCAAAAATACAAATAGATAAATAAATAAAACCTTACTCCACTTTGTATCACTAAACTAATTTCTAAATTTCAAAGTCTATTGAAATTAAAATTGAATAGAATAAATTAGTGGTTCTTAAGATTTCAGTTTAACAAAATATGAAGGATTTATCTAGTAGTTACATGTCCAAAAGTCTAGGTTTGCTCGAAGGTCAAAATTTCCCAAATTGGCGTCCCTATCATTCCTTTAATTCATCCATCTTATGTTAATCTCTCCAAACCTAATCTTATCTAGGTTGCCATTAAACCATCATAGTTGATTAACATATTGAAGATCCATGTTTTATTTGTTGAAATAAGTAAACACTCATTAACCTAAGATGAAGTCTCTCTCTAAGCCATTACTAGCTAAGCTATTATTATGTTTGTTTCTTTTCTATTCTATTTTAAGTGAGTCGCGGTCCTTTAACTTAACCCAACCAACTTAAGTGATTAATTACTTTAGTTGTTTTAGCTCATTAATTACTTTAGTTGGATCATGGTGGAATCTAGGCAACACAAAAAATGGAAAGGATCCTCCTTATCATGGGTCATTAGTTTTAGGGTTTCTATTTTAGGTTTTATTATGTGCATTTAAGCTATCAAATGACCATCCCACCATGATCGTTTTGTATAAAAACAACAATTTGGCCTTGATTATGGGTTCAATTACTTGCGGGGTTTCAATGACACTCTTAGGTTGGTTTGATTTTTTCCTTTTTTATAAATTTAATTTGATTGCTTATTATTCTTTCACCTCGAATGGCAAGCCAATGGATCATGCGAATCACAAATTTCGCTGAATATGGTAGTTAAAAAGCATTAATTCCGTGAAAGAGACAAGTATCACTTAATTGAAGTGGATTTGAGAGTAAGACTAGTTATAAGTGGTTTATGTATGCCTTACATTGTACTTTTAAAATGAGACTTTTGGGCTTCCAACTTTTAGATATTGTACTTCAAATTTTTAAATGACTATTTTATTCAAATAAAAGACAAGATAAAATGTAGTGTTAGTCCTTAACTTGTTAATTTTTCTATTTGAATTCTTAATCATTTGTTTTCATTTATTTTAAGTTCTAAATACTTCCAAATTCTTATAAAAATAAAACTTCCATTAAGAATAGTGTTTTCTCTCATAATTCTTTGCCTTTCAATTATTTTATCTCCAATTCTTTTTTTCCCTCCATACCAAACAAAGTAGAGGAGCGAATGGAAAGTCAAAAACCCGTCAATCAGCTGATACAATGTCCTTTTCTATTTATCTACAATTAAACTCTAAAGAATATAACAAATAAAAACAAAAGGAGTAAATAATTGATTAGAAGACGGTATTGGAAAAGTGCTAGTTAAAAAGTCAGATGAAGAAAGTTTACACTTTAATATATTTACTTTTTTCATAAAAATTAAAAAAATCTTAAAACTTCATTTTATATACTTACTGAATGTTTGGTACACCTGTGAAGGATCCCAATTAATTTTTGGATCCATTTCAGAGTATACCTTGAGAATTTCTGGCCACCGACTCATCATATAATAATTTGGGTTAGCTGACTGAGAAAACAGAGATAGCAACTTCTCTTCTTTCCTGGATCACATGTTGCGTCCGTTCCCACTTTGGAACATGTGGCTGTCTCGCTGAGATTTTCTTTATATCTTGGGCATCTTTTCTTATTAAATTTTTAGTCTATTCCTTCCTCTCCCATTGAGTTTTCCTTGTTATTGACCAATAAATAAAGATAGTTGAAAAAAAAATTTAAAATTTACAAGAATTAACGCGTGGAAGCAACTTTTCCTTTTTCTATATCTAACACTTTTATTTCCCATCTACAAAATACGAAACACCACGACTATGACTATATAATTTATATCATTATTATTAATGAAGAATGTATCTATATCACAAATATGAATAAAATTGCCATGCAGTGTTATATGTTTCGCTTTTTATTTTAATTATTTGTTGCATGCATATATATTTTCATTTTAAAAAATAGAAAATTTTAAACAAAAACATAAAAGAAAGAGATTATTACAAAAGCATTTGTCATTTAGGTATAAATAAACTCTACTGCTCTTACAGTGTAGCTTCATCATTTTATAACTTTTAAAAATATGCATATACTTTAATACATCATTGAAATTCTATATAGTAAAATTTTATATCATATTTGGTGTGTAAAGATAGTTTAGAATGAAATGAAATATAATAAATGTAAAATTAAAATGATAAATCATTTTATGTATTTAGAAATATCCATGGAAAGGGATTGAAAGAGTATATAATAATATTTATCAAAACATCCTTTAATTATGGAACAAATTTATAAATGAATAATTTTGAATTAATAAAGAGTGTATGAAATATAGTGAATTTGCTGCCTTAACGGTGAAATTATAATTTTATTTTTTAAAAACTCTTCTAAATACGAGAAAGAAAATAAAATTTAAAATTATGATCACAATCGAGAACTATCTATATATTAAGTGTGATATTAAAGATTTAATTGCAATTTAAAGATTATATAAATACTTTTAAAAATTTATAAATAGGTAGAAGCAAGTTTTAAAGGTTTATTAGCTCTATTGCATAAATTCAAATTTGAGTATAAGAAATGTCGATCGTATCGTGACAGCAAATTGTCATTCAAACAAATTGAAAAAATCATTTTCATTCGTATACTTTCCATAGCACGATTCACATGTTATTAATTGCATTAATAAAGTAACGAGATAGCAACTACTCCTCTTCTTTTCTTCTGTCCTGTCCTGTCTGTACAATCAATCCACCTTCTGTACTTTTCAAGACAAAAAACACACGACAAAATCAATCCGGCGATATGTTACGAAAATGTCAAAATTTTTTAATAAAATGCTAATATTTAATATAAAGTAACAATTTTAAATCTTTAACCGTTATGTTTATATTTTAATAAACTCCTTTTTAAAAAAATTTAATATTTTATTCGTGAATTCTTTCACAAAAATGCTTTAACATTTGTTTTTGTACGTCTCAACAATACATTTTAGCCAATCAAAACTTTAAGAAAAAAATATCAGAAAAATAAAAAGCCACCTTTTAAAATTCGATGCATAAGAAACTTTCATTGGCGAAGAAACTCCTAATATTGGAGAAAGAATCCATGTGGTGTTCCTTAAGCTTGGAAAAATGGGCTCACCACAAATTTATTGAAAAATTAAATAAAGAAAATATTTTATCAATAATATTAAAATGGAAAGACCATTTTTTGTTTTGTTCTTTTATTTCACCGAAAGGCCTTCTAACATACATATGTATAATTTTTTTTTCTTTTGCTAGAATATATGCATAATATTTGAGAGAAAATATCTTGATAAAATACATTCTAAACTAAAGCTACCCACTTAGAGCCTAAGCTAAGCTATCCTCGCGTCAAAAGGATTAATTTATTTGTCCTATCTTAGTTTGGTGGATTAAGTAAGCCAACCCATTAACTCGATATATTTAACTAATTAATACATTTTTTGTAATTTTAAATAGAATGACCCAACCCATTTATACATTATAATGATTTATATTGGTTAACCCACTAACTTACTAAGATTATAAATGAATAGAGTGTAATCTTAATAAAAAAACTCGAAAATAATAAATATTATTTTTCAAGTTAAATTATACAAAATAAAATTAATATTTATAGATGGGAGGAAAAAGTAGAAATCCTAATTTCCGATTGAGAATTGACATAGCTTCAAATAGAAATATAATTTAGGTCATGCCTTAATTAGATCTATTACTTTTCATAAAAATCAAGTAATCCAACAAAAAAAAAAGTGAATAATTGAATTAAAAAAAATATTAGTTGACAAGAAATGTATAATAGTGTGAACTAGCTGTCTAACTATTATTAATTACACATGTGATTAGCATTATGGTTGCTAATTTTAGATCTAGTAACAAAGAAATGAAAACAGAAAAATTAAGTTCTTCTTTTGAATTAGACTTTAATTTGTAGTTTCCTAGTGCACCACCACCACTTGTTTCAATCTTCTTTTACCTTTCAATAACCTATCCCAATTTAAGTTAGCTTGTTTTACTAGTGAATTAGATGACACGGCCATAAAACTTGCCTCTCTAATAGGTTATAACTTTCTACACCTATCAATATTCACTATATATTTTCGTTATCATTTTATGAATTTCTTTTATTTTGTTGGTTGTTTTATGATTTTTTTTATTTTTCTTTTTTATGATGAGCCTCTTTTTTATATTACATGTGGTTTTATTAATGTTTTATTATTCTTTTTACTCATAATTTAAGTGCAACATGGTCTAATATTTATATATTTGTTTTTCAAAAAATATATAATCAATATTAAAAAATTTAAAGCCTACTTTTAGTTTTTAGCTTTAACTAATTAATTTAGACGCAGTTGCTAAAAAAGACCTGTTCTTGAACATGAAAATTGCTACTTTGAAAAAAGATAAAAAAAAAATACAAATTTAGCCTTCAACATTTGCCATATTTTCCATTTGAGTCATTAGCTTTTGTTTTCTTTTATTCGAGTTTTTGATGTTTACAAAAACTTGCAATCGGAGACTTTTGTTAATAGCATTAATTTTTACAAATATTGAAGACTTTGAATGAATAAAATTAAAGGTTAAAAATTTAAATAGAAAATGTGGCAAATGTTGAAGATTAAATTTGTACTTTTCCAAATAAGATTTATAGATGACAACGAAAGCTCCAAAAAGCTTGTTGATGAGAGCAAAGGGGTCTTGAATTAAGTTAAGGGCACAAGAAGGATTGCTAGAGGAAGATAAGATCATTTTAAGGGTGATTATGAGATATATGACCTAATACATGGTTGTGCACCCTAGATGTATAGATCTATACGAGCATAATAAGACACCAACATTGATGTGTTCTTTAGGGGGGGAGGAAAGAAGTAATCAGGAATATAAAGCAAAAGTATACACCCTTATACTTCAACCATATACTTTGAGCGTGTTCACAACATAAGATATTGATTATGCAATTTCTTAAATTATTTGTATTTTATTTTATTTACAAATTTACCCTTAACCTAAGTTCCTTTATTAGCAATGTTTAAAACTTATTTTTGCCATTGTAAGAGGGTAAACTTTTTTATCATTTCATCATTAAGACACTTTTCTTGAAAGGTTGTTAACCTTCTTGTTATTTGAGAGATTTTAGATCTTGTGGATACTTTTGAAGTGTGTGTCAATTATTAGGGTTGGTCCTTTAAAATTATCAACTATCTAATTATATGTCATGCCCTAAATCCACCAGTGATATGAGAATCCACCACATATACCACCTAAGCGCTACAAATTAAGGCAACTCAACTAAAGTGTATTTTTATCTATATTTTAGTTTCTTGAAATCGTTTAATAAATTTTTTAAAAATTTGGTTAAGTATCAAAATTTTCAAAAAAATCCTACAACATCATTTGCAGATTAAACATTCCAAAAATTTACAAAAGAGAAACCATAATATACGTATATATCTTATCCATACATCTCATGAGTTCTTGGCTCTCTAACTTAAGGCCTACCAGCCATCTACCTATATGGCCCCTTAGATGGGGCTCCTAAAACATAGCAATAGTAATATAGCAATATTATATTTAATTACAACCATCCAAAAGTCATTTAAGCTCTAAATCATAAAAAGTGAAAACATGTAATAGGATTTCAAATTGAACTATAAGTCTCCAACCCCTAAATCGCTAACCATATTCTAACCTCCCCATAAGACTTAGTAAGTATTGAACTTAGAGTTGTATTTAAACTCAGCAAAAACATCTTCATCGCCTGAAAAACAAATAAAAGAGAGAGTTCACACAAATCTAGTATAACAGCAACCATAACCATCATATTGCATGTCATAAGAGTCTATTCTAATGCAACAAGCAATTCATTTATTTATATTATTAAATGTGTAACAAGCAACACTAGAGCTTTCATGACTCCAAACAACCAAGGGGTAGGTTCCAACCCAATCGTAGTAGGTATTAAGATGGGGTCTATTTCAACTATAGAAAAAACAGGGGGTTATAGGAACAATTCCCTCCTAAACTCCATGTTAAGCCAATAGGAGAGTCCCACAATGCTCTCCCTCAACAACTCACTACACTACTGCAGCATCCAAGCCCAAACTATCTTATCCTCCCAAAGTTGTAATCACAACCATAACCTAAACCAAGGGTGTTGTCACACTTGCACAAATGACCTAACATAAGCAACACATAGTAATCGCTAAGCCAATTTTATATATTATTTTGGTTTATTTTTCCTAGTTTCTAGCAAGTAGCACATAAGGTTACTATGTACCTACCAAATGTATCAATGCGAGGTGCATGTCGTAGTCTTGTTCACAAACTAATTAAATAATTATGAGGTGTTAGTACTTTATGCTTGATATTATGCAATCACATCATGTTAATTTATGTTACAATCTCTCTTAATATGCTTTATGTTAGTTAAGGTCCATGTAAGTTATGAGCCTTAAGGGGTTAGGGGACCTAATTATCTTCGAATGGAAATTAGGCCTGTATTATTTGGTTAGATCAATTTATCCAATTAAAAAGACTAAGGTTAAATGTTATTTTATAGATTCCCTCAATATTATTTACTTGTTTATTATATTGTTTAGCTTGAATCGATTGCCTAAGTCATTAGATTAGTTTACCTAATTCCAATTATGAATATTAAGTGAACTAACCTTAGGTTGAAGGTATAGTTGGCTCATTAGGTGATATGGATGAACCGACATAGTGTTCAATCAGCTCAGCTTAAGTATATCTTCTGAATTATCCTCTAACCTAACCTCTATGTTTCATCTTAACTTAAACTTCTTAGGCACACTTGTTGACTTATCATCTGATCTATCCACTAAGTTTCATTTTAAGTTTAGCCTATCAGGCATATGGCATATCTTTAGATTGATCCTCTAAGCTTCTAAGCCACTTTGTTCAATACTAAGATATTATCTTCTATATCCTCTTATTTATTTCCTTAACGTTAAATTTAATAAAGCTTAGATCTTAATTCATGTTTAATTTCCTATAAAGTTTATATGTTATAGGCTAAAATCAATTTTATGGCCTTTCTAACGTGTCATTTAAGCCTACTCAAAATAAGGTGTTTTAAAGCCATAAGTTCACATCATTGGTAAAGAATTTGTAAAATGTCATGCAATCAACACATACATGATAGCATATAAGAATCAACCATCAAATCTTCATTTGTTAAGCCTAACATCAAAACACTTCTTAAACCCATTCCACTTGCCATCCTTGGAACCATTTATTACCATTGAAAGACCATCTTATTCCTTTAATCATTGACCTTTGTGGAATATTATTTGCTAGAATTTTCCAATTAATTTACATTAACAACCCAAAGATCATCCTAAGCACTACACATAACCTACTTGACATAAGAGCTAACATTCATGCATCATTTGGTTATCAAGATGTCGTATAACCAAGGATTTATCATTTAAAACATCATATTATAACATTTAACTTCCAAATTAGAATTCCAAAACAAAGCTATGCATGTAATATGGCAAAGGGTGTAGCAACATGAAGGCAAAGTTCAACAAACTTCGAACCTTTGCCATAATTATTTCATTTAATACTTGATTATTCATTAACATCAAAACTAACTTATCTAAGATTTGATTATTACTAAAATCAACAAGAATCAACCCTTATTTAAGTGTTACATTATAATAAAAGATATTCTTTAATTGAAGAAGAACATTACTATTTTTTTTAATAAAGCAGCTTAGTTCTGTTTTAAGGATTGGTTTAATTTATCATTCTAAATCAATCATAAATTTTTGGTTTGGTTTGGATTGGATTAGAAATTTTCTAAACCAAATTGTAAGAAAAACTATATTTTCAGTTTGATTTTGGTTTGGTTTATGAATTGGTCCTGTTTGATCAGTTTTTTTGTCCACTCCTAACAAAACCAAAGGAATAACTATTTATTGGTTTTCTCCCAATATATTTGCATATTTATAATTAAGATCTCAAATGAATCATAAGGAATAGCTATTACATCCTTTTTCAATTTCTTAAGAATTTCAATTCTCTTCTTTGTTGATAAGCCCTTTTCAACTTATCGCTTTGGAGGCTTAAGCTAAAGTCATTGGACTTGCTTAGCATCCCTGAAGCCCCAACCTTCCATTGGACAAATTAACTTACCCATACCCAAAAGGATGAACTAGCCTAAGCTTAAGCATAGGCAGACCATTAATACGCCAAGTGCCCATACACGGACTCAGATGAGCTCAAGTACTCCCTTAGCCTTGGATCGGGAAAGAGACCAGGTGCCTATTGTGAAACCCTTGAGACACCAAACTCCTTGGCCCCAAGTATCATGAAACTGGAGAAGTCTATGGTGATCTCACAGCCTAACAACCTCTTCCCATCCTTAGAGCCAAACCATGCCCAATACTTAGTGCTTGGGTTAGAGAGCGCATTGTAGAAGGAGACTCGGCTCTCTACTTCTCTCTCCCCTCATTAAATGCTGCATGATAGCCTATTGTACAACTTAGGGATCTAGCCATCTAGCCTATGATGGCTGTCCATGTTAACATGATAAGCTCCTTCCCTAAGATCTACTAATCAATAAAAAGGAGTTGTCTCATACTAACCGCGCCCTCATCCTTAATTATGTACAAGCCAATCCTTGACCAACATATGGCTCTACTAAGTTAGCTCCATACCATATAAATGGGACATGAAGCCTTAGGTAAAGGGATCCTCTTCTCTCTCTTCTAATATCTCTCTCTGAGCACTCTTAACTCGCTTTAACCTCTCTCTCTCTCTCTCTCTCCTAAATACTCTCTTCGCTGGCTTAAACGTCGGAGAGCCTTCACTAGCACCACCATAAGAGACTTCTTCGTAGGTCCATCATTGTCTACAATTGCCAAACCACCAATAGTGCACATGAGAGCTATTCCTGTGATACATGCTATCACCAATTACTAATTCCTATCTCATTTTATTCCTAAACCGAGAATTCACCATCAAGAAACAAAAGTTGCTTATATTCTAAGGATGAAAAACTATATCTAAGAAATACATTAAAAAAAAATTGTTGGTTTTTGAATTATACAAACTATCATTAGGGTATTAAAACTAGTTTTGAAACTGCATTCCTTATGGAAGTTTTGCCAAAATTTTGTAGGAGAAGGGTTTTATATCATCACTAATAACTATAAAGAAGAAATTTTTACAGTCTAGTCACTCAAAAGCGATCATATGGTATGGTCACTTTCAAGTTCAATAAACCACCTCCAATTTATAGTACATCACGCTCATCAACAATAAAAACAAAATTTTCAATAGCAAAAAAGAGCTTATCAATAGTTTATCATGGAAGTTGCAAGGCTGTTGATAGCTTCTTTTTATGTTGATGGGCACTATTTCACTTTAGATCGATGATGATTTTATTGAATTCACAAGCAACCATACCATGTAGTCCCTCTTGATTAATTGGACCACAAAATTCTCCTTCTAAAGAGGACCTTGAAAGGCTTATTAAAGATGATTCCCAATTTGTTAATGGTACTTTTTTTAATCATTAGAAACATAATGAAACTTTTAAAGTCTCAATATCAATTTGTAATTCTGTTTGTTATATGTAATAGAATGAATGAGGTATCCAAGCAATATTATACCCCTAAGCTTTAAAGAAAATTAATGAATCAATATGGTTAGTTTCAACTTTAAACCTATACTATTGTTGTTTTTATGAAGGAATCAATGTGTTTCAAATGTGGATGTATTAGGCATGTTGACAGATAAGGTAGCTAGATAAACCAACTACAAAATATGGAGAATATTCTAGATGAAGTAGGAATGGGGCAAAATACAGAAATACCTAATTCAAGTGCAAGTAAAAGACAAGGAAGAAAACATGGTGTGGTGTTGTGAACCAAGAAATACTACCCAAAATCATACAAGTATTGGGCATCAGGTAGGATATGGTGAACGAATAGTAATTCATGCCAACCAAAGAAGCAATAGGAATTGCATATGGTGATAGGCAAAAAGGGTTAAAGGCATGGATATAGATTAAATTGGATTAAGAGAAAGTTTACAATAAGTTTCAATAAGATTTTATTTGATGACTCTTTTTAGCTTGAATTTTCTCATATGGTGGATTAACTCAGTTTGTTTATGTACATCTATTATTTTTATTGAGGTTTTCTTCAATGTTTCCCCTTAGATGGTTTTCATCCTTCAAGAGCAATTATACAAGGTGATTTCTTATCCTCTTAATTACTCATTTCATGTTTTTAATTCCTTAGTAGATTGATTAAAATGATGTAACATAGGGTTTTGTAAAATCATATTAGAATTCATGGGTGTAAACGCCCCATTTTTTGCCTCCTTTAGGATTTTAGAAAGGGTCTTAATAGGAAAAAAGTTAAAAATTACAAAAAAAAAAAATTGAAAAGGTGGAAAATTACAAAAAAAAAAAAATAAGAAAAGTCAGAAAAATACAAAAAAAAATTGAAAAAAGGGGAAATACAAAAAATAATTAATTATTAAAAAAATGATGAAGAATTCCAAAAAGTACAAAAAAATTGAAAATTGAAATAATACAAAAAATATATAATAATAAAAATAAAATAAAATTCTTAAAGATATTAAAATGAACTAGGGTAATAGTAAAATATTAAGGGTTAGGCATTTTTAATTATGTAGGAAAATCATTTAGCCTTATCCTCACTTTCGAGCTATTTTTGACCCATTTTTCTTTGTGATTTCACCAAATTAATGGTGAAATCACAAAGATCTCTTAGGATACTTTGAATAGAACCTAAGAAGCCATCCTAATTCATTTGTTTTCCCCTCAAAAGATCAACTTGAAAATTAAGGAAAGTTATTGTCCTAAACTTTGGCTTGAGTATAATCTATTAAAGTTGAGCTATAATGAATTGATTTGAAGCTTCCATCATGTTATTTGGGCAACAAGATCACTAAAATCATGTGAAAATCAATTGAAATGTGCCAATTTCTTCAATTCTAAAGATTGACTCAAGCTAGCATGGCAATGGTTGATTCAACCATTATTATACCTTCTAAACTTGCTTAAGCTCAAGCAAGTATAAAAAGGACCTCCCACTGTTTTAATTATCAACTCTCATCAATTTTGTCTCCATTCCTCTCTTCTATGCTCTCTCTTTACCCAGGTCGAGCTCTCTCTCTCTCTCTTTTTAGTTTGTTACTTGCGTACAATGGTTTTTAAAGAAAACCACAACCACCATTGCATTGCCCAAGCTCCAAGCTCTTGTTTACCATCGATCTTACCTTTTACTATGCTCTCTAGAGCTCTAACTAGCTTGCTAGGGTTTTGACACCATCATCACCACATCAAAAACCCTAACTTTGCTCTTCCCCAACAAAAACCACCACCACCATTTGACTCGCAACCCATCATAGCCTCTAGCTACACCTTCCTTTCACCTCCAACAACCACCTTGCACATCGGACACCAGCACAACCCCTTTCATCAATAACAATCACATAAAAACGTGATTTCCCATTTGAACACCACACAACACCCCCTGGTTGTGTGGCTCCCACACACACACACACATAAAAGAAAAAACTGCCTAAAACAACCCTTTCTAATCGCTCCTTCCCCCTTTCTCAATCGCACATGCCAACCTAAATTCAAGTTGACTACTTAATCTAAACCTATAGCTAAATGGCTTTCGACCAGTGCCTAAGTTCCATGTGTAACCCTCTTCATTTTTATTTTATTCATTTTATTTCACTGCTTAAAGAAAAAAGAAAAATATATATAATAAAAAAAAAAACAAAAAAGAGAGAGAGAGAGAGAGAAAAGAAACAATAATAAAAAAGAGGTTTGCATTCCTTGTACTTAGATATTTTCGTTTACTTTATTTCATCTTATAGGTTTTTTTTTTGTTAACTTATTATTTTCAATTAAAAAAATACAATAAAAGCATTTTTTATAGTAATAAAAAGGAGAAAAATCCTCAAAAATAAAAATAAAGGTTTCATCACTTGGAAAAATGTTTTCAAAAAATAAAAATCTATTAATAAACCCTTTTTCAAAATTACGACCTCTTTTAGAGACTCCCTCTACCCCCTCCCTCTATCCCACACAACACCACACCCCACCCCCCCCCCCCCCAAAAAAAAAAAGAAAGAAAGAAATGACGACCCTTTTTAGTATTTTTCTTAAATAAAAGCTAAATTAATAAAAATGTAAACCTAACCTTTTTTAAAAATTAAAATAAATCAACATACTAAAGTTTTATAAAAAAATAAACTATAGAAGTTTAACCTTGAATAGCGAGTATATAGGCATCTTTAGGCAACTACATGACGACTTGAAATATAAAAAATTTTTATTTTCCCCCTTTTTATAAATGAATAGATTTTACTTTTCAATTTTTCATCTTTCACAAATAAATAGAATATTGCATTCATTATTTGTAACTCAAATTTATTTTTCAAATAAGTAGGTGTTTTGAATAATAATTACTAAATTTAGAATATTAAATTGCTATCNAAAAAAAAAAAAAAAAAAAAAAAAAAAAAAAAAAAAAAATTTTGTTTTGCAGATTATAAATTTACTTCAAACCCCTAATACGAGTGTTGTCACATGATCTTTATTAGGGGTTTGAAGTAAGTGGGGGGGGGGGTGTTTTCTTCAGTATGTATCTTATGTCCAAGAATAGGGCTTGCATTGTAAAAAGACTTTAGGAATTTAAGTTTAAAAGTGACATAGATAGAACTTTTAAAAACAAATACAAGAACAACATTAGGGGGATACATTAATCAAGAGGTATGATTATTGCTCCTTCTAAGAGGAGTTAATTAATTAATAAGAATATATGACAAATACGAGTGTTGTCACATGATCTTTATTAGGGGTTTGAAGTAAATTTATAATCTGCAAAACAAAAGTTAAGCTAAGTGGGTGCTGGGGTTGTTTAACATAGTCACTCTGATATCTAAGTTAGTAGGGTTAAAGTGTGCAAAGTGTTTAGACAAAATGTACACAAGTAATAAAGTGGTAAAGAGAGATTTACGTCGAACTTGACTTCTATTTACAGGTGAGGCTTCATAACTGTTTAGGCATTGCAATTCAACTGCTTGCACATGCTTTATTAACTGTTTAGACTATGTCTTAATGTTAAAGGAATGGGGCAGCTAACGATTACTTGGTATAATAACTACTTAATTATTTGTGCTATTTACCATAATTCAGATGTTTAAACAAGTAGGTTAAGGTTAACTAACTTAGGTCTCAAGAGCTAGAATTTTGTAGTCATTATTCCAAACTATTCCGAGCTCTTCCTTTCTAGTCTAAGCTCTTTTTTAGGTGTGCACTTATGACTTTATTAGTCTTAAACTCTACCTAGGTATTTACCCTGCAATCCTTACATATGAACTTAGGTCCAATCAACCTAAACAAGTCTGATTTGGCTAAATTAGCCTAACTCAAGCCCCTAGGAGGTTGTTTTAGATTTTTATAACCAGTATGGAAGATGTAGCTTTTAACTCTATTTCCTCTCAAACTCAAATTGAGGCAATGGTTCCTTTTCATCAAGTTGGGGGCACGATGAATTTCAGTAGTAACTTGTTAGCTAAATATAGTAAAGGTACGAGGGAACATATCAAGCTTTTAAGGTCCATTGACATAATACCATTAGATTTATGTCTAAACAACGGTGAAGATAGACCACCGCTAGGGTATTTGTATGAGGGAATCACCTATGATTTGTCGCCTAATGGAGCTTAGAGCAACTTGATGAGTAAAGAGTTCGATGAGCTATGTGATGGTTTTAGATGCATTCTATGTGGTTGGAGAATGGAAAGGTTAGAAAAGCCCGAATGTGTTACCTCATTGGGTGAAAGGCAATTCAACCTTTAAGAGAAATACTTTAAGTTTAGGCTTCAAATTCCTTTCTCAAGATTTCAGAAACCTTTCTTCTAGTACTACCGAGTATGTCCTAGTATGCTTACTTTAAACTCTTATTAATTAATGATAACATTTAAGGCTATTTGTGAAAAATTAGTCAATGTAATCTTAACTGCTTTTTAGGCACTTTTTTAGTATTAAATGAGGTGATAGTTGGTATTATTTGTGTACTCGACTTGGGAGGGAATTTTAAATTGGATTAGAGTTATCAATCTACCTTTAGAAAAGGAAGTGGTTTGTATTTAGGTTAAAGGAAGAATTAGGTTTCTAGTTAGAGTGTACTAAACCAATTAGGAATTTCGACATAAAGGTTCCAGGCTTCAATGTTAATAAGGCAGCTTAGAAGATCAATAAAAGGTATAATAGGAGATCGTTCCATTAAGATGTTGAGGTGATTGTAGATTAGTATTAGAGAGATCTAAACATTTTTTCTGATGAAGACAATGAGGTAGAAGAGAGTGCCAATAGGAGGGGAGATGAAGGTATTGTTTGTTGTTTCTTACGATGCAAAGGTAGGCTTGCTATCAGGAAACTTTTCCATTTGATGTCACTAAGGGGATAGGTTATCCTCTTTGCCTATGCTGGGCTCGGCTGTAAATCCCACAAGTTTAGCATTTTAAATATAGTATCGAACTTGAGTGTATAGAATTACCTTAAGTCAACAAAACCGACAAGTTTAAAAATGATTAAAATTTTAAATTCAAAATAAAAAACCAATGAGAAAAACCCTAATATAAGTTTTCAAAATCCTAGTCATGTACAAATACCCTAAATCACGTGTATGCATATTTATAAGAAATTGAACTCGAATTTGATAAAAGCCTTAAATCTTAAACCCTAAGTTTATAAAATCCAAAAATTTACCCTAATATTAATAAAGTTCTAATTTGGTAAAATTATCGCTAGATATGTGTAATCACATAAAATCGCTAACGAACAGTTAAAGATAATTTTAAATAGTTATAATAATTAATTTTAACCAATTAAATTAATAAATTGCAAATAAAACCTTATATCCTTGCATGTAGCGCTATATATATGTGTGTGTGTGTATATATTTTATTTTATTTTCCTTCTTAATGTATATTATTAAACATTATGATACATTATATTATATATCTACATATGTAATTTAATTAAATACCTTAACCGACCACTTTATTGTTTTATTTAACCAAAGGCTATTTTAATTACACTTACACCAATTCCCTATACTAATCGAAGTCTTATCCTAATCCTTAGATCTAGATATTAAACAACACACAAAGGATAACATATCTCCCCAAAATGCATCAAATTTTTGGCTCATTATTACCCCATTCCGTAAAGAAAAAGAAAAATCAAATCCTTCCTTCCCTTATACTTTATGCTAGCTATTCTCCACCCCTCCTTCATCTTTCTTTTTCCCACTTTTTCCTTTCAGATTCACACATCATATCATACAACTTAAGGTCTTATGTTATCTACTGACATCTTCCTCTCCCCAAGAAATTAAAAATCAAGCCAAGTCACTCCTCCCTCTTTTCTTTTTTCCATTAGCTACATGTCTCTCATTTCAAACACATGTCAACTTCATTTTTCTTTCACCAAAATCTAACCCCAATCACTTTACTTGTCTTACTTCGTAATCGACGTGTTTCTCCTTCCCAATACATCCATTCCCTTGATTTTTCTCCACTTCTAAAATAACTATCCACCACTCTTCATTTTATAATATTTAATCTTATCTCCACTTTCCTTTTCTCTATCGAATTCAAGCTATCAAGAGCTCTAAGGAGTGGACAAGAAGGCTACCTCACTAAGAACTCCAAACCACCACCTCTCAAGCTCCATCAACAACATAACATTATGTTTCCTTTTCGCCTCATCAATCTCTTATTATGTTTCCTTGTATACTTGTTTATATATTTCTTTTTCTTTTATTTTCACCATTCATGTAATATCTTTTATTAGTAGAAATGTAGATGTAATAATTTAGGATTTAGGTACATATGGTTGATTCCTCATGTACAAGGCAAAATAAGATGTATATGTTAAGTATATATATATATGTAATTCGAAATATATGAATATACATATATATTACGCCATGGTGTTAGGACTCTAGGTATATTTTGTATTTACTTTTGTTTCTTTATTTTATTTTCATTTTCAAAACTTGAAGTACTATATATATATATAGGTATATGTATGAAAATATGCTTAAAAATATATGTATATATATATATTATGAAAATAGTGTATAAATGTATATTACAAAAAATATAAAACTAAACATAAATATACATGTATATATACGATAGCACATAATCATCATATATACACATATTTTTATTTTATGAGTTTTGAGTTTATAATAATATACATATATTTATGTGTATATAAGTATATTTCAAAAATAAATAAATATATATATCTTCAAGGAAATTTAGAAGTTGCCACATCAATCAACAAGCAATTCTGACCCTAAACTCTATTTTAAAAAAATAATAATAATAGTAATAAATTAATTTGGAATGTCTATAATTAGTATAATTAACAAATTAGAGCTCAAATGGGTTAAATTGTAAAATAAGACTTGGAAACCCCTCTTAAGCCCCCATGTTTAGATCTATTTTGGTAAGAAAAAGAAGCTCTAAGATCTTTATTTAATTAAGATTAAGAACAAAAGTATGTAAATAATTTAGGCTTAAGCAAAATTTAATAAGCCTACTAATCATTAAGAAAAACCTGATATGGGTTTAGATATAAATGGAATATAAAAAGGCTAAAAAAAAAAAATCTTAGAGTAAAAACTAGGCCCAATAAAAATAAAATATGTAAAAGATAAGTCCACATAATTTTTAGGCCCAATGATAAGATTATAAGAAGCTCAATTTGAAAAATCTTTGAGGAAAGCCCGTAAGAATAAATAAAATATTAATGGGCCCAATTATATGAAAATCTGTAACTATCTAAGCCTATGCCAGAAAATGCAGGTCATGACCCCCAAAATAGACTACGCTACAAGAAAGTAAATTTGAAAATGATAAAAATCAACTATAAGATCATAAAATTCAAATTTAAAACAAAAAAGTTATATGCGAATAAAGATTTTGGGAAATCCAATGTATATAAATAGATTGATTAAGTTATTTAAGTAATGTGGTCTTATAAATAAATAATTAGGATCAACACCCAAATAAATAAATAAATAAATGCTTAAACGCAATTATTTACAAATGTGCACATATATTTTCCTATAGAGAAAATCCAATAAACACATATCATAAAGTACGAGCAAGGCATAATTGTGCAATGTGAAATTATTCAAAAAGTCCTAGGTTACATATATAGGCATGTACACAAATCATAAAAATTCAAATATTCTAAAAAAGATATGTTTCTATTTGTACGAATAATCAAATATATAAAATGTAATGATTATAGTATAGTAATATAAAATAACAACAATTAATAATAGGAGAATTACAATGGAAGAGATCAACATTTGGGAATAAGTTTTAATAGGAGGATTGACGTTTTAAAAAGTTCAAATAAGGAATTAACGTTTCATAAAGTGGTTCAAGTAAGGGATTAATATTTCAAAAAATTCAAATAAGAGATCAATGTTTTATAAAGTAATTCAAATAATTTTATGGATTAACTATTATTAATCCTTTATTTGAATCATTTTATGAAACGTTAATCCCTTATTTAAACTTTTTGAAACTTTAATCCCTTATTTGAATTTTTTGAGATGTTAAATCCTTATTTAAACTTACCCCTAAATGTTAATCCCCTCCATTGTAATTTTCCCAATTAATAATAGTAATAGTAATAATAACAACAACAACAAGAGGAAAAGCGCAATAATAATAATAATGACACTATTGATGATAACAATAATATAAAATCATACACCTACAGGAATTTAAAATAAGTATATACTTATGCACATACACGTAATAGGTTCTCAAAACAATACTACATTATGTTAGAGCTAGAGTTTTCAATTAATTAAATATATGATTTCAATAATTTTCACCCCACTATATTATTTTGTCTAATTTATACTGTCATAATATTATTTATCCCAGTACACATAGATACTACAATTATATAATAATATAACAATATACTAATATAAAATTAATCGAAAGTGAGAAAATTCAAACTTGTATAATATTTACTAAGTTGTACATTATTACTTATATGATAAAATAATATTTCTTAATCACTATAATAAATAAGATAAGCAATAAGAAATATCATTTAAAGTTTTAATTAAATTATATCATTGAAGAAGCATACCTGAACCTTGTAAGAATCAACCATGAGAAAGTAAAAACAAAAGGTAAAATGAAAAAGTTACATGCAATTTAAAACCTAAGTAGAAATAGGAATATTAAGTCAAATATTTAGCTAATTAGGTCATTTAGCACTACATCTAGATACTCATTAGGTTTTTATTATTTTAATTATTAGGAGACATTGATTAGAAGGTTAATTGATACAACTCGTAGCAGCTTTGGTTAGGTGAGTACTCTCGATAACTTTATACTTATTTTACTCTTATAGTTAGTGCACATAAATTATATATATTAATAAATTGATGCTTGGGATTCGGGATATATATGTGATTAAATATTGCTTATTTGTTATGTAAAATGTCGTTAAATATGGTGAGTAAAGAAATTGTTGTATGATTGACCGTTGTAGGATTTGGATGGTTTGCTAATATTAGTTGATCGCTTAATAAATTGACTTATCTTAAATTAAATGAATCATTCATCAACCATACATTGTATTGCTTATCCCAACCGTCACCTTACGTAAAGGTAAAGAGTAGAGGTTGTTTCTATATATTGAATTAAAGTGTTTTAATACGATGTACTCATATAACATGACCTTATCCTTAACTCGCAAGCTTTCTTGGCACTTGAATATGCTAACCATGAGTAGTTAAGAGTCGAATCTAGAGACCTCCGCTGTAGGGCGTAAGTATGGACTATGGGGCTACATTATTACTAGATCTAGGAATTTGTGAACTACTGAATTTTGGAAATGGAAATATATATTATGAAATATGGAATTTCAATATATGGTGAAAAATCTAGGTGCTAGAACTTTGTGATTAGTGCCAATAAATCTCTAACCCTTACTTTAAAGGGCATTAAATCTGAAGTTGTACGCAATGCCTAGTCAACTACATACATTGTTTGACATACTATTTGTTCATATATCCATATGTTTGTTAATTAATTATTTAATAATCTGCTTATTAGTATAATAGGAGGGGTATCTCATTAAGTTCATGTAGTTTACTCTCAAACAGTTATCCTTTACAAGTCGATTGAATTGCAGAGACTAGGATAATAGTTAAACGTAAAGTACAACCATTGAATGGTATAATGAAGAACTAGAATTAGAAAAAGATTTGTATAGTAGCTTTAGAACATTTTGTATAATAAATAATCTTTTAGTTAAATTTCAGCATCTTTAGTAAGTTGTAGAAATTTTTAGAATGGCATATTTTATCTTATTATTTGATAGAGGATATTGATTCTCTGTGGTTTTGATAAACTGTAGAATGTTGGGTATTTATAGTTACTTATATTTTATACTAGGTTAACAAATTTAAAATCAGAAACCTTAGCGATTAATTAACTAGAGTCTTGCAATCTTTAACTTATAAGGTGATTTTTGTATCATGAGTACACATGTAATATGAGAATTCTAGGCATTCTTACTAAGCCTCTTTTTAGGGTCCTGACATTGATTCTCTATAAGTATCCTTATCGAATTTCTTGATTGATAACTTTATTATTTTGCAAATATGCAGCTATACAATCCTTGTTCCATCAAGCTCTTTCCAAGGCAAAAGCTATTAGGATGAGTAAGACCGTTGTAAGAAGATTACCTCGACAAAGCTAAAAACTGCACAACCAACAATTAAGACCGTTGTAGAGAAGCAACAAACTTAACTTATTGAAGATTTTGCTAAGCAAACGAAATCGAAGCTGCTGAGGATAACGAGTCAAGGAAGCACCTTCGCAATGATACTCCCAAAAAAGATCCTTCTCTAGCTCAGGATAGGATATTATAGATTTGATAGAGGTAGAGAGGTCGAATGGTGCTGATCTAATGATGCATGACGTTGGTTTAGGCCCATCCATTCCTACCAACATAATTAAATTCAAATCTACCCCTCAGCTATCAATGTTCGAGATCTAAAGGAGGAAGTCTTTGAGTTCTTTCCCATATGGAAGGTATATACTAATGGCTCCATGCTTAGTAATGGAAGAGGTACCTTGCAATTATTGGAGGGCATTATTTTACCACATGATGAGCCGATGTTGGTGATAGATGTTAATAAGTCTTCAATCTTGAAGGAAATGGCTATTACCAAAATTTATAATGTAATAAAACTTTTCCTCTTCTGTAGTTAGTCTTACACTTGTTAAAGATCCTCGATGAGTGTATTGAGGAGAAAAAAGGGGTAAGAGCATTATAATGTTCAAATTTTGTTGATCTCTTAACAAAATTCTTTTGCAAGTGATTGAAAGGGACAAGGATGAAATTGCTAGGATAACTTACTAATTTGATGAGGCGTTTGCTACTAGGAAGAGGCCAACAAGAAGGATATGGAGGAGGTTGAAGTGTTAAAGAAGCATACTACTAGTGAGGTAAACACACATAAAGAGAAGGAAGTTGAACTTTCGGATGCCAAAAGGTGCAATGATGGCCTTAAGGCTAAGATCAAGCAACTTTAAACCTAACTTTAAGAAACTAAGGAGAAAACACAAATGTTAGAGTAGACCTACGATTCAATGAATGAGAAGGAAAGGGAACATTTAGAGGATAATATTGATAGAAGGCATCAAAGAGGCTGGGAAGGAGATATTAAAATACTACCCTAAGTATGACTTAAACTTCCTTGATTTTGCTGGCGAGCTAGAGGATAATGTTCATGGAGAAAATCATGAACAACATGCAAAGAATGAAAAACAAGTAGCTAATCGGGTTGTAGAACACAAACGTACTCCTTTCCCACTTGATTTGATGCCGCCTCCTAATGTTTGCTCTTACCATTGAAATTGCCTACAACACTAATATTGCTACACACCTTTAGAAAATTCCTGATCTAAGTACTTGTTGCTTCTAAAGACTTTATTTATAATATTTAATTAAATAATTTAATAATAATAGGGATGTAACAATTTGATATACATCTATATTTAAAATTAATATAAAATTAAATAATACAGGTTACTTGTTTGTAAAAAAAACTTAGGTTGGTTCTTTTCAAATGACTGAAAATGCAATTCACTATTTTGTAATCTACCATTTTACAAAAGAAACCTAAGACTTATGTGAAAATAATACTCCATTTAAAAGAATTAATATAAATTTAAATAACACAAATAACTTGTTTATCAAAAATCAAAACTTAGGTTATCTCTTTGCAAATAACCCTAAAATACATATTACTCTTATGTGAAAATTTAATACTCCATTTACAAAATAAAAATAGATTGAAAGTATAGGTGGACCTCTCAATTTACAACATTTAAAAGAATTTAGAATTTCTGACTACCCCTTCTAAAATTCCATTTTCATTTCCTAAATCTTCATCAAGAAATACAACAGATATAATTTACGTAAAAATCGCATCAAGATGTTAACTAATGTCATACTTACGATAATATAAGATGCTAGTGGTAATAGGTACATGTGTAACCGAATCACCGTATTTCTCCCCTTCATGTCTTCAACCAAAACTCCAAGGGCGGGCGAAGCCGGGGTTAGTTTTGACGTCTTCAACTAGATTAGTTAATTTTGACCCTCAAACCGTGTTTTTCTATTGGTATTAATTTCGCAGCAATTAGCCAATCACTAAGATACAATAAATAAATATATTTTAGCATTTTGCTTTCGCTTCTCTAATAAAGAGTACTGCCACTACATGTGTAAATGTACCTTTCTGTCCCAAAACCGCACTTGATTCTCCATTCTTTTGTGATATTCCTTTCTTTACTTCTACTGTGGTGTTGGGAAGGTCTTGTTTCCGTTTAAGTTCTTGTATCGAAATTCCTTTCTTCAATTCACTCTTCTTCTTCTTTTTTTTTTTTTTTTGTGTTTTTTAATAGCTTCCCAGTTTTCCTTTGTGGATTTCACACCCACCCACATGCATGTTCTTGGGTTTGTCTGATCTGGATTGGATCGCAAGGATCTCTTTCCTTTCTTCTTAGAGAGAGAGAAAATAGACAAAAGTACAACGAACTTTAGAGGTTGAGAAAAAAGGACAGTTCTTCTGTTGGTTTGAGTTTGTGTTTGTTGTGCTTGTCTTTTGGGTCGGAAGAAGAAAGAAGAAAATTTGCAAGAAGAAGAAGAAGAAGAAGAAGCTGGGAAAGGTGAGAGCGTTTGAGTTCTTTGTTGAATTGGGCGTGTTATTAGTTCATAAAGATTGAATCTTTTTGAGGATTCTGATCTTCATCAATTGGTTTCCTTTTTCCCGTTCTCGTCTCTGTTGGGTGTAATCTGAACTGGGTTTTGTTCCACTGTATGGGAAGTTTCATAAGGATTTCTCATTTTGGTTAGAAATTATGATGAAAATAGAATTGTGGGTGGGTTGTAATATTGCTCAATTAGTTTAAGTTTTGATTTTTCAATTGGTGAATTTGAATTCTTTGTCCCAAGTCAAGTCTTGGGTTGCTTCTTTGCATTGGTAAGTGTAGATAGATAGATAAATTGATAAAGGTGTTCCTCTGTGGTGGAGGGATGGCTCTTGATGTTTCAAGATATCCTCATAGCCCTGTGCATAAAGCTATTGTTATGAAGGATTATGCTAGTCTTAGGAAGATACTTGCAGGGCTTCCACGTCCATGTAATCCATCCGAAGTCCGTACGGAGGCTACTTCTTTGTCAGAAGAAGAGAAGGCCGATGCCATTTCTGCTGTTATAGATCGGAGGGATGTTCTGAATCGGGATACTCCTCTCCATTTGGCTGTTAAGTTAGGAGATGAGACAGCAACAGAAATGCTTATGATTGCAGGTGCAGATTGGAGCTTGCAGAATGAGCAAGGATGGAGTGCGCTTCAGGAAGCAATCTGCAATAGGGAAGAAGCTATTGCGATGATCATTGTTAGGCATTACCAGCCGTTGGCTTGGGCTAAATGGTGTAGAAGGTTGCCTCGCTTGATTGGGACAATGCATAGAATGAGAGATTTCTACATGGAAATCAGCTTTAATTTTGAGAGTTCCGTAATTCCATTCATTTCAAGGATTGCCCCTTCAGATACTTACAAGATTTGGAAACGGGGAGCAAACTTAAGAGCAGATATGACCTTAGCAGGTTTTGATGGTTTTAGGATTCAACGTTCGGATCAGAGTATCCTTTTTCTTGGTGATGGGTCTGAGGATGGAAAGGTACCCTCTGGTTCTCTCTGTATGATCTCTCACAAGGAGAAGGAGGTGATGAATGCTTTGGATGGTGCAGGTTCTCAAGCAACCGAAGAAGAGGTTCGGCAAGAAGTGGCCACCATGTCTCAGACAAATATATTCAGGCCTGGTATTGATGTAACTCAGGCAGTGCTGTTGCCTCAACTGACATGGAGGAGGCAAGAAAAGACGGAGATGGTGGGACCCTGGAAGGCTAAAGTATATGATATGCATAATGTGGTTGTAAGTATCAAGTCTAGAAAGGTCCCAGGTGCAATGTCTGACGATGAGTTCTTCTCTTCTTGTAATGAGAATGAAACGGAGAGTGAGGAGCTTGATGGAATTTTGACAGAGGATGAGAAAAAGCAGCTTGAAGCTGCACTAAAGCTTGAGTCCTCAGATATGACCTGTGAGAATGGGGATGGTTTAATTGGGCATCGCCATAGCTGTTATGAGCAGAGGGAAATCCCAATTGAAGATATGAATGGGTGTGTGAATGGGGATGTTAAGCAGGAGAAGAAAGGATGGTTTTCCGGATGGAGGAAACGAGACACTAAACCTGAAGTGCCTAAGAAAATTGCTCCTCCACGTAGCTCTCTTTGTGTGGATGAGAAGGTTAGTGATTTGCTGGACAATTCACCATCAACAAGTCAGAGCAAACCTGGAAGACACTCTGTGGAGATTGTCCGGACCGATGAGCATCGCAGGGGAAGAGATAGCAGACCATCATCCTCTACTAACCCTGATAGTGGCCACAGGCGAAAGGAGGTGGCCCGTGAGAATGAATATAAGAAGGGGTTGAGGCCTATTCTCTGGCTTTCTCCTGATTTTCCTCTGCAGACAGAAGAACTCCTTCCACTGCTTGATATTCTAGCTAACAAGGTCAAGGCGATTCGACGCTTGAGAGAATTGCTCACAACAAAACTTCCAATGGGAACTTTTCCTGTGAAGGTAGTTTGCTTTCTGTTTAATCTGCTTCTTTTTCTTTTTCATTTTTTTCCCCTGTTTAATTGCTTGAGAGAATTGGATATCTATCTGTTGGTACCATATTTATAATGGCTAGATTATTTTCTTTGGTCATATGTGTTTCCCCTTTTTTTCATGATTATAATGTCCTTGAGTTGTGATGAATGGCCAGATGCTGCAATATTATCAATTCTTGATCGACAAATCCATCTTAGTCTATGTTATACTAAGTTCGCTCAAGTAAATTGTAAAAAGCCATGAAGTGGCCTTATTTCACTACTGAGCTTATTATGACTTATAGCCTCAACGTGAAAATTTCTGGATTAACATCCATTGGTATGAAAGTTCTGTTGATTAAAAAAAAAAGTTTAGGATGGAAAATTTGGAAGATCAAAATGGCTAACTTTAGGTCTCAAATCCTGATTCTTAATTTCTCATCAATGCTATGTTGTCAGTTTTATCCTTCCCATGTGAGTAATAGGCAGGAACCAAGAAAAGAACACTGGGGTTTCAAAATTTTCATTAATGACTTTGTGGCAGTCTTAGGATATATGACTTGTGATGCACCACCTGCTATATTTACTTATTTATTTTTTTTTGTGATTGAAATTTCATACTTAGTAGAGGAGCTGCTGTGGGAGATGTGAAAACTATTAATCAGTATTACTGATTAGAAACTGAAAGTAATTTATTAACAGTCAATTATATTGTGTCATTCATTGTCAATTCCATGTTGTAAACAAAGTGGAGATTCATTATTTCCTGTTCTGTCTCATGATTGAAGTTTATATGTAAAAGAAATTTCCATCCTGACTGCCAATGGCCTAGTTTTGGGAGATACATGGTTGAAATGCATCGTCAAGTTCTTTTGATTGTGTTGCTCATCCGAGTCCTTTTTTATTTTGTTACCCATGATTTATGTCTTGTTTTCTTATGTAGATGAATCTCACCATTGGTGTTTTGCATGAACAATTAGTCAAACTGCACTGTCACCCATCTTTCTGTATTCTTGCATAAAAGAATTTCTGAGCCAAATACAGCTGAAATCTTGAATATGGAGAATCAATTCTTCCTTGTATGAACATTAATCTGCTCTAATAATTACCTAACTTCTTACATTTTCCAAAATGTCCCTTATACCAGATATTTGCTAACTATTAAAACATTGTCAAATGATAAGAAGACAGCGATTGTACATATGTTGGAGGGGCCCTGTTCAAGTTTCTGCAGTGCTTAGATTTATATGAATGAAATAGTTGTACAATTCTTATCCTTCTGAGCATATAGTTGTAACAGCTGACCTAAAATGTAGTTCTTGTCAGAAAATTTTACTATGCAGATGTACTTTCTTAGCACCATTGAATTTAATATCTTTAGTTTGAGCATATATATGTATATATGTGGTAGTAGAAACCATTGAATTTAATATCTTTAGTTTGACCATGTATTACAATATATATACCGCATGGTTTCTACTACCACATATATACATATATATGCTTTCACTTCATTGTTTTAAGAAAAAGAAAAGAGGAAAGTATGATATGTGAATCTTCAAAGGAAAGTTGACCAATCTATTATGTTAACTTTGTGGCTTTCAATTGCCCTTTTCTCCCTATGTAAAATGTCTCAGTGCTCTTCACGCGCTTGCCTCCCATCTGTTTATCTTGAACTATGAAGCAGTAATGTAAAGTGTGCCTTACAGAATTGATCCAATGCAGAAGCTGTGAGGATCACATGGAATTGCAAAACTTTGCTAGAAAGTTTAATCTTTTTATATTTCTACTGAATTTTTCACTCTGCTTCCAGTTCACAAAGTTTAGTGCTTAGTTTACTATGGATTGTGTTTGCTATTTATTATTCATTTAGTACTCAATTATCAGGTAGTTACTGGACTAGGTCTTAACAAGCATAGGATTGGAGTAGTTAGAATCATGAAGTGTTTTCTTGTTAAGCAACTCTTGGATTGCTTGAGAAATTATTAAGATGAGAAGGCACTAGACTCATCTTTGCCATGCCTACCAGAAACTGTGATATCCCTTTCTCTACCAAAACATCAGATTTCTGATTCTGATAGGGACTGCCTGAAATTCCTTTTTAGAGCCTGTTGAACATTTGTAATAAATTTTGTCTATTCACTGATTGGGACTAGGCAAATCTCATTTGATACTTTCTCCATGGCAAAAAGAATATGCTGGCTGCTGCTAGAGAATATGCAGTCGATCGTGACTAGGCTATTTGTAATGATCATTCTGATACTTCAGATTTTCATATTAGCCATTTTCTGGGCCTGCCATATGTCATGAGTTATAATATTTTTATGATTATATCCAGGTTGCTATCCCGGTGGTTCCTACAATAAGAGTGCTGGTGACTTTCACCAAGTTTGAAGAACTACAGCCCTTGGACGAGTTTGCAACACCCCCATCAAGCCCAACCGGCCGAGAGAGCCCCACAGTGACACATTCTTCAAGTTCATCTTGGTTTCAGTGGATAAAAACCCCCTACCGCACCGGCTCTTCCCTTGGTTCCAGTAGCAGCAAGATAGAAACCATTCAAGACCCATTTTTAATCCCGTCCGACTATAACTGGACAACAGCAGAAGCAAAGAAAAAGAAAATACAGGAGAAGAACAAGTCAAAGAAAGGGAAAAGCCAGAACCATTAGTTGAGGATGGCTGGAAGTTTTCCTGATGGATAAGCATTTAGCTTGCTGCAGGAAAATAAGTGTGGTTAAAATTCAGAATAGGAACTAGTAGGACACAAGTGTTTTTATTTGTTCATGAATTCCATAGCGTTAAGAAGTGGAGAAAAGGGAATAGGCCAATGCTTCTGTAAAGAAGCAGGAGGAATTAATCGTAGAATTGTGGGTCGGAGAAAAAGAAAAATGGAAAGAAAAAATTGAAGGGAAACAAAAAAAAAAAAAAAAAAACATTTGTAATTCTTGAAAAATGTATCTTCTTTGGTTGGATTATTACTCCAAGTAGGTTAATTGATTCACTCTTCTTATATCATATTTCTTAGTCGAACTTTTACGTAGAAAAATTTACACTCATGTTTAGTCCAACTTTTACATATTTATACTTTGAGAAGTGAAATTACTAAATCTTATAAGTGATTGAATTTTGGCTGTATCCATTTTCCTACTTGTATGTTTAGAAAGATCTGATGAAGGTACATTGATGAATGGTAGAAATGATAATTGAGGTGGTAAATTTAGTATATAAAAATTCGATTAAGTACGAGACTTAATATATTAAAATTTAGATGTAAAATTAATAAGTTACCGAAAAGATTTAGTTGTTTGTCAGGACTTTAGATGGTGATAAAACTGACAAGAAACTAATTCTGTTGTCCAGAAGCATCCGGATCCTTGAGACTAGCACGTATAAGCTTTAATGATTTGGAAATCGTCATCATATAATAAGAAGTTCCGGTCTAAGTAAAAAGAGACAACTAAAACCAATTTTTAGTATAATGATAATGAAGGTAGGCCAAATTATGGGTTATTGTGATATTCAGTACCTAAAATTTATTTGCTTTTATATTTCAACTTTACTTATTTTTATAATTAACAACTTAATTCAATTACAATAAGTTATATCCAAAAGTTTGTAAATATTAAATTAATACTTTTAAATTTTAGATAATTAATTGTAAAAATGGTGAAATTTAGATATCAAATAAAAGATGCACCCATCAAACTATATATTATATTATATATTATATATGTGTTTTAGCTCCGATGTTCTTCAAATATTCGCACAAGATTCTAATAAGATAAAATTTTATGATTTTCAATCTTAATTATAATTTTACAAAGGAAGTACATAAAAAATAAAAACTTTCTGATATCTTAACAAGTATACATACAACACTGGTAAACATCCAATTCATTTAAATATGACGTTACTTTAATTCTTAAGAACTGCACTTGTCTCAATCATCTTAGTTAAGAATTACTATTTATTTTCCGTGTTCAGGAGGGGAGGTGTGACCACTGACCAAGGAGGACCTTCCTCTTTCCTGTCTGTTTGTGCCTACTGATAATAATAATAATAATAATATAGGAACTAACGTACGATACGCTTTTTATGGGGCTCAATGCGCGGTTTAGCCAGGTCATACATGATATGCATACATACATACACCATTAAAGAAGATAGACTAACGTCCATTTCTGTTTTCAAATTATGGCTTATTTGGCAGTTTGCTATATTGGATATTTCCAAATGAGCATGCTGGCTGAAAATAAATAAATAAATAAACAAGGACGAGGAATAGGACCGAGATGACCAAGGGAAAGCAACATGATAGCATTATGAATGCTAACAATCCCATTTACACTGTATTTGATATGAGGGATAAAATTAAGAAATAAAAAAATGCCAAAAGAATAAATATACTTTGTACTACTCAATTCATTCTATTCAACTACAAAAACTCTATGTAATTTTTCCTCTCTTTTTCTTTTAAAATTTGAATACAACCGGTAAGTTTCGATTTAGTTTTTTTTATTCATATAGTTTTTAATTTATTTTACATGATATCAAATCATTGTTACGATCCAATGCAATACAATACAGTTTTATACTAATTTTAAGTATTTTCAAATTTGTTTTCTCTAATAAAAAAGCATGACGATTGCTATTAATACATTTATTATTAACACATATGATGATCATTATTACCTATCTGGATTTAATGATCCTAGAATAATGATAACTAATTTGATCTTAATAGGATAAATTTGCATGGTTAGAGTCACTTGATTAAGTTGGCTCCTAGTGCTAAAGTTAAGTTAGATTTTGGTGTAGGTTTTCTTACTAAACTTAATGATAATGAAACTAAAAGTCAAAATGGATAAAAAATAACTACATGATAAGATGTTGGTTACTCAATTTGATGATAAAGGATCTTTCTTAAGCATTTATATATGCTAGGTCTATAAAAGAGCTATAGAATGTATGTAGGAGATTTGGTATGATAAGCACATCCTTGATGTATCAATTGCAATTGGAAAACACTAATTTGAAACAATGGAATTTGAGTGTAACTGCATATTTTAATAAGCTTAAAAGATCATGGGATGAAGTGTAATCTTTTGCAAAAATCAAAGTTGTTCTTATGGTGCTTGTGAAAGTTATAGGTGTAACTTTAAAGCAAAACTTCAAGATATTGAAAATGGAAATAAATTGATTCATTTTTTTATATGTTTAAGTGAATTTTGTGAATATGTTCAAAATCAGACACTTTCTATTGATCCTTTACCAATAGTAAGCAACACTTAATATTTGATTTGCCAAGTAGAAAAGCAAAAATTGGTGAGTGAAATTTTGGGAAATAGCGATGATGTTGATGCGTGCTTGGTAAAGGATATGCAAAAACAAGTCAGTGTTGATAAAAGGAAAAACAGATAAGAAGGAAGATCAATTCCATATACTAGGCCTTATTTAGACATTGTAAGAAACAAGACCATACCATACAGAAATGCTTCAAATTAATCAGATTTCCTAAATGATACAAAGAATCTAAACCGGGAAGAAGCAATACGAGAGTAGCTGCCGCTGCTACTTAAGGTGATATCAACAGTAGAATTCTGGATGCTCCAATTGATTATCATGCTAATTGCTTTGTTGCTGTTAATAATGAATTTAATTTTGTTTCAAGGATTTATCAAGAAGTGGTGAAGGCTTTGAAGGATACTTATTTTCAAGAGAAGCAACAAGACTAGGGTGTGGTGAATTTTGCAGGTAATACCCTTACCTTTAGCCTCACATTATGATAATAACGTGAGTGAATGGATAGTGGATACAGGTGCTTCAAACCACATCACTTCTTTTCCGTGATTGTTGCTTGATAAACAAACCCTTAAATAGCCAATTAGGATTAGATTACTTGATGACCATATGAAGATTGGTTAACATTGTTGGAAACGTACCAATTCATGATCAAATAATGCTGAAACATGTCCTTCTTGTACCGGATTTTCATTTCAGCCTATTGTTTGTCAACAAATTGATAGAACAACACTCATTGGCTATCATCTTTAATTCTAAAACATATTCATTTCGGGATAGATCTCTAAACAAGCTATTGCATATTGATGAATGTGCAACCCCACTTAAATCACACATTCAAGTATGTTTCTGCACTTTTATTGTGAAAAGTTCAACAAAATATATGTTTTTGGATCAATTGTGTAAAGACTTGGAAGAATGATGAAGAATTGAGCTTTTAATCATCAATGTGTTATATGCACATCTTTACTCTCCCATGGAGCTAGACATGAGCAACCCAACTTTTTCTTGAGCTCTTTGGACTCTAGCTACCAGGCCAAGTACAGCAGCATTAGCTCATATGTTCAACTTGGGGATAACTTTGCAGACTATAATTAAACAATAGGAAATTCTCTTTATTTGGTTTAAAGAAGATATGTTGAAGTGAGACATAGTGGTGTTGATTTAATGGTAGCATATGAGAGAGCCTCTTCTTTGGTTCATTTCATTTTCAAGTCAGAAAGCACTTCATGTGCGAGAAAAGCAATCCTACTTTCATTTTATAGAATGAACAACTCAGTTGCAAATATTAGTTCATTAGCTTCTAGTGTTGGCGAGCCAATCAAACTGCAGAACTTCCCATGGATCTACACAATCCAAGCAAAGAACAGCAGCTGTGACACTTCACATGACAGTTGAAATGTCGCCTAATATGTGATTTGGAGCTTGTTAGTTGCTGCAACAAGAACCACATGCCATCTCTTATCCAATCAACAATTGGACAGCAGATGTGACTGAATCGAATAGGACAACCAAGAAAATGGAAAATCTGAGCTTCACTTGACAACCACTTTGTATCCTTTTGTCAAAACCATGGATTGGGAAAAATTCTACATCAGCCAAGCCAACCAATTGATTGAATTAAACACGAGCAGTTAACAAGTCTGACATTCAAAATTGCAGCAGCTGCGGCTTGAGAATTCCATACCCAATTCAACCGAGCACTCTAATGAACCAAGTTTGCCAAGCTCCTGAAACCGAGGACAAAAGCTGCAGCAAATAACAATAGCAACACCAACAAGTCCGAACAGCTGCCAAGCTCCTCTGCCAATAACCACTCCCATCTAGAATTTGGCATGAACCAAACACCAAAGTTGCGGCAACCCCTAGCCTAGAGCGTCCAAACAACAGCTCTTTGTGCTGTAGAATAGGATACACAATTGGTACTCTTCACAATCAACTTGTGCTCTTAACACAAGGACATGGATGCTCAATTTATTTTCTCATCTTACAATTCCTTATTAAGGCTAACTTGACCTTATCTTAGTTTGAGTAATCATATTAGCTCATAACTTGCTTTTGGCTTGCTTGACAGGTAACTTGAGGATGAACTACAAATAGCAGCCGAGAGTCTCCAAGCAGTTAGCAATGTCCAAATATCAATAGCACACTCGACTTCATCAAGAGACTAGAATTCGAGCTTCAGTTGTGTCAGCTTTATGAGAAGAAATGCTCAAGCAACTCCAAATATTCAACTAAAGTCGGTGCTTACCAGCATGCCATGGACCGAGGACAGCAAACAAGGACCGAACTGCTCCAAGTTAGCAGCAGCTGAATTTCATCTGAACTTCTTAACTTCAACTTGAAGTTAGCAGCGGCACTTTGTAATTCCAAACTGAGCGGTAGCTACCAGGCTGAGAAAGTCCACAACATCAGGCCGAAACAGAGCCTAAAAATCCATCCGCCAAGTAGCCGAACCAAGCTACTTTCCATGAGAAATCCGGGCAGCACCTTCTTGAATGACTGAAAGAACCAGGCTGTGGACCTCATGTTCAGCAGCTACAAGACCGAGAAGTTCTTCAAAACAACAGCTGCACACCAAGTTACACGAACAGCAGCAACCAGCCCCAAAACCGAACATAAAACAGAGAAGTATCCACAACAGTCACGGCACTTCAATTCGCAAATGCAGCTGCGGTTGAACTTACAAACAGAATTGCACTTCTAGCAGCCAAGGATTCCAAGTAGTTGAGCAGCTCACAATGAACAACAGCCCCTTGAACTAAAGACGAGAAGCACAATGTGAATGTGTTTCATTGGTCCAGGAGTTTTTTTTTTTTGGTGGACCTAACACGTCACTCTGCATGCCCAATCTAAGTGACATAATGTATGGGGCCCAACTGAGGCCACAACGAAATTTACACTCCTTAATCCAGCCTACACGTGAAGCTTGCATTTGAGAAATACAGCTGCTATTTTGGGAAAATAATACGTAATCAGATAGATGTCAACACCGGCCTGCTATTGCAGACAATTTTGACCTATCACACGTGGGCTGCAATTTCTATATTTGAGATAGTCCACGCTAGGTCCATTGCAGGGAAGGTTTCCTTAGCACTTAGGTGAAGAGAATGAGAGAGCGTAGGGGAAATTAAGTAGTAGCTGAAGAAAGAGAACAGAAGGGAGAATAGCTGAGTGATAGTTTTATAACAAAGTAGCATTCAATAGCATCGTGTAGAGAATATTTTAGAATAGAATATTTTTTTTATTAATTACATTATGTTTTCTTTAATTTAAAGGTATTAAAACTTTTATTTTAGGTACTAAATGTATCAAGATATATCGATTTTGTATTAGAAATCGGATTTAAATATATCAATTGAAGTGTTTCTTTTCATTATTATTTGAATTTTTATATATCTTGATACCTTTGGGTATTGTGATGAGATATTACACTTAGTATATATTGGGTTTTGCATTAATGAATTTAATGAATTAATGTGTTTTATGTATTATTCCGATATTAATTTTGAGTATTTAAATATTTTTCTATTGTGTTCATCGTTTATCTAGTTAGTAACTAGTCAACACTATTTAGTTAAATAGAGTTAGAAGATATTTGAGAGGGTTTAGATAACTTGAAGTGAATATAACTTGAATTTTTGAAAAGCTTGTTACAGGAATATGCCGTTTTTAATTAAATTTATAAACTCATATACTTAATGCAGTTAGAAATATGGTTCAGTTCATGAGGGATATGTTCAAACCATATTTTTAACTAGAATAGTAATTTCGATGTGAGCAAATTATTATTTACTTGATAATTATAAATAAATTACTTTGGCGAGTAAATTTATGCTATGATTAAAATTTCGCTACCCTAGAAGGTAAGCGAGTTTAGTTAAATTCTGTTTAGTTAATTTCAAATATTAATTCAAGATATCACATTGATTCAAATAAGAATAAATTTGTAAATCCCAATTTAATCCTTTTTGTCTCCTAGGTCCAAGATTTTCATAGTGTAACTAGGACATTTAGTTTAGTGTTCATTTTATTAATTAGTTTTTTTACTCCTTTTTAGTTCAATTGTCACTAACTTAGCTTAAGGAAAAACTCAAGTGATTTAGTACTTAAGACTTCACACATGCTAAAGCTGTTTTCGAACTTTTACATCATGAAGTCAAACCAAGTTGTTGGAATTTTTAATCTTCAAACTATTAGTGATAAATTAGATGCTTCCAATCTTTGTGACGGTATAACTTCAATTCATAATTATGTGCTTTATCATCATTGTTACACTTTGATTACAAGCACCAGATTCAAAGTTCATTTGTGATACATGTATATGTATATTGACTAAGTTCCATAGTTTACCTTTTGTTTCTAGTCAATCTTGTTCTTCTTTCTCATTTGAATTAGTTCATATGTATATATGGGTTTATTTAATACACCTTCTATTTAGGTGAAAATTTTTTCCATACAATGGTGGATGGATTTTCCAAGTATACTTAGACTTTCTTGATGAAACACAAGTCCCATAATATTTCCTTATTGACCAAATTTCTTATGTATTGTTAAAAATCATTTTCATTGCATTCCCAAATTCATTCATATGGATAATTGGGCTCAGTTTCTTTCAAATGAATGCCAAATTTCGTTCGTAAAATTGGAGTTTTTTAATAAAGGGAGTGTCATTTACATTCCTCAACAATATAGAGTAGTGAAAAGGAAACATAGAATTTGTTAGATATGACAAGAGCTCTTTGTTTTCATACTAATCTTCCTAAAGATTTTTGGGAAGAATGTTTGCTTGCTACTATTACCCTTGTGAATATGATGCCATTGCAAGTCCTAAATTGGAAACCCCTTACCACCTCTTCTACAATAAAACACGATCTTATCAAAATCTTAGAGTCTTTGGGTGCTTTTCTAAGGATAAATTTGATCCAAGAAATAAAAGATATATATTCTAAGGATATCTATATAAGCACAAAGGCTATAAATTCTTTGATCTAGATTCTCATCGTATCTTTGTGAGTTGAGATGTACTCTTTTATTAGTACATTTTTCCTTTTAAATTATCTTCGCATTTGACACAAGAGTCAAATCTCACAATAGAATAATTCAAGCTTCCTTCTTATTATCATAGGTTTAATGATTCTGTGTTTTAGCCCATTCATTCATTTTTGGATCCTAGTCCTTTACAGATCAATTCAATGCCAATATTGATTAATCTAATCAGTTAGCTAAGTCTAATATTGTTATTCGGCCATCTAATCTTCGAACTTCATAGAGTTAGAAACTACCAGCTTGGTTAAATGATTTTGTGATAATGTTTATAGTAGTAACTCAACATGTTATCTTTTTACAATTCCTTATATTCAATCTTTAACCTAAATTCTATCTTATCGTACCTAAAGGAATATGTTGTTTATTTGGCTAATGTATGTCGAGCCTGGTTTTTTTTTTTTTTGTTTTTAATATTTTCCTTAACTTAGTCAATATTAAACTGCAACCCATTTAATATTAGTCGTCAACTAAGAGTTAAAGAAAATTGGTTTTCTTTTTAAAAAATTGCTCAGAGTTGCCACTTGACCAAAGTCATGAAAAAGAGTTAAGTTATAATCAATTAAATAAATTGGTTATAACTTAGTTATCGATTTTTCGATAAAACCAATTTTTAAAAAGATTTTAAAATTAGAGATTTAGATTTAGGAGAAATTCTATTAAACCCTAAACAAACATCACTTTTTAACTTTTCAAATTTAAGCTTGCTTTTCAATAATACCCATTTTCAATTTCTAAATAACAAATCATACCACATGTGTCCAAGTTAATTCAATTGAACAATTATTTACAAAGATGGAAAAAAGAAAACTTTCATATTTTAAGTTACCTTGTACTTGTGTATGAGTGCTTACATACTTGCTATTCGAGATTAGACTTACGTAGTTTTTCCTAAAAAAAAAATTAAACGGGTTGATTTATTTTAACTTTTGAAAAATGGTCCACTTTAAGTTTTTTAGTCATTTAATTTTATTTAAGAAAAACACCTAAGAGAAAAGATTACTAATTTATTCTTATTTTGGAAAAAATTCTAAAATATCCTAATTTTTGAAAAATGTATTTGGAAAAAAAATTCTTAGTAATAAAACTTTTTAAAAAAATCCTAAAGTACTTAAATATAATTTTTCATGCAATACGCAATTATCATGGTTAACATGCCTAACCATAGAAAAAAAAAAAGCCTAAACAAAACTTTTTAGAAAAATCTTAAATTACTTAAATACAATTTTTCATGCAATACGCAATCACCATGGTTAACATGCCTAACTATAGAAAAAAAAGCCTAAACCATGGAAAAGATGTTTAATTATAGAAAAAAAGCCTAAACTGTGGAAAATATGCTTAATTATAGAAAAGGAACCTAAATTATAGAAAAGATGTCTAAATCATGATAAAAATATCTAAATCATAGAAAAGATATTTGAATAATGGAAAACATGTATAAAAGAAAATGGTGCATTTATTTTGGAAAATTATAAAAAATCCTAACTTTAAAAAGGCTCATTTTATTTTTGTTTCTAAAAAAATGCTTTACTAAGTGATCAAATGGTTTATATATTTTTTCTTCACTTTATTGTCTTTTATATATATTTATTATTTCATTTTTTTCATTTCTTTACTAAAACATAAAAAAAAAATCTTCCTCTTTCTTTTTTTTCTTTTCTTTTTCATTTTTTTTATCTTTCTTCTTTTTTTCTTTTCTGATTCTTTTCTTCTTTTTGTTTTTTTTTTCTCTCTTTTTTTATGGGTTACAATTACAATACAATAAATTGAAAAAGAAAAAAAAAACAATACAATAGAATATTATAGAGACAATAAAAATAATAAAAAAAAAAGACAAAGGAAACAGGGAGAGAGGGTTGGACCAAGCTACGGGGGATAGGGGTTGGATCTTCACTAGGTAGGTTGGATTTGATCGAGTTGAAAAGGTCTCACTGTGGGCTGTTTCTAGCACAACTTGTCCTAACTCGGAAAGTCTCGAGCTCGCACGAATCATTGAGAGAGAGAAAAAAGGGCCATGTAGAGAGAGAGGGTAGGGTTTATGAGTAGATTTTAGTGATTATGAATGCTGAGTTGATGGTTTGTAGTAAAATGGAATCCTCTATTTGTAAGTATCATGGTCAAGTTAAGGATAGAAAATGTTAAATGCAATATGATTTTCTTATATGTTTAAGCTAGGCGAACTTGGATAATATTGATGTTAAATACAAAGTTACATGTAGAAAACATAATTAATATGCATCAAGAGTGTGCCTATTATGCATAGGAGTGTGTTGAAGTATGTCCAACATACATAGGAGTATACTTACTACACTTATAAGTTAGTTGGTAAATGATGTGTCGATAATGTAGCTAATGACATGGCAATAACGTAGCGATGGCATGGTAACGATGTATCAATAACATGGAATGACGTGACCTGGCTAATAAGGTGGTATGTCGTGGTAATGACATGGCATGGTGATGTAATAGGTGCATGTACCAATAAGGGATGAACAAGTGTCCAAGTAAGAAAATAAAAGATACATTTTATACCTTCCATTGATTGAATCTAAGATCTCAAAGTCATATGTAATATCAAGTTAGAGTATATTATCACGAGGTTGTTAGCCTATACCTTGTCTATATGTACAATTAAATTGTACATATAAATAAGGTTTGCTTAGGCTAGATTTGAATTTAAGTCTAGGCCTAACATTCATCTCCTAAAAAAAAAAATTATTATTAAAATCTAAAGCTTATTATTTTAAAAAATTATTTAAATTTCTTAAAATTTCTACTTTTGTATTTTTTAAAAAATTTCTTATTTTTTTATATTTTTTTCTAAATTTTTCATTTTTTTGTATTTTTTTAAATTTCTTAGTTTTTTGTATTTTTCCTAAATTATGACTCTTTACTCTATCCTAAAAATTCTAAAAATAAAAGGATGTAAAAGTAGGTTATCTACAATATGTTTATTGTTCATAAGCGTCGTACTTATCATGAGACTAAAAAGATCCTAAGTAGATTGAGGCTATGCAAAAAGAATGATTGGCTTTAGATTTAAATCAAACTTAGGAATTGACATCCTTGCTACGTTGTAGAAAAGAAATAGATGCAAGTGAATAAACAAAATATAAATCAAATAGTTCAATCAAAGACATAAAGCTTGTTTAGCTGCTAAAACATCCTAGAAAATTAATTAAATAAAGAGAATAAAGTAAAGAAAATAATAAATAAAAGGTTGGCGTAAAAAAAGTAATATTGGAATTTTAAGAAGGGCAATGTGGTCTTTTCTACCCTTAAGTATAAAACCTATTGCAAAACCCTAGGGCTCATCTTTTTGCCCTGTTGTTTTGCAGAACCCTTTCCAAGAGCATAAGAGGAACAAGGTTAAGGTAAGTTGTTGTGAAGTGAATTATTGGGTTTCATTTCTACAATTTCTTAATATTAGGAGTTATTTAGAGTTATGAAAACACATGGATTAAGGAGATAATGAAGCAAAAGATAGAGCAAGATCTAAACTTTAACCAATAAGTGTAATTCAAATCTATGGTTTTATGAAAATTGAATTTGATACTGTTATCTTAATTGGAATTGTTGTATTGCATGTATGTATTTAATTTAGGCTCGGTAATAAAGTCTTATGTGGTGCGAGTTATGTTTTGCTTTCGGCATTTTAGATTAAGGTAAGATCTTGTTACTTAATTTGTTTTGGTTGATTGATGTGAATTTGGAACACACCTGAGTGTTCCATGTCGTTAGTTGATGGAGAAAAATAAACCTTAGGAAAATTTTAGAGTGTTGGACGTATTGGGATTGCTTTTGGTGGATTTAGAGGAGTTTGGATTCGAAAAGAAAAGAGAATTTGACAAATAAGAAGAATAAAGGCAAGGACCATAGCTATAGTCTTACCTGTGGACCTCTTATTGAGAATTTTAATTAAACTATGACAAGAAAATTTGTTCCTGAAAGGAACACGACCTAGGATCATGGCTGTGAACTTAGATCATAGTCTTGTAGTGTGGTTGTTTACAGATGTAAAATGAAGTTTTTGTCCAAGGGAAGGACCATAGTCCAATAGCACGACCCTAAACCTTAGGTATACTCTTATAGACATCGTTTTCCGATCTTTCTCAGTATTTGTCACATCTAATCTTATCATAACCTTTTCTAAATATCTATAGAAGCTTAAATAAATCCTTACACCTCAAGTTGAACAAATTTGGACTTACTAACCTAAGGAGATAAGTAAAAATACTTAGTTAGAATTGTGTAACTTAAAAATAGAGCCTAAAAAGAGTTGTTATTAATTATATATTCAATTGTTGATCTTGAAAAGTTATCTAAAGTAGATTCTACTAATTTTATCTGAGATCTAAGTATATGGAACCTTGTTTGCTACTTGTGTTTGTCTAGGATAGTTAAAGTAAACCGGATTAATTAAATAAGTGGAATGAAATGTGATTGTTGCTTATGTTTAGCTAGGCTTGGTGGGTCATGGTACTAGTGTCCTTAAGGTAGTACCTTATTGATCTTTAGGCAACGTTATGGTAAGCTCTAAAAATAAGTTAAATAATTGTAAGATTGAATTTAGTATATAAAATTTAGGCCGATTAGTTAAAGGATACGATTAAACCTAAATTTTAAATTAAAGTTAGAAATATTTGTAAAAGTGACCCTGTAAGTTTGAATTTAAGAAAATAAGTAATTAAATAAAAGAATATAAAATTTTCAAATTCTAAGTATATTACTTGTTATTTATCGAAAATGCGTAAAATACATTTTGATAATTAATAAATCGCTAGAGATAAATTATATATATACTAAAAATCATAAAATGACTTAAACAATATTTAAGAGTATTTATTTGCACCCTAAATGTATTTACTATAAGTAGAAATACACGTACCTAAATTGCATGAAATTAGCTAAAAATTTAATAAATAATTAAAGAAAATTATAAAAAAAATAAAAAAATCAAAGAAAGGGGGAATGAACCTGATCAAGTCATGGCAGCAAGGAGAGTAAGAAACCAAAATTAACTAATAAAAAACGAGTAAAAAAAAAGGCAAAATGGAAGAGATATGGCATTGTCTTGTCTTGATTAATGCATAATAATTCCTACAAGGCCCTATAAATAGCAAGAAAATTTACAGAGCTCATTTGGTCAGTTAGGAATTGGAAAAAATTGAAAGAACTAAAATTGAGAGGAAAAATTAGGGTTTTAGAAAATTTATCTCAAATCTATGCAGATAGGGAAAGAAGGCCAAACCCATACACCACTATCACTTGGAATCGAACCATCACCACCTAGAATCGAACCACCACCATTACCCCACTCTAAACCCACCGCCTGGACCAGCTGACACACTTGAACTGGTGTTAGAGGCCAAAAAGTCTTCGAACTAGGTGAGTCTCACATTTCCTTCAATTTTACAAAATTCCTTAAAATTATTTATTATGCTCAAAAAATTATGAAATTTATTATTCTAAGGTTTTATTGTATGTAGATTTAGAGAAAAATAGTGATTAAGTTTAATCACGTTTGAAAATGTAGGGTTCTTAAGAAATTAGACAAAACCGAGTATAATTAGAATTAGAAATAAATAGGCTTAGGAGTGTAGTTTGGAGTTTAATTTTTTTTTTTCTATAGAATGCTTAAGTGATATAGAATAGTGCTATGAAGCCATTTTTTTTAAATTAATTTTTCAAAATTTTAAGTAAATTTTTAGCCCTAAAATGATGAAAAAAATGGGTAATTTTGGCCTAATTAAGTGATTAAATGATTAATTACTAATTTAGAAAGTAATTAGATGTTTAAGGATATTAATCTCTGATATGGAAACCTAATCCTAGTTTTTGGAGTGTTAAGTGTAATTAATATGGGAATTATGTGGTAATTGTAGGAAATTAGGAATATGTGAAATTGAGATTTTAATAACTATGAAAAAAATAGGTTAAATTGGATAATATAATAATAATATCAGTACAAAATAAATTTAAAACAAAAATTAATTTTAGGTAATTGGATAAAAAATATAAAATTTTCTCACATCGAAAGTAAATCCAATACTCCAATTAGGATTAGATTATACCGAATAGATTAGAATACTAAATTAAAACCGGTATAATATTAAAATACTTGAGCTTAATGTGATTAATTTTACATTAAGATTTAAGCGTATTTAGGATTTCTTGTAGTTAAAAATAATTTAAAACCAAAACTGGAATCTAATTCAGAAACTGAACCCCGAGCTAATGTAAAGTGAATTATTAGTAAATAATAGGTATATATGGAGAAGTGAGTTAAATTATAACTTAGGATATATATCATCAAAGTATAAACACTAAAAAGACGTATTTGTATTATAGGATATCCGGAGACGAATCAATCTACAATTTAGTGATTGAGTGACTGAGAATTCTAGGTAAATTGGGTTTATTACTTCACCGTATTTGGAGTACTATTTTATGGTACTTGGAGACTTAGAATTGTGTATAATTGTGATTGTAAGTAGTTTTATATATGGATTTGCGTATCTGACACTATGTTGGAATTTGTGTTGTGATTGATGATTATAATGACTGGATTGGTGTGAAACTGTCTGAACACCTTAAATTAAACCTAATCTTATTTGATCCTATAACCCTAAATTGTCATGCATTGCAATCCTTTAGGAGATCATTAGGATTCTCCAACCAAACATCGATACCTTCGAAAAAGATAACGCTGGATAGCAAATTGATCTCTTCCTCATCCTTAGCCGAACTAAGTGATAGGAGAGAAGGTCGCGATGAGGCTTAGGGCATTAGTTCAAAGGATAGTCTTAGGAGAAGCAGTGTCTCCATTGCATAAACCTGGGTTTGGTTGTGAGTTGTTGTATAACATGAAAACTCCTCAACCCAGATTAGAACGGGTGAAATTACTCTGATTTCATAATGGACCGGACTACGTTATGTGATGACAGTTGCTGGTTGCTGGTTGCTGGTTGCTAGTTCCTTGTTTCATTGCATGAAAATAATTGCTTGATAAGCTTGTTTGTGTTTGTATATATTTATGAGTCTCCAATTCAACTTACTGAGTTGTAGTTGCTCATACCTGTATAAATCCTTTTGCAAGTCCCGATCTCTGCATACTCTGAGTAATATGCCGCCCTACAACTATTTGGAGGTTAGTTCTTTTTGAAGCCTGGGGGTATGAGGATCAATTTGCCTAATAGTTAATGTATATCTAGAGTCTCACTAGTAGCTTTAAGACTGAAAGACTGATATTTAATATGTAAATTAGCTAACTGTTTTAATATGATGTAGAATCACTTGAGAATTCTACAGTAATGTACATGTAATCATATATACATGTTAACTTGAAGCTTTAATATTGACTGTAACTTTAGTTAAATTTTTAATTGAATTGTTTACTTCAAAGCGAAGAGTTATCGACGCCTTGTGTAGATCATATCTATAATAGGTACTGTAAGGTCAGTTATTATCATAGGATGATTTATACGGCAGGACTATTGCAACTCTACGACTTCGAGGCATAACAGTTATCCCTTGTGGAACCCCCCTTTTATATGATACGAGATATATTAGGTTGGTGTCCAAGAGTCATAAACTAATGTCCTGGAACCAAGTAGGTTAGGTGGCGCTTGGGGGCTATAATTCTAATGTCCCATTGTTGGTATAAATAGGGGCCATAGTGCTAGTGTCCCAATTAGGAACCATGTATAGAGTCTGAGATACTCTGAGTTTGGGGTTAATTGTGAGTAATCTTGAGTTATGGTAATTTGTTGACTTGATAAGATATATAATAACTTGTGGTTTGATTTACTCTTATTAGATGATTGTCTGTGCTATATTGACTGCTACATGTCACACGCTTGTGTATATGGGTTTCCATAATGGGCGTTAGCTCATTCCACTTTCTTTTTCAACTGCAAGGACTCTAAATGGATAAGTAGACTATGATGATAATGGGGATGCTACTATTACTATTAGGATAAGGATATTGGTGAGTGCTGTTATTACTACGATGACAAGTTATGATCAATTGGAGAGAGAGATTATATAGACTTATGACTTGAGAGTTTTAGCTAATATTTGAAAGCATAAGAGTTTAGTTATTTGTGTTTACTTCAATAACCGTATTTTGAAGAGATTTAATTGTGACATTTAATTACTTTAAGATTTGTTGAATGAGAGTTATGAAGAATTTCGTTGCTCGTTTAGCTTAACATGTCAATAGATTACTAAGGACACATAGTGGTCTATGGCACCTCAAGCTTAGGGCATTATAGTTGTAAAAGAGTATAATCAAATAGAGGGAATGGATTACACTTATACTTTCCCCTATTGCAAAACTAGCCATAGTGAGACTTTTTGATAAGAATCAACTCCTTGGACCAGTTACATGTAGTCAAGCTAGAGGACTATAAGGACTTGCATAAAGAGTACTAGCTTGAAACCCCATTTAGGATAAGGGTTCCTATCTTAACCTCAACCTTTCACATTTTTGCTAACTTGAGTGCCAAACCTTAATAAGGATCGACACAATTGTTGAGTCGTCAAGCAAATGTACCTACTTTCCGAGCAACTATACACATTACTGAGCCCATACCCTAACCTAGGTAGCTCCTAAGCTAATTAGCATTAAAATCCCCATCTAAAAAGAGCTGCCACAATACCCGAGCTAGAGAGGACCAAAATATCCTTTAGTCCCTAAGCCTTAACCTAAACTAGGCAAGGTTAACTCTGATTGCTGACTCTTTTTTAACCTCATTCGAAGTAATCTACTAGTGTTGAGCTACCTTAACGATCACTTCAACAAGACTAGCTACGCTTTAGACCACCATCCACCATTTGGCACGTGTCATCTAGCACATTATTCTAAAATGATTCTCTACTTTTCTATATAGTGTATTATTTGCCATTTCTACTCTTTTAAGAATGTTTTAGAAATCTTTTGTACACTATTTATTTTGTCTTTTCCTTATTTAGTGTCACCCCAGTTGAGGTCATATAAATACCTCACTTCCTTCTATGTAGACAACATATTATTACATTATTGAATATTACAAGTTCTGTTTACGAAGCAACCTTTGTGTTCTCACTGACCCTTAACTCTTAGCTATCCCCTTTAGCATAAAGTACTGGTGAGTGACTGTATAGTTCGAACCGGTGAGTCATATCCAATGAGTAGGCTATATAGGATCTAGTTAGTGTATCATATTTAGCTAGGTAGCTCATGGATTTACTAACCCCTTTGTTTTCCTTTTCTATTCTTGTCCGTTGTAGTATGGCCTCTATGCACATGACCCCGAAGACACATAAGCTTTGCTGGTACCAGAGCATGGCTCTAACGAGGGAGTGTGTGAAGATTGTAGTAGAGTTTTATTCGTATTCATTGTTAGTAGCTCTTGTGCTCATTCTGTAGCTACTGCAATGTGTTCGTAAGAAGTAAGTTTAGAAATTGTGAGTTGTGTAATGGATGTTTATGAAGTGGTAAGAGTAGTTTCCATTGTCACTTTATTTTTCAATATGAAAATAGAGCAACTTCCTTTTGTTATTGTATTAAGTTGAGTTGGGTGTTGAAGTTGTTAAAGTGTGTTAGTAAGATTCTAAGAAGAGAGTGGAGGTGTTTGTTAGGTATTTTATTGTCAACTTGTTGGAGAAAGTATTACATAATGTTAGATTTAAGCATTCAAGGAGTTATTGGCAACCAGAATAATGGCACTTATGCTATCCATAGACTAAATGACAGTAATATCTCAAGGTTAGTCGATGATAAGCTTAACTGACTCATCAATCTTGTTAAGAGTCTAGTTATTGCAATGCAAGAAAATAAGCAACAACTATAGGGTATACCTTACCATGGCCAAGTTGAGAATGCTCCTAAGAAATGATATGGCCAAAGTGGTCGAGCTAATTGCTTAATTCAACCCCGCTGAGTTAGAGGAGTGGTAGACTAAGTTGCTAGATGAAGGTTAGAGTTGGAAGAGATTGAGGAGGATGACAAGGAGGCAAGTGTAGAGGAGTATAGAGAGGAAGGAGAAGAGGTTGAATATTATGAAGCACCAAAATAAAGACGCCAATCTCCTTAGAGACTTGTCAATGCTAAGGTCTAGATTCTTACCTTTACTGGAAGTGGAGATATAGATGAGTATTTAGAGAAGAAAGAGAAGGTAAAGAAGGTGTTTGACCGTTACGTGTATACAGTTGCAGTTAAGGTTTGACTTGTTGCACTTGAATTTTCTAGATATGTTACCATCTAGTAGAAGAATTTGAATGTGGCTAAAGCGAAAGATGGCAGATGAAGAGATTGTTGAGGAGAAGATTTGTACTTGATACTAACCTACAAGACACATTTTGTAAGTTGTAAAAGCTTCACTAAGGAAGATAAATAGTCGATGACTATGTTAGAGAATTCCAAATATTAATAATCTAAGCTGACATGGATGAACCAGAGATCGCATAGTGTCGAGATTCATTTTTGGACTCAAATATGAGATCTACAACATTATAGAGATATAGAGGTTCTATATACTAGATAAGGTTATTAAAGTAGTGTGGAGGGTCGAAAATTAGAGAAAAAAATGCTCCAAGCAGACTTGGGCCGAGTTTTCCCTAAGCTCTAGCTCCGTACTAACCTGCTCATACCAAGCAGAGGAGATCGTCCCAAGCTAAGGAAAAACATGACTAACTTGATGAAAGTTAAGTAGGTTAGAAGAGCTTAGCTAAAGATAGGTCAACCCTAAGGACATACGAGAAAGGACAAACCTTTGGATGGAAGATGAGCGAGGTGAAATGCTTCAAATGCTTAGATTTTGGACACATGGCTATTGAGTGTCCGAATTGATATGCCATGATACTTCGAGGAGATATAGTAGATAGCACCAATAAGAGCAAGATAAAGGAGGAGAATGATGGAAGAATTGAAGTCGAAGAGGATGAAGATGTGCCTGATCAGATCTAAAGATTGATTGATGAATTTTCCGACCTGTTCCCAGAAGAGTTGCTAAAATGATTACCCCTGACCTAAGGCATAGAGCATTGCATTGATCTATAGTTAGGAGTAGCCTTACCCAATCGACCTGTATACAGAATGAATCCTAAGCAAGCTATTAAACTAAAAAGACAAGTGGATGAGTTGATAGAGCGAGGTTATGTAAGAGAGAGCATGAGTCCTCGTGTTGTGACAGCTTTGCTCGTCCCAAAGAAGGATAATTTGTAACGAATGTACATCGACAATCGGGCTATCAGCCGTATTACTATCAAGTACAGATATCCAATATTGAGGCTCAATGACATGTTGGATGAGCTTTATGGTACCAAAATATTTTCGAAGATTGATTTGTAAAGTGACTATCATCAAGTTTGTATGAGACCTGGTGATGAATGGAAGATTGTCTTCAAGACTATGCATAGTCTCTATGAGAGGTTGGTTAAGCCATTTAGACTTACAAATGTGTTGAGCACATTAATAAGGCTCATAAACCATGTGATGCACCTGCTGATAAAAAAATATGTGGTCGTGTACTTTGATGAAGTATTAGTGTATAGTACCAACCTAGATGACCATGTAGAACATCTCTTACCAATTTTTGACATTCTATGTGCTAAGAAGTTATATGGGAATCTAAAGAATTGTATGTATTATCAAAGAGAAGTTCTCTTTCTTAGGTATGAAGTATCTTAGATAGAGAACGTTTAAAGCATTAGATTATCAATATTTCTCTTTAGATGAGTTTGACATTCACTCTATACATTCTTATTTGACCTATCCTTGGTCTTCTTAGAATGCCCCTACTTGTAATGGACCAATGTACCCTGGTCAGTTCTTTTATCCTGATTGCCCTAACCTAATCTATTGATTTGGGCTTAATCTTGTGAGCTTATTAATTAGAATAACCCTTTTTTTTAAGACAATAGTGGAAACAAGTTTTGTATTTTTTTTTTCTTTTTCTATTTTATTCTCTTTGGTGAATAGTTTCTACAAAATGGGTTAACTTTATGTTCATCTTTTTTCTTTTTTTTTTTTCCTTTTTGAGAGAGGAGAATTTACTTAGTTTGAGAATGGCTAAAAGTAAGACTATTTATAGAACCAAACCAATCCAAACAAACAATGCGATTCTTTTATGTTTCAATTTAGTTTGAAAAGGGTCTAAATAGTTTTGAGGTTGAAATGAACTAAACTACTTAAGCTTGGACCATATTACTTCTTACTTAAATAAAAAAAAAAAAATTGACATGTCTTTATTTTTGAATGTAGACAAACAAGCCAAACTTAGCACCCCTTATGGTGGAAAAGAAAAATGAAACCTAAACACAAATCTAAGACATTAACTTTACTATCTTTTGGTCCTCAACATCATTACTTCTCCTTCCTATCACTCATATACCTATCGACTTTGACATTAAACTAAAATCTTACTCTCAATTACACCTTCAATGAGTTCACTCTTGTCTATATTTCTCTACAATTCCTTACATAATCTCATCCTCTGATCAACCCCTAAACCAACAAACCTTAGCCATTTGTAAACATACAATCCTTCTCTCTTTTCAACTTACTTACAATGTAGCATGGATGATCTAGTATGGAATTTATCATATAAGTTTAAGTAACAAGTTGAGCTTATTTGTGGAGAATTATCATCCATTATTCTTTTCTTAAATATGCATATATGTAGTTATAATCCATTTGTTAAAATTTTTTTTCTTGAAATCTTATATCAAATTATATAAATAAAAATTATAGTGATATGTATGTGTATGGGGGGATGAAGTTTCAAGTGTACGAGATACGTATGTGCTGTGTGATAAATCGTACTACACATGATTAAGGAAATGACTTGACTTACACGTATAGGATGATCAGGAGAGGTAGGATAAAGAGGAGGAGTAGGCAATGCTCTAACACATATAATGATAGGTGGAGGAACACAATGGCATTAAACACCACAACCGATGAAAAACGGGGTAATGTTTTGAGGAATTTAAGTGTTTGATTTTTAAGGCAAGATTTAAGTAGAGTAATAGTGTTAGTTGGAATTCGTCTCTTATCTATATGAGGGAGGAAGAAGGGTATTTATAGAGGATGGTAGTTGATCCCATCAATTAGATCATGATGGTAATTAATGGCAAGGATTGAATCCTTCTTTTAATGGGTTTGAGATGGATCCCCTTTATGAGTTTAGGCCCAATTGGCCTTATTTTATTAGTGTAAACCAAACAAAAAACAATTAGATTGGGCAGGTCAATCTAACGAACCTTATTCCAAGCCCACCACATCAAATCTCTCCTAATCATCTCGAATATACATGGGTTTGACTCTGTAGGCCTTATCACTTTAGCCCAAAGAGTCAATTCCATTTTAATTATTAAGCCTAAGGCTTGAATTTGAATTTAGCTCTCTACAATATGTATTGTGAACAAGGAAATGTGATCTAAACAACTAAGAGCTTTTTTAAAAGTAGTTCAAACTAAATTGAATCAAGCTAGACTGCATTTAAAGTCATTTAATTTACTAAGAGTCTAACCTAATTGAAGCATGAATACCCCTAGCTAAAAGGTTTTGTATCTATTGTCATTAAGGGTGTATAGGTGATGTTGTGTTGTACAAGGTACTCACCCAAATCTTGCTCAATCGAATAAGTTTTGGGTAGGTATTTGAGGTCATAAGATAAGTTTCGGGTAGTAATTTTTTGAAACTTGTACCTATAAGGTATAGTACGAGTATGAGGTCAAGGTAGCTTGTACTCACCCTAAAAACCTATATTGTGAAATATATAGGGTATAGATTTTGGAGTATCTTGTACTTACCTTGTAATAATAATTAAATAAAATTAATAAATAAAAAAGAATATCATTTCATTTGTATAGGTTTAAAAAAAATAACAAACGCAACCCATGAGTTTCCTAGACTAAACATGATGTCCTCATGTCAATTTCTTCCTCCTTACTTTTTTCTTTATTTCATTTTCTTTCCACTCTATCTTCCTTATTTATTAAGCTCAACTCTATTAACTTTAAAAAAGAAAGAATTTGTGTAAAGCGACCTAAATAAGATATGTTATGAACCTTTTTTTTTATACAATAATGTCTTTGTGTTAGGTTTAAAAAAAATCCCGTAATAAATTTATATAAATTTGTTCAAGTCAAGATTTAATTGAGATTAATATTTGTACCTTTTTCCCTTAACCAAGTTTAGGGTTTATACTAGGTTTGAAAAAGATTTAGTTAATAGGTTAAGATTTAGTAATTGTGATACATGAAAGATCATTATAGATATTGATTATAAATTAAGATATTATAATTTGTAATCTATGAATATTCTTATTACCGAAACGAGTCAACCTCCTAAATGAGTCTTATTTACAATTATTTATTTAGTATTTCAAGTCAAGACTGAGATTTCACTAAAATTGGTATGTTTGTATAATAATGATTAGTAAAGAAAATAATAACAAAAGAAAAATAAATGAAAGAAATTGGAAGGAAAGAAAATTAAATAGAAACTAACTATATCAAAATTTATAAGAAAAAAAAATTTACAGATTCTACAAAATATCTTGTACTCTAAATAATTTACAGAGTACATGATAATTTTAGAGTGCTAAAAGATAAAGCTTGGATAGCAAAGTTTAAAAACTTATACCTATAGAATAGTATATGGGTAAAACCTCGTACCCTACTTATTTTATATCCATTCACTCCTAATTGTTGCTATAAGTTACTCTATGGCTTACCTATCAACATTATATCTTAGTGGTATTTCCATGGACTGTCCTTTAGCTAGTGGCCTTCCATTTAGGATTTAGTTCGCTTTATGCAACTTTGATTCAAAGGAGATACTATTAACCTTTGGGTTAGAACTCAAGTGATTTTCAAGAGCTTCTAAGAATTGTAACCCTTTAGTAAAATATTTCTATTTTTTTAATTTTCCCTTTATTTTTTTTATTTTGAATGTTTCTTTTGAAATGATCCTTTTTTATGAAACTATTATCCTTTTTTTTCAATTTTTTAATTTCTTTCACGTGGACACTCTTATAGTCTTATATACATGAAAGTTGGCAATGTATTATCAAGGTTTGACTACTATTGCAAGGTTTATAAAAGGTGATAGTCTATAATTGACAATTACAAGGTGTTCAATTCTACTACAAGAGTAACGGCCAATAATTAACAACTGCAAGGTGTCAAAATTTATTACAATGGTGAAAATACAATGGTGACAGCCCGTGGCTATAGATACGACATTTTACTACAAAGTCGACAATTATTTACTGGGTGACACATTATTATATAGGTAATAACATAAAGATGGCAATTCCTTACAGAAGTATTATAAAGGTGACAACCGAAAAGTGACACCCTTTTTTCCTTTTTCTTTCTTTCAGGTCAAATCCTAAAAGTAATACCATAAAAATCTGCGACTTCTTTTCTTTTCTTTTCTTTTTTTTCATTTTCCCTATTTCAACTTTTTTTCTTTTGGTTTTTGACTCTCCCTTTTCTTTTTCTTAATCTTTTTCCACGTTTTATTTAATTTCTACACATAGAAAAAAAAAAAAAAAAACCAACGCATATATGATGCAAAAGATATATAGTATAGTGGAGGCTAGTGAATTGATAAATTAATCAGAATCAGAGAAGTTGTCATAAAATTGACAGTTATTTAATCGATATTTAAAAAAAAAAACTTAAGACTTAAAAGTTTTTTGGAAACTCCTATTTTAACTTTTCTTTTAAAATTTCAGAATTTGTTTGAAATTTTTAATTTTTTATATTTTTAAACCAACCACCTTTAACATGCTAATATGTGGTTAATCTTTCAATTGCTGATCCAAGGGTAAGTTAGTAATCTTGTTGTATAGTGTATCAACTCGTCAGACGGATTTAAAATGATATAACTAGGGAGACCAAACTTATTTTAATTAAGTCAATATTGAAATCATTGATAGGAATATATATAATTGTTGTTGTAATTTTATTGCACCATATAGATGTTAAAAGATCTTATTAATAATTTGACTTACAATAATTCCTCAAGATTAATAGGATGGAAAATTTCTTTTTAAAAACTATTAACAGTGATTAGTACGCTTTCTAAGAATTTAAAGAAATAACCTTTTGACATTTTTATTATGCATATATACTATGTAAAATTTAATTTTTAACTTATAAAGAAAAATTATGTCTATATATAGAAACTTATGTGAGCTTTGTTTTTAGCAAGAATAAATTAGAAAACATATTTGAGAAAGAAATTCTAGTGTAGTGAAAAAAGCAAATTGATGTAGATATAACTATTATACTATCTTTTTTTCACAATAACTTTATTTGATTATTTCATTAGCAATGCAAAAAAAAAAAAAAAAATCATTTTAAATATAAGTTATTAATCAATTAGTTATCCAATAATCCACATTTATTTTCCTAACATTAATTGTAAAAGAAAATTAACTAAACAAAATCATATATTTTGTATTATTTATTAATAGTTTATATGATAAGATTGAAATATTTGTAATGTCGATAATGTAATTATTATTTGTTGTGTATTACTATTGCTAATAATTTTTTAAATAAAAAGAAATTTAGTAAAGTAAAAGGATAAATGTCTTTTAAGCAATAGATGTATATAGAAAAAGTAAAATGATAAATATGAGAATTGAACCCATAACCTTATGTTTGTAAAATTGAAAACTTAACCACTAAGTTATACTTAATTTTAAATTATATTTTTCTCCTTAAAATTTATATTTAATATATATATTTTTATTTTCTTAAATTATTAAAATTAATTTTTCTGAGCTTTAAGGGAAGGAGAGAGCTGAAGCCCCTATGGGCCTTCCTCCTAAATCTATCAATGCTTACCCTTACTTTTCCCACTAAGTTCCGAGTAAATATCTAGGTCACAAGATAGATGTCCGGTAATAATTTCCTAAAACTTGCTCCCATAGGTATAGTATAATTATAATGTCTTCATTCCCTATACTCACTCTAAACTATAGGAACATGTATTTTAAGGTATTTAGCATATAGGTTTCGAGCATCTTTTATCTACCTTATAAAAATTATTATGAAACACTAATAAATGAAAATGGAATAACTATATTATATTTTTTTGTCAAAAAATATTTTATAATAAAGAAAAAGAAAGGGCCCAAGCTCATGACGTAAAATCCTAAACCTACAGCTGTCTCTCTATTGTATTTTCAAGTCTAGAGGCACTTCTCCCTTCCTTTTATTTGTTTCATTTTCTTTCTAAATCCTCTACCTTATTTGCTAAGTGCTATAATTGAGTAATATCCTAAAACTAAGTGAGGACATTTGTAAATATATATTTAAAACTATTAACCAAGTAAGAACAAAGATCTTTTAGCATATAAAAACAATGTAACTAGAACTTGCTATTAGAGGAGTATGAACTTGAAATTTGTGAGAAGACAAATAGATTCGACAAAGTATCCTATACCTTATAAGTTCTATAGGGTACAGGTTCTATGGTGGTTCTAAGGTATATTATGGTATAGGTTTCCATTCCAAAAACTTAAAAACTAATATCTACATGTTAAATTTCATAACTTACTCGCCCTATAACCACTCACCCGTAGATCTAATGCAAATGAAAGTTTTGAACAAATAACCTATAACCATTGAGTGAAAGTACATATCGTGAACATACTAGCCTTTTGCCCTTTTGCATTTTCCCCCTTTCTCTTTTTTGTCTTTTTCATGCACACTCAAATAAATTATTAGTCAAGTTTAAATAAAAAATATTTGTAGAAAAAGAAGTTGTTTGCAAAAGGAAATTAAGAAAAAGACTCTTTTCTTGAAAAACTTTTTAAAACACTTTGACGAAATGTTATTATAAAACCTTTGGAGCAGACCAAAGTGAGCAAAAAAGAGACAATAGATCAAATGGCTAGAAAGATTCTAACCAAGCAACTAATCAAAAATGAAAATTGAGATTCGAGTCCAGAGACATTGAAATTAAAAACTTAAAAAGATGTTACTAGGTAAAACTTTCCAAAAAAAGGAGTTAATTTATTTTCTGAAAGTTTGAATAACATGCAAGAAGAAATAAAGGAAGAATATTTTTTTTTTTATTTTTCAAGAAAAAGTAAAATAAAGAGAAAAGAATTTTTTTTTTATTTTGCATTTTGGTTGCTTCACCTTTCAATGCCTTCATACTCATCATCTAGGATTGGACTATCATAGTTCCTTTTTTTTGAAAAAAAAATCTTTAAGAGGTTTTTCTCATTTTATCTTTTAAGTTTATTTAATATTTTTAATTTCTAAAAATTTCATTTCTTTTTCTTTATTTTTAAATTTTTTATAACTAATAAAAGCTCATTATTGCTTAAAAACCTAATTTCTATTCTCCTAATTTTCATGGAATCCTAATTCTAAAGGAGCCCTAATTTTTTAGAAGACCCTAACTTTTAGGAAATTCAAAGAAAGCTTTTTTTTTTTTTTATCAAATTCATAATTTATCATATTCAATCTAATCAGCAACCATAAGGATACAAAACAATCAAAAAGTGCAAAAAATTCAATTTTATCAAATTTGATAGAAAACCCGAAGACTCTAATTTCTAATTTTGCAAAGTTATTAGATACACAAAATAAAAAACTTTAATTTTGAAACTAAAATTCCTCTATATAAAAAGAAAGTCGTAACTTCAATTATTATTTCTGAAATGGTAATTCTATCTTAATTTCCTAAAAACACTTCATATTATAATACGTAATTTCAAAAACACTTTCCTTTTACAATCCATCTTTTTATTCTAGCATTAATATATTTCCATAATTTTTTATTTTGTCAAATCATAATGTCTTTCCATGTTTATGTTTTATTGTTTTCTATTATCTATTAATATACATAAGTTCATATTCTCTCCATTTTTCTTCCATCTCCTCTTCCTTTCATAATCAACCCTTTCCTCAATCTTACACAATGTTCAATGGCTTAGTTAGTAGATAGTATAAATTTATGTTAAGAAGCTTTATATTTCTAAGTAGAAAATTATAATATCTCCACCATTGTTTTCAAAGGTACATGGTAATACTTTTAAATAACAAATACATGTAGTATATTACTGTCATTATACATTTCTCCTCCTTTTTATGCATTTGAAGACTGTTTATGCACTTGAAGCCTATTTATGCACAAATTTTTATTGCTTATATGTACTATTTAGTTGAATAATTATTTTATAATTTAGATTTTAGCATTTTACTATATTTAAATTTTGCACATGTCATATAAGTATATAATATATACTATTTGTCATATAGTATAAAGACTAAAAGAGAAAATAATAAATACTTATAATTCTGGTTTTTTCTATTGTACAAAGAGTTAGCAAACTAATAAAATTAGAACTTAATGTGTTTTACTATAATTAAATTATATTATATAATTATTGTAATACTTATCCTTATATTTTCATTAGGGTGAGTGACTCATTATATATTTGCCCTTAATTTTAATCCATTACATTTACATCAATTATTTTTATTATATAAAACCTTTTTTTTTATTTTTTGAAAGTAAAAATGAAATGGTTAGTTTGTTTTCTATGGAATTCAAAAGATTAAGTTTTCAAATTTAAAATAGGTGATAAAACCACATATTATTGGTAATTATTAATGTCAACATGAATTAAGATCTAGAAGGTATAGATTATAAATTTTTAGTTTGATGATTATTAATGTTAATTGATGATATAATTTAAGGTTGAATTTGTTTGATAATTATTAATACCAATTAATGTAGTATTTAAGGGTATATATAAAGGTATAATTAAGAATACGAAGGATTTATGACTATATATTATTATACAACACAAAAATCGAAAGGGAATGAGAAAATTTAAAAGGCAATAGCTAATTATAATTGAATGTTTTTATTACATTATTAAGATAGAAATTTATTATAATTCCTTTATGAATGTTAATAACACATATATTGATATAAATTTATGGAAATGATAATGCATGACACATATATTAGTATAAATTAATGGAAATGATGATGCATGACACATATATTAGTATAAATTTATGGAAATAAAGATATGTTATTGGAAAAAATGTAGTGGATGAAAATATAAAAATTGAAACAAGTTACAAATTTTGTATTACTTAACGCAAAATAGTAATAGTGTAAGGTTCAATTCATGCAATATGTAAATAAATATAAAATAAATTATGTATAATTGTACACAATCAACATATATATAATATACATCCACACAATTAGATAACAGTATAAATATTTCCTTTCATATGTTATATATATAAGTAGGACATGAGCGGTAAATTATCATATATAATCAACAAATAATATTTTTTTGTTTAATTTGACAACAACAACTATATCATATCTTTAACAATTTACAAATATATATTGTTGAGTAAAATATTAATTATTAACATTGTATGAGTAAACATTGTTATGGAAAATGTTAATTGTTACAATCCTTTAAATGAATCTATTTTTTAGGACTCAAATTATTGGTGATTATTAGTGAAGGTATAGATTATGATTATCTAATTTGATGATTATTAATGTTAATTGATGATATAATTTAAGATTGATTAGGTTTGATAATTATTAATACCAGTTAATGTAGCATTTAAGGACATGAATAAATGTAGAATTAAGGATACTGATGATTTATGGTTATATTATTATACAATATAAAAACTAAAAGGAATGAGAAAAATTTATAAGTGAATAGTTAATTGTGATTAAATGTTTTTATTGCATTTTTAAGATAGAAATTTATCACAATTTTTTTATGAATAATGATGACATATATATTGGTATAAATTAATGGAAATGAAGATGTATAACATAAATATTAGTGTAAATTTATGGGAAAATGAAGATTACATTAATGGAAAAGATGTAGTGGATGAAAATATAGAAATTGAAAGGAGTTGCAAATTTTGTATTGCTCACTGAAAAATAGTACAACAATCCATTTCTTAAAATATATAAATGAATATGAAATTAACAATTAGTGGTTGTGTGGGTGGGTTCGAAGTGAAAGAGGTTATGTGCATGCTACATGTCAAATCACGCTATACGTAACTAAGGAAATGACTTGACTTACACGTATGGAATAATCAGGTGAGGTAGGATATGGAGGAAAAGTAGGCAATCTCAAAAGGCTCTAACATGTTAGGTGACAGGTGGAGGAGCGTAGTGGCACCAAACTCTACAATGGATAAAGAACGGATTAGTGTTCTTAATATGTTCGAGTGTTTGATCTTTGAGACAAGATTCCAATAGAGTAACGACGTTAGTTGAAATTTGTCTCTTATCCAAATGAGGAGATAAAAAGGGTATTTATAGGAGATGATAAGTGAATTTGGTTCATTAGATCATGATATTGATTAATGGTTAGGATTGAAGCCTTATATAAATGGATATGAAGTGAGTTTTTTCATGGGTTTAAGCCTAAATAAAAGGCTTTATTATCTTTTAGTATAAACCAAACTAACTAAGGTTAGATCAGGTAGACCGATTCAACGGGACCTACTTCAAGCTCACCATACTAAATCTTTCTTTATCATTCGGAATTCTTATGGGTTGGACTCTCTAAGCCTTATCACTTCAGCCCAAAAAGTCAAATCATTATCGTTATTAGGCTTAAAGCCTATGAATCAGATTTAGCCATCTACATTTTCCCCCTTAACCAAAGTCCTCTAGATGAGGTCAACGGGGTTTAGGTATTGAATGAGCCTTTCGATTGACTCTAGCGTATGTGCGCTATTTGAACAATTGTTCTACTACCAAATTCACTTGAGAATTGGCTTAGTGTGTAAATTCGTAGCATCTCATATATACGTGTCATGTCTTAACTAGATCGAGTTGCACATTACCCCATAGTAATACTAAAGTAAACCTTCTTTAAGTTGTTTATTTTTTAGCTGACTTCAGTTCTTCAACTTAATCTTCATGAGTCGTTGGTATCATTGAATTGGATTCATTCACTAAGTTCACACTAATGATTTTATCAGTTTGACTTTGTATATCAATATTGCCTTGATTTTCTTTAAATATCGGAGGATTCCTCTTATGGAGTTTTCATGTACAAATAGTTGTTGAATGCTTCAAATTGTGGTCGTATAATCCAAATTGTAACCAGATAGAATATTTCATAATTTCAAATTTTGAGACTAGTCACACTTAGTAAACTGACCACTTCTTGTAATGAGCAATAAACGTTACAGTATTCGATAGAGAACTCCATTTTGTTAAAATCCCCTTGTTCAACATCATAAAGCATTAAATAAGAAGGAGAATCAATTTATATCATGCTTATTTCCTTAATTCACATACCACTTTCATATCATATCATGAATATAATCTCCATAGTGTAGACAACATAGCTTGTATCCTATTGAATCGTAGCGCCTGATTAAGCCTAATCCTTGAATTTTATTTCATGAAATAGGTATCCTAATCACAATGCTTTGGGATAAGATTTATCATTGTCCACTTCGTAGTTATTTATCCCAGTCATCTCCATTTCTTGGTATTGCAATAAAAATCCATTAATCCATCTCAACAATGTGATATTCCCTTTGTGCATCCAAATACATTCAATAGATATGATTTGAATGTAAATAGATGCCATATATCTCATACCATGATGCTTTGCATGATTATTTTTCCTTTATTTTATTTTATTATTATTATTTTTAATTGCAAGCATCGAAATAATGCTATTTGTTACACCACCACATGCCCCAATGAGGTGTCATAACCCCATTGCATAGAGAATATTTGAGGAATATTTTCTGTTATTGGTTATATACTTGTGTATTACCATCCTTCTTCAAATACCCCAGCATCTATTGATTATCCTATACAAAGCTCACAACTCCTTATTCATCATCATTTTTTTCTTTCAAATCCTTACTCAACTTTGAATTTGATATTGGATACTTTACCCTTCACTCTCCTCTTTCTCATCTAGTGTGATTTTTCATTTTTCATACATATCAAGCTCCACATTTCCTTCTTCTTTTGTTGATTTTCTTTTGCTTCTTTTTTCTTTATTCGTTGCTCGTTACAACTCCTCACATACCCAATCTATGCACATATTCATTCCCCATCTTTCTACCTTCATTTCTATATTCACCATTCTATTTCCTCTTCTTTGATTTTAATTGCATCAACCTTATACACATTCCCCTTCACTTTGTTTATTATTTCTTCAAAAGAAACGAAGTCTTGAAGACCTGATAGAAGCCATTGCGGATCAAAGTTACCAAGAAGACCACCATTTGGATACTATTAAAAAGAGTAAAATCAAGTGTTGAAGTTGTTGAAGAAAGACCTAGAGCTAGTACCACAATCTCTTGAAGCCAAAGAGAACATATTAGCATTCACATTCCATTGAAGTTCTTAAGGAACCTTTATTTGTAATGGCTTGAGCAACTATAGGTCAATGAACCCTATGTCCACCTTCTCACTTTACTCCTTTGGTCACTCTTTGTAAGCTAATACAAATTTCATTTGTTATTACTTGATAGGTGCGTCGAATTGGTATTAACAACAATTTCATTTTCAAGCTTGATGTATAAGAGACATCAACTTGTTTATGATAAATCTTTTGTTGAATTGTGACTTCATGTTTTGTTGACAATGCGTGTTGAATTGAAATAAGCTCGGCCTATTGAAACCCAACTCTTAGTTGCCATTGTGTCTTTTCCAAGTCTATCGCCACATCCATAATTTTTCCTTTTGCGCTTGTACACAAAATCACATTTTTTAATTCTTTCTAAAAGATAGTCTCAATATTCCCTCTTGCAATTCAAGTAGATTCTGTGTATAAGTAAGGCTCCCTTTAACAATTTCCATAAAACATTTCTTAAGAACTCAGCAATTTTAAAGTCCAACAACTCGTTGGCACAATAAGACACATCGAAACACTTCATAGAACAACTGGGATGTGTACACTTCTTTACTAATGCCAATTTGGGTAACATTATACTAGGACAACATGTTAGCCCTTGTCTCGGCACTAATTCACCAACTTGGTACCTAAGTTACCGCTTATCAGCATGGAATGAACACTGATAGTTAGCTTGATACTCCTTGAGATGTAGCAACTTGGAATATCAAACTCAACTTGGATAGTACCCCTCTTGTAATTTGTGCTCTTATATAGACCGTTAATCACTACAATACAACTACACATGATTATCTTTCGAGCAGCAATGGATTCATAAAGTATACCATCAATACAACAACTTCTTACATAAAGTAATCTCATATACTTCACAAACCCCAATAAGCCAACACTCGCTGCTTCATAAGCTGTAACCACAAGCAATTGTTTACAAATTCCTAAGACACCAAACTTACAATTCACCACTGTAATTTAACACTATGCAGCTGCGATTTCTGAATCCATGCATGAGCATAAAAAGGCCTTTTTAATCGTTCAATTACACATTCTTAATTAGCTTTATGGATCCTTGTTGCGAATAGACCCTCACTACTGTAACCGTAAGTTAATTTTGAGCACTGCCAAAATTAATATCTTCAATCCATGCCCACCTTCAGATAAACGCTATGTTCATGCGTCACACCATACTCAATGGTTGAACTAAGTTCTCTTCTCAGGTTTTGCATCTGCATCACCATTTAAGTGTTGGAGTCAACAACACATGACATTATTTCTCTATTCTAAGCTTCAACTAATTGATTTTCAGCATCCATACATGCTTGTAGCATTTCCTCCTTGTCTTGATACTTCAATAGGTTTGCTATTGCTAGATATTTTAGATGCAACTCCAACAACTGGTGTCAAATTATATGCCAGATATCACCTATCAAGAGCCATATTTCTTGTTTGTCCAGAACTTATACTAAGTGCAACAAGCCATTGATCCACATATATATATCCTTTCCCTTGTATACATTGACATCTAGGAAATTCAATGTTATATATGGGATGGATTTCTTAACTACTCGGACATTTACACAATCACTTATATCTTGAATTAGAATATTGGATGCCAGAGTAGCCAATACATCAACATATCTATTCATGGATCATGTTATGTGTTCATATTGTACAAAGTTGAACTTTCTGATGAAGGCTCGTACTGTAATCCTATAAGGCGCAAGTGTAGGTTCCCTCAATCCAAATTCACCTATAGCCTATTTAATGATCAAGTTTAAGTTACCTTAAATACATAAATTGTATGCTTCGACTTCTTATGCCAACAACAAACCAAGTAACAGTGCTTCATATTCAACCTCATTATTAGTGCATTAAAAATCAAGTTTGAATGCCAGTGGTGCTTCATGACCCTCAGGTGACGTCAATACAATTCATGCTCCCTAACCCTGATTTCCCACTGATCCATCAAATTGCAATATCCATTCTCTTTCTATTTCAACCATCAAAGAATCCTCATAAAACTTAATTGGTATAGTATCTGTACTCGAGCCCTCTTGCAAGTTTGGGAAATGTACTAAGAGATTAACTAAAGCTTGAGACTTGACAGCTTTAAGGGATTGCACCATGATATTAAACTCTCTAAGAAGAAGCAACCATTTTACTACTCATCCTGACAAGACTAGTCGAGACAGTAAGTACTTGATTGGGTCAAATCGAGTCACTATATGGATCTTATGCGTAAGAAAGTAGTGTCATAGTTTATGCATGGCAAATACCAACATAAGATAATGTTTCTCGCAGGCCGTGTAATTAACCTAGCTCCCTTAAAGGGTTTGGCTCGGATTATATACAAGTCGCTCTCGACCCTCTACTTCTTGCGCAAGCAAAGCTCTAATAGATCTGTCAGTAGAAGTAAGATATAAGACTAGAGGCTTTCCTTTGATAGGCATAGTCATAGTCTACAGGGAAATCAGGATTGTCTTAATCTTCTGAATCGCCTTTTCATGGATTTGATCCCATTCAAACGAGACTCCTTTTTTCAAAAGTTGATGCAATAAATATGAAATTATTACAAGTGCAGGTATAAACCTTCTGTTGTACGATACTTTTCTCATAAAGGTTTTTAGTTCCTTTAAGGTAGTGGGAGATGGGATCGATGTTATAGCTTGCATCTTTGCAAGGTCAATATCAATTCCTTTTTTATGCACAACAAAGCCAAGAAACTTCCCTAAAGACACACCAAAAACACACTTGAGAGGGTTCATGCAAAGTTTATACAGTCGGCATCATTCAAAGACCCTTTGTAAATGAACTAGATGATCAAGTGCCTGTCTAGTCTTGATGACTATGTCATCAACATAATCCTCTATACAATCATGCATCATGTCATGAAATAGAGTGATCATTTCCCTCTAATATGTGACGCCCGCGTTCTTAAGTCCGAATGGCATGACAGTGTAATAAAAGTTTCTAACTAATGTACAAAATGCTATACATTCTACATCCCCTATCGCCATCTTAATTTAATTATATCCACTAAAACCATCCATAAATAAAAATAGCTCATAACCTACGATTGCATCTCTCAAAGTATCAACATTAAGTAAAGGAAAATCATCCTTAAGATAAGCCTTGTTTAGATTACGGAAATCCATGCATACTCTTATTTGTCTATTCTTCTTTCTTACAAGAACAATATTATTGAGCTAAGTAGGATGCTTAATTGGCCTTATGAAACCAGCTTGTAACAATTTCTCTACTTCCTGCTTAATTTGCACTTCAATCTTAGGATAGAAAACTCTTTGTCCTTGTTTTACAAGCTTAGCCCCTAAAATGATATTCAATATATGCACTATAAGGCTAGAATCCAATCCAGGCATCTCTTTGTAAGTCCATGCAAACACATCCCTATATTCCTTTAGTAACTTGGTAATATGAACCTTTATTTTTTACAAGAGGCTCTTATTAATGAAAATTGGTCGTCGCGATTCTACTGATCGCACTAAGTCTAATTCTTCTATTTCCCTGGCCTAAGGTTTCATTTGATCTTGTAATTGTTATGGGGCAGGCTGAACTTCTTGGACTGGTGTAGAATCTAAAGAGGATAGGCACACTTCCTCAGATCCCTCAAACTGTCGTAAGCGGTACATACGTCGTCCATCTTCTCTAATGAAACTTTTAATTTTATTAGATTGCTTATTCTTCTTCCTTCCCCTATGACATCCCTGCATCTTGTAAGCCTTAAAGTTAAGCGAAGTGACCGTAGGATTGAACTTAGAATACAAAGTTTAGGATGATCGGTTAAAGGATCCGATCAAACCCAAATTATAAACTATTGATAGAAAAATTAGTAAAAATAACCCCGTAAACTTGAATTTAAGAAAATAAGTAATAAAATAGGAGACTATAAAATTTTCAAATTTTAAGTATAATAACTGTTAATTACCGAAAAGGCGAAAAGTGTAATCTAATAACTAATAAATTACTAAAGATAGATTATATGTATACTAAAAATTATAGAATAACCTAAATAATAATTAGGAATATTCACATATACCCCACATGTATTTACATGTAGATAAAAATACGTGAAATTACTTAAATTGACCAAAAACTTAGTAAATAATAAAAGAAAATTATTAATTAATTATGGAAAAATCAGAAAAAAATCAAAGGGATAGGGAATGATGAAAATCTGGTTGTGGCAAGTTAGGATTTGAAGAATAAAAATTAGCCAATTAGAATCAAACAACACAAAAGCCAAAAATTAAGGAATTTGGATAATGTCTTATCTAATTAATGCATATTAATTACCACCAAGCTCTATAAATAGGGGAAAAATTCACAAAACTCCTTTGGACAGTTAGGAATCAGAGAAAAATAAAGAGCTTAAAAAATTCAAGAGAAAATAAAAAAAAAAAGAAAAAAGAAAAGGAAACTATGCAATTAGGGCTAGTGAGCCAAACCCATACCTCACCACCACCTAGAATCGAGCCATCACCACCACCCTACTCTAGACCCACCGTCTAGGCCAGCCGACATACTTGGACCGGATTTGGACGACCAAAAAGCATCGAACTGAATGAGTCCCTTATTTGCCCCGATTTTGTATAATTTCGTAAAATTAGTTATTTTGCTCAGAAAATTATGAAATTTATTATTCTGAGGTTTTATTGTATGTAGATTTAGGGAAAAATAGTGATTTAGTTTAATCACATCTGAAAATATAGGGCTCTTAACAAATTGAGCAAAACCGGACATGATTAGAACTAGAAATAAATAGGCTTAAGAGTGTAGTTTGGAGCTCAATTTTTTTTCTGTAAAATGCTTATGTGATATAGAACAGTGTTATGAAGCCATTTTTTTTAAAATTAATTTTTTAAATTTTTAAGTTAATTTTTAGCCCTAAAATGATGGAAAAATTAGGTAATTTTGGGTTAATTAGGTGATTAAGACACTAATTACAGATTTAGATAGTAATTAGATGTTTAGGGATGTTAATCTCTGATGTGGAAACCTAATCGTAGCCATTGGAGTATTAAGTATAATTAATTTAGGAAATTGGGTAATTATTGTAGGAAATTAAAAATATGTGGAATTGAAAATTAATAAATCTGAAAAATTAGGGTTATTTAGATAATATTATAATAAAAATCAGAATATACTAAATCTAAAACAAAAATTTAATTGTATAAAAAATGTAAGATTTTCTCACATCGGGAATAAATCCGATATCCCAATTAGGATTAGCATGTACCGAATAGTTTAGAATACTAAATTAAGACCCAATAGGATATTAGAATACTCGAGCTTAATGTGATTAATTTCACATTAGGATTCGAGCATATTTAAGACTTTAGAATCAAAACTAGAATCTAATTTAAGATCCGAATCCCGAAATAGGATAGAAAGAATCATTAGTACATAATAGGTATACATGGAAAAAAATGAGTTAAATTATAACTTAAAATATGAATCCTTAAAGTATAAGTACTAAAAAGACCTATTTGTATTATAGGATACCCAGAAATGAATCAGCTTGCAACTAAGTGATCGGGCGATTGAGAAATTTCATGTAAGTTGGGTTATTACTTATTGTAATAGAGTACTATTTTTATGGTACTCGGAGACTTAGGATTATATATGGTTGTGATTGTAAGTAGTTTACGCATGTGTTTGTAAGTAGTTTACGCATGTGTTTGTAAGTAGTTTACGCATGTGTTTGATGTATCTGAATTCGTGCTGAAATTGTGGTATGATAGATTTTGTGTTATGATTGAATTGGTGTGAATTGTTTGAAAACCCTAAATGAAATTTAATCTTATTTGACTTTAATGACCAAAAATGCCATGGATTGCAACCCGTTAAGGGATCATTAGGAATCTCCAACCAAATACCAACCCCTTCAAAAGGGATAACGCAAGATTGCATAATGGTTCCTTCTTCATCCTTAGTCAAACTAAGTGACAAGAGAGGAGGTCGCGGCGAGGGTGAAGTCAATGGTTTGAAGGTAGTCGCGGGAAGAACGAAGTCTCCATTGCACAAGCCTAGGTTTGGTTGTAAGTTATTGCATAAAATGGAAACTCCTCAACCCAAATTAAAGCGGGTGAAATTTCTCTAATTTCACAACGGACCGGACTACATTGTGCGATGACACTTGATTATTGCATTGCATTGCATGAAAATAATTGCTTGATAATCTTATTTGTGCTTGCATGCATTCATGAGTCTCCAATTCAACTTACTGAGCTGTAGTTGCTCATACCCTTATAGATCCTTTTGTAGGTCCTGATTTCTGAACACTTCAAGTATTATGCCGCCATACAATTACTCAGAGGTTAGTCCTTTTGAAGCCAGGGGTATAAGGATCAATTTACTTAGTAATGATGTGTAGCTAAAGTGTCCTTTGTAGTTAAGGATGAAAGACTGATAGTTATTATGTAAATTAGTGAACATTTGTGTATATGTAAAATTTCTTGAGAAGTTTTGTGGACTCTATATATAATTATATATGTTTATTAGAAATTTGTGATATTTACCATAATTGTAGTTAAATAGTTAATTGGAATGTTTACTTCAAAGCAAGGAGTCGTTGACGCCTTATGTAGATCATGTCTATGGTAGAAACTATGAGGTCAGTTACTATCATAGAATAGTTTACACGGCAGGACTGTTACGACTCTACGACTTTGGGGCGTAACACATCCTTCTCTTCTTTTGTTAGTCCTCTTAAACTTCCTCCCATGCAGGCAAAGGAACACCAGACAGCTTGGCTATGGCTGTTTCTCCATTTTCAATAAATTCATTGAAAAATCCTGATATAGTAAAATAAGACTTGTATTATTCAAAAGGATTTTTCGTAGCTAGAATAAACATATCTTTCCGATTCCAGTGTCTTTTGATATACTAATGTAACGTCAAAAGAACTAAATTGTGATCATGCAGTCACTTTCTACCTGTAAGCAAATAATATTGCACAAGCACATCGATGACATGAAAAGTGGTAGTGCTATGAATAAGCCTAACTTTAAGATTAATATTAACATATCCAACAGAGTCAATAAGGGTGTAACTGAAGCCATTTATTGATATGGGTTGTCTAATTAAGCGTTAGATATCAATCCTCACAGCTTTGAATGTATTCATTAGCATTATATTCAAGGAAGAACCGTTGCCAATAAACGTTCTTTTAACTAGATAGCCAATAAGAATACCCTCTACATATAATGAACGGTTATGGTTAGGGACTTTTACATACATATCTGCTTTGGTAAATAAGATGGCATTTTTGTGTACTCTAACCATTCTTTTTATGGGCTACGTTGTGCTGTGCTATGATGCACTCCACATATTGACCATTAGAGATCTGCGTAAGTATAGTTGCTACTACAAGCCTAGCATTTTCATCAAATCCTAACAAGTCAAAAAAGTTTCTAAAGTCTGAAGTCTTCAATAATGCTATGATAAGAGGTGGATACTCATCATCATGAGTTTCCATCAACTTTTCCTTACTCTCGGAGTGTTGTGCATCGACCACTTTGATCATGGAAGGGTCATGGCTAATGGCATTAACAGCTCCTCTCTGGTCGTTATGAGTTAGAAGTGGATTGATCCCGATATCGTTGTTGTTTATAATTAACTCTCCACATGCAACCTGTTCGTTGTATATTCTCTTCAAAGTAAAACAATCTTTAGTAGGATGACCAATACTCCGATGAAATCTATAGTACTTAGGATTGCTATTCTCTTCATGTGTAAGGAGACATTTAATCCTTGAGAGCTTGAGATTTCCATTGCGCAACCATTGATCCAGCATTTGATGGACCTTGGCTATTGGGCAAGGATATGTCAGTGTAGGCCTAGAGTCGTCAAACTTATCATTTCTGGATTTCTTTGTTGCTTTTTGTGACTTACCTTGAGTAGTATTTATAAGACCCACAACTAACTACTCGGGGTTTCAATCGACTAAAGAATTTGATCGAATCTAAATTATAAAGTAAAGCTAGAAATATCAATAAAAATGATCTTATAAATTTGAATTTAAGAAAATAAGTAATAAAATAAAAGAATATAAAATTTTTAAATTTTAAGTATATTACTCGTTATTATCGAAAATACATAAAATGCATTCCTATAATTAACAAATTACTAGAGATAAATTATATGCACACTAAAAATCATAAAATAACCTAAATAATATTTAGAAATATTTATTTGTACTATATATGAATTTACATGTAGGTAGAAATATACATAATTACTTAAAATACGCAAAATGTGCTAAAATAATGTTAAATAATTAAAAAATTCATAATTAATTAAGGAAAAATTTAGAAAAATCAGGAAAAATGAGGAAAAATCTAGAATTAAGGCGTGGCAATTTAGAATTGAAGAAATAAAAGCAACCAATCAAATTACAACAAATAGAAAGTAAAAAAAAAAAAAAAGAAGAGATAAGGTAATTGTCAAATCAATTTAATGCACAATAATTCCCCAATACGTCTATAAATACCCTAAATTTTTCAGAAGCTCATTTTGGATGTCTGGAATTTTAGAAAATTAGAGAGAGGCAAAATTGAGAGAAAATTATGGTTTTACAAAAAATTACAAAAAAATTGTATAGTTGGGGCTTCTAAGGAGAACTCAAACCCGACGAGTATCTGGGAGTGAACGGCCGCCACCACCACCACCACATGGTGGTGGCAGCACCCAAACTAGCTGACAAGACTACGCTAGCCAACGGTAGCCGGAGCCACCTATATAAGTGAGTCCGATTTTCAACCCAATTTTGTTTAATTTCGTAAAAATATTAAATATTCTTAAAAAATTATGAAACTTGTTATTCTGGAATATTTTTGTATTTAGTTTTTATGAAAAATATTATTTTAATGAAAATATGTCCTGTGATATATAGTCTTTAAAAAATTGAACAAAACCGAGCATGTTTAGAATTAGAAATAAATAGGCTTAGGAATGTAGTTTTAGACTCAAAATTTTTATGTAGACTACTTAAATGATATAGAACAATATCATGAAACCCTTTTTCAAAAATGAATTTTTGAAATTTTTAGATAATTTTTAAGCCTTAAAATGATGCATAAAATGGGTTATTTTTTGTTAATTAAGTAATTAAATGGCTTATTACTGAATTAGTAAATCATTATATGTTTTAAGATGTTCAAATTTGATGAAGTATGATATTTGTATCATTTAGGGTGTTAAATGTAATTATTAGGGTAATTATGTAATAAATAAGTAACAGGGAAAAATAGTAAATTTTAAGTTAATTTTGTAAATTAGGATAATTAAGTGTAAAATCTGATTTGAGATGAATTTAAATATTTGGAATGTTATTTGATGTTAGGAGATGATATTTGAAGTAATAGAAATATTAGATGTGTACATTATATACACATTAGGTGATAATGTGTAATATATAAATGTAAGAAATTAATAATTAGGAAAATAATGGTTAGAATTGATATTATGATAATAATAGGAATATATAATAAATCTGATAGGAAAATTAAATTAGGGTAATTATATGAAAAATGTAAGATTTTCTCATAACAGGGGTGAATTCGATAATTAAATTAAGATTCAAGTACATTGCATGAACTAGAACATTAATTAGAGACTAAAAATGATATTTAGGACATTCAAAGATAATGTGATTAATTTCACATTATGGGTCGGAATAATTTCTCAGAGTGTACATATAAATCTCTAACCAAAAATTAAATCATAAACCTAATTTAGAAATCGATGCGAAAACTAGAACATAACTTAACATGATTCAAGAAGAATTGTAAAAGACTTAAAAACCTAGATAATTAGGTATATTAAACCCTAAACAAAATATAACAATAAACTGAAACCACGTTTGTATTATAGGGATGATCGACGATGACCTAAGCAAGTTAGACCTCGAGTGAATGAGCGAGGAGTCTAAGTAAATTAGGATTAATACGTTGCTGTATTTTGGAGGCTTAAGATATACTATGTTGTACTTATTAAATAGTTGGCTATGTGCATGTGCTTGATTATAATTGATGCTGTGATTTTGTTGTTGTTCTTGCTTGTATTATATGAAATTATTGATCATCCTAAGCTGAACTTAACAAATATATGACTTGTAACTATAATTGGATCTGCATAGTAACCCATTAGGGGAAACTTAGGATTCTCCGGCTAAATACCGACTCCTTTGAAAAGGATAGTGCTGGAGAGCATAATGGGTCTCTTTTTTATTCTTAGTCGAACTAAGTGACAGGTGAGGACGTTACAGCAAGGGTGAAGTGAATGGTTCGAAGGTAGTCACAGGAGGAGCGGTATCTCTATTGCATGAGCTTGGGTTTGGTCATGAGTTGTTACATTAACGGCAACTCCTCAACCCGGATTAAAGTGGGCGTAATTTCTCTAATCTCATGACGGGCCAAATAACGTTGTACGATGGTATTTGCTTGAATATGCATTGCACATAATGATTTGGTTGATAACCTTATTTGTGTTGGTGGTATGGTGTTAAGTCCTCCGTTCTGACTTACTAAGCTGTGATTGCTCACTTCCTTATAAACATTGTTGTAGCTGCTGGCTAAGAAGTGACTTACAACTACCTTGAAGCTAATAACTACTGGATCCTAAGAAATGAGGAAAAACATTTGAAGAACGCACACATACATTTTTAAGGTCTAAGCTTTTATTTTAGAATTTTTCATTTCTAAATAATGTATTAACTAGGAAATAGATTACGGTGAAAAGTTATAAATGTTAATTATAATAACTAAATTCTAGTGTATCTATATATTTTCTTACTTTTTTAGGTAAATGACTTATTTGAATTACGAATCGTTTACTTCAAAGCGAGTTAGTCATGAATGTCTTGTGTAGATCAAGTCTAAGATAACGATTGTAAGGCTAACTTCTATCTTAGAATGGTTTACACGGCGGGGCTGTTACGACTTTGTCGTTTCGGCATGTGACAGCATTTACATACGAGGTACACTTATTAAACCTTCTAGCTTCATTCCTTTGCCAAGCCACCAAATTGTTAGTCCTTTGTGTATTCTCCACTAATGCAATAAAAGAAGCCAACAACAGGTTCTCGAAATAGACCGCATATTTAGGGAACATCACTTAAATACAAATCTTAACTAGTTCTCTCTCATCACAAACATCTTGGATATCCAAAGAGAGTTCTCTATACCACTCAATATAATCCATGAGATCCTCCTTAGACCTCTGACAAGTTCATCCCATATCTGTAAGAGTCACCCTTTCTTTAATAGAGAAGATTTTTTTCCAAAAACATCCTGTACATTCCACCCCATGAATCGATTGATCCTAGTGGGAGATTAACATACTAAGTATAATCTTTTTCCATAAGGGATTTTGAGAATTCCTTCAACTTCAAATCGTCGTCTAAGCCATAGACCTCTAGAGTCTTGATAAATTTCAATAAGTGTTCCTTAGCGCTTCCCTTCTTCTTATTAAACAACATTAATTTGGGACTCACATAGTCTTTTGGATAGGGCTTGATAGCAATGTATGAATGGTATGGGAGCTTCAATTCTAACATAACTGACGTAAATTTTGCATGTACTTCTCTCATATACACATTCAAATCCTCTTTAGTTACAAACGAAACCCTCTAAGTAGATGCTTTTGTCCTTACTAGCATTGTAGGGGTAAGGTTAGTGAAGTTTATAGGAATAGAATTCACTAAAGCCAAATTCATAAGGGTAGGGTATACAGACTCAACAATTGTAACATGTGGAGTGACAAATAAAGACGATGAGCCTCCTCTCTGAATTCCGTAATTTATCATTTCAGGTGGAGTATGCTGTGTGAAGTCGCTAAGAAAATGTGTAAGTCCAGGTTCCACTATAAGAGGCTATTCCTTAGCTCTGGGAGCATCCTGCTCACCAATAATTGAGGGATTAAGTAACTGAGAAGCTTGTATAACATATTGTCGCATCACATTAGAGGGACCCGCAACAATTGTCCCTTATTGCGCAACAGTGAAAGCAACCAAAACAGATACATACTGGGTAAACATTGCCTTGGGCTCATTCAGACTCTGATTGGTTTGTCGCAGCTCTTATGCTAGTTATGCATTGTCAGGAACAACTTCTTAAGTACCATCTCCTTAATTTATACCTCTCATTGGAGGTAGATTTTGATTATTGATAACAGCAATACTATCTTGTTCTTAATTGTTACCATCCGTAGGATCAGCAAGCCTTCTTCGTGGAGGTACCATGACGTAAATGTCAAATATTGCCTCTCCAGTAAAGTCGCCAAGAAAATGTGTGGGTAGGTTTGAAGTGAAAGAGGTCACGTGCATACTGCGTATCAAATCGCGCTACATGTGACTAAGAAAATAATTTAACTTACACATATGAGATGATCAAGTGAAGAAGGATAAGGAAGAAGAGTAAGTAGTCTCAAGAGGCTCTAATACATTAGGTGATAGGTAAAGGAATGCGGTGGTATCAAACTTCACAATGGATGAAAAATGGGTTAGTGATCTTAAGATGGTTAAGTGTTTAATCTTTGAGATAGGATTCCAATAGAGTAACAGCGTTAGTTGAAATTTGTCTCTTGTTCAAATGAGGAGATAAAAGGGGTATTTATAGGAGATGATAAGTGAATTTAGTTCGTTAGATCATGATATTGATCAATAACGAGGATTGAAGCCTTATATAAATAGATATCAAGTGGGTTTTTTCATAGATTTAAGCCTAAATAAAAGGCTTTATTATCTTTTAATATAAGCTAAACCAAGAAAAGTTAATTGGGTAGACCAATTCAACGAGCCTTACTATAAATCTCCCTTGATCATCCTGAATTCTTATAGGCTTGACTCTTCGGGCTCTATCATCTCAACTCTACCATCTCAGCTTAAAAGGTCAAATTCATGTCGTTATTAGGCTTCAAACCCATGAATCAGATTTAACCCTCTACAGTAGTCATACATGATTAGCATATAATATGTATCCATGTAATTAAATAATAGTATAGCTCTTTATATATAAATATGACATAAACTATTATCATGCATTATCAACAAATGATATTTTTCTATACAATTATAAACCATGGTTACATTACACTACACCTCTAACAATTTACAAATACATGTTGGTAATTAAAATATTAATTATTAACAATCTAAGGGCATATGTTTTTAAGAAAAAGGTTGTTTGTGAAAATCATTTGAATAAATCTTCTTATTTAATAATTTAAAACACAGCTCCATGCAATTGTACAAGGCTTTATTATAGACACAAGTATGACGATGGCATTTTCATATGTATGTTACATATCATAACATAATATACATATAACATTACATTCTATGACAAATAGCATCATGTGCTATAATATGGTTGTTACAATGTGATAAATAATATTTGTATTTGTCACAAGTATCATTGTTTCTATCTTTAATTATATTTGTTGTTAATTTTCATCCACTATATTATCTTCCATTATTTTCTTGGTCAATTCATATCATTTTATATCATTTCATATTATTATATTGTAATATATAATTTCTGAAGTTTTTTCCTTATATATAATTATTTTTGTATCATTAATACATTTCCATAATTTTTTGATATAACATATCATATTATAATATATAATTTCCTTTTTTATATTCCACATTTTTATTGTAAATTAATGTAATTTCAGAATTTTAAGTTTCAAATTTTATATAATTTTGAAAGTATCTACCTTTTCTAAAAGAGAGATAGTTTAATATAATGTCTCTTAGTTCACAACAATATAGTATTTTTTTTTTCCTAAATAACATACTAGTAAGACTTTTATATTTTGAATGTTCATATTTATTTATTATAATTTTTTTAAAAAAAATTATAATAATTATTCAAATATTCATCCACACTCTTTGACTAGTTTCATATTAATTCTGAAGAAACTAAAGATGTTCATAGTTTGATTCAATTTGATTTAACAATCAAGTTGAACCAAATCTCATTTAGAACGCTTCAATTCAATCCCTTAATAAACCAAACTTCTTTTAATGGTTCAAAATTTGAATTGAACTATTTCAATTATGGTTGATTTGACCACTTTTAAAAATATCTTGCTATAGTTGATAATATTAATAGTTATATAAGTTTTTAACCAAATATTGATATTTAAATTAAAGAATATTACACAAGAATTAAAGTTAGATAACATCATATCATGATAACATTCATCAAGGTAATAATGAAAGTGCATGAATCTATTTGAGATATAAGAGACGATGATCAGGGAAAAGGAGTGACCGTAGATGCTAAGAGTTGGACAAAAGACGAAAAAAATTAGAAAAAAATAAATAAATAGATTAGGCCGAAATGCTAATTAGGTTTGAAACTAAAAAATGTCACTTAATTACGTTTTTAATAAGAAACGGTTGAGTTCGAGTTCAAATGATTTTGGATTTAATTCACTCTGAAACTAACGCGCCAAATTGTTAACAAAAACAAAATATAGCATCTATTTTTAGACCTTTATACCCTAGAAACTAATGAGAAGTGATTTGTCTATCTCTCGTATGAACCGCATCTACTTTGCGTCTGTTGGGTGATGTGTCCTATATTTCCTCCATATTCCTTTTGTTCTTCTTTTGTCCATTCTTTTCTCTTTTTTTCCCCTTCATTGATGGTTGAGCTGGATGATGTGTTTTATATTTCTACTGCATGTTCTGTTTCCCTTTTGCTCGTTTTCAAATCTTTTTTTTTTTTTTTTTCTGTTTTGCTTTTTATTTTTCTATTGAAAAGAGTTTGATTTTCATCTGCGGAGGGAAAAAATTTTATGAAAATCATTCTGTTCTGTCTCTTTTCTTTTCCATCGATACATGAGAAAACTCATCTTGAAATAGAGGTTTAATAATAATATTTCACTGGTAAAATTCTTTTCCTTTCCTTTTCTCTGCGAAGAAGCTTTAAAGGGTGAATATGGAAATAATTCTATGTACATATGTAATGCAAATAAATGAGTAAACGTTACTAAAAAAAACTACGCATAGAGATGCTTCATATTATATTTTAGGAGTCGTAATGCACTAAAGATACTAAATATGTGTTATTTAGGTATTTTCCATGCCACTATACTAAGCTACCAAATTGAAGGATTTTTTGGATTATTTTTTTGTCGTCTGTATCTATTATGTATATAATATGTATTTATTTAAAAAATGGTGTTTCGAAACCTTTTTATATATTTTTGTTTCATAATTACGATAAAAGTAACGATTGAAGTATTAGAGTTAAAAAATAAAAATTCACATACTTTTAAGAGAAAATATATTTTATACATTAGAAATAGTTATTTTAATTGATATTTTTGTAAATATGAATAAAATAAAAGGTAAATAAATTTAACTTTATAGGGATTTATTATATTTTTAATTTTAAAAGAAGGGTATAAATAGTATTATGTTTTCATCTTTTTGGTGTCTTATTTTTACTAAATGCAAAATTCAAATAGATACCAATAAAACACAGAAATGGACAAACTAAATAAAGCCCGAAGGAAATGATATTATTATTGTTGTTGTTGTACAAGTTAAAAGGAGATAGTTTATCCAAATTTAGTTTTAAAATAGAAACAACTTGATAGTTTATTCAAACTCTGAGTTTCAAATAAAAACAAATTAGATATAGATTAGACAATTTGTTCAAACTTCAAAAGATACAAATTAGATAATTTCCAAAAACAATCAATTTAAATAGATACGGATTGAGTACAAATAAAATACAGATTATAAAAAAAGAAAAAAGTGAAAGTCAGCAACAATCAAGAAGACACATAGTTCACACGTGGATTTAGAACTTTATGCGGCAGCGGCGCTTTTGCGATCAACGAAACGATGTCTAAGACCTTGGTGGAGAGCCTGGTCTACGAGTGGCGTTGCTATGGGCAGCTTCAGTTCGTGCTGGAGCGTGGCGGTAGTGGTGTGGTGATTGTCGTTGGTGTACAGTGGAGATGCAACGAACTTATTATATTTTAAAAAGCTAGGGGGGGAAAGGAAATTGTTTGTGTAGTGGGCCATTAGTCATTATAGTGCAAATATGTAAAATAATAATCTGACATGAAGCTAATTTAATGGATTTTTAGGTTCTACTTTACCCTCTTATCTTAAACAAAAATTGTTTTTCTTTTAAAACCTAGAACTAGGGCATTCAAATATTGCTTGGGATAAGAATAGTGCTGCTCACCACGAAGATTGTGTTTTAACTCATTATTTGTGTTACTTTTTGTTTTTTCCTTTTATTTTCTTTGTTAAAGATTTTATATCTTCTAATTTTTGGTGTTTTTTCTTATTTTCTCATTTTTCTATGCTGCTTTGTCATTTTTTTTGTCTTCTTTCATTGTCAAGTTATTTTTAAAAAATTGACTAAATATTTCGTAGACTAAGAATTAAAAATAAATGGGCAAAAATGGTAATATCTGCAAATTTCTTTTCTTTTCTTTTTTTTTTTAGCCGAATGTATGTCTGCACATAGAACGTGCGAATATTGGAGGCGAGTGAGGCAAGACGGGAAAATACGAGCTTGCACACGTGCCTCGTGTCACATGCCTAGTGTGGCTAGGCTTGCATAGGAATGTACTTACCTAGGTGTTCCCATATTTGGGCAGTTCAAGCACAAGGCTCAGAAGGGCCTCGGCTAGGGTATAAGTCCCTTTTACAATATCCGAAGAAACAAGCTACTGTATCAAGAGTTTCACAAAAACTGAATATAGAATTAGAATCTAGTTGAATATGTCTTTTACTTGTCATTAGATATTGTGGACATTTTCACCGAAAACCTATCGTATGGTAAAATTCTTTGGACAATGTTTAAATTTCATGCTAATACTTTTACCGTGAAATTGATAAAATGTATTAATAGACTTATACAAAGATCGGTTTTAAATCGTGAACTAACTTGTCAAGTCATTGAATCAGCTCGGACTCATTTTGAACGAGTATGAATTGATTGTTGAATTGTCGAGTTTTAAGTAACTAAGGATTAAACTATAGCAACTCGCTAGATTGGCGAATCGAATTGCTTTTGAACTTACGATTTAACTCGACGATTCAAAGCTCGGTCACCCTCAAAAATTAAATATATATATATATATATAAATAATATATAATATAGTATATACATAATCAAACATAATATATATACTATATAGAATATATAATATACTATATTATATTATATAATGCAAACAAGTATACAATATATATAATATATAAAATTAATATACTATATATATACTATGATATGTATATGTACTATATAATATACTATATATAATATAATATCATATATTCATACTTATACAGTTCAAATGAACTACTTCAGGATTGAAAAACAAATTGAACTGAAAAATAAAATTTTTTATTCATGAAAAAAAAATATAAAGTTTTAGATTTAATTAAAAAAAAAACAAAAACGAGTAATTTACAAATTATTCATAATGGTTAAAGAAAATTAAAAAAAAAACGTACGGTTCAAGAATCATTAAACTGACTCTTAAACCGTCAAATCAAGTAAATTAGCCTGAATTTATCCCTTTAAAGACCAAACTCATTTTATTCTCTTACCGACCCATAAATCGACAATTTATGATATATTCTGAATCGATCTAGTCAAGTGAATACCTCTATATACTAGCATACTTTGAGTAAGAAAAGAATATTTTTACAAACATGCATTAAATATTACACATCCTATTTATATACGTACTCTTGTATACAAGTAAATTGCAATTGAGCTTCACACTTGTCAACTACCATTCGTGTACGCTTAGCATCCATCCATGCTTTGAAAAATCTTCGCTTATAAGATTATTGACGTTGGACTGTGTCTCTTTGGGGAAGTAAAAACGAAAAGAAAAAATATTTAAAGCTGGAGTAGACACACACGTAATATCAACTGTTGAGTGTCCTGAGGGTCACGTCATTTTAGTACATCTAGACAACTTCTTTATGGTCGATAATGATTGAATTATCACGCCTTGTAGTGGAATAGTTACTGCAATCACCATAATTTCTGCCCCCATCAGATTTATCATGTTGTTTATGCTTTGAGGAACAATGTGTACTGTCCTTTTACATGGGCGTGCCAAAAACAACGAACTTTCCAACAGTCCTTATAAAAAAAAAAAAATAAAGAAAAAAAACAAAGACATATGAATGCGTATTGACAAGAAATGAAGAAAGAAAAGTTGTTTTCGCATAATTGTGAGAAAATCTGAAAAACGTTGTTTCTCATGCAGCGCATGCACTGCACCCTTATCAAAATTTCGAATAGCAAACACCATCTTGGCCAATTGTAGTTATGTCCTAATTAATAGTCATGCAATTTGATTGGTAAAATCCGATGACGATATTCACCAATTCGATTCTTAGATTAGTATGTATTCCCTGCCATACTGAATCTATCCTTACAAATTGATTGATTGGGATTTCATGGAAAACACGATATGGTTATAAATATGACGTTATCTTTCATCAAGTATATTCATTAACCAACATCTGTCCATGCTCTATAATCCTTCCAAAAGCAAGGCAAGGAAGCCAATTTAAATGTTCTGTTTCTATCTTCATTTTGTGTGAGTCAAAGCCAGCAATGACAGAATTGATATATCGTGGCTTTTGCACATCCACATTCATTCTTCTTTAAGGCTTTCATATCTAGTTAGAATACTCACTTCTGTTGAACTCTATAGTTTCTAACTCGTCAAGCAACAAGTTTGGATAGACCTCGAAAACACTACGGAATAGATTAATTCAATTCCAAATCGATTCCTCAATATAGCAAGTAGATTTTCGATTCAAAAAATTTTTTTTTTAATCAGTTGCTAGTGGTGATTTTCGGTCCTTCAGCTTCCCTTAGACGAGCTCAATCCAACACTTTCCATGGCCTGAAAACAAAGCAAAGGGCTTGGTGGAGAAAAGGCAAAAGGGAAAAGAAACCCACAGACCCCTAATAGCTCAACAAATTTTCACTACTCACTATAAATAGAAGCATCCCCCACGCCGGGGAATCCAATACTCTCTCACTCCTTTTGTCGGTGGATTATTCTTGACCACTGTTATTGACTTGTGCACACCGAAGTTGCATCCAGCTTCCTTGATAGCTCATGTTTGCTCATCTTGCAAGGTGGCCTTTACTTCCATTCACTCAACAAGGATCAAGACCTCCAAAATCAAGAATAACAACCATCATCACTAGTCTACCAAGAATAGATCAAATGTTCCATGCTTTGGAACCAGCTGATCCTCAAACTGCTGACCCCTGATGTTGATAAATACCCAAGCCCTCATTAATAAGACCATTATCATCGTGTAAATGCAACATGTAAAACAACCATTGAAGTGCCCTTTTATAGAATCTTTCTTTACCAGCAAAGAACAAAATTTTTCTCTCAAACTCGATCATCGGTATACGTCTATATAACCATAGTTCCTTCTTTTGTATTATCTCTGATGAATGTAGAAAACCTGGTTTGATCTTTTTTGGCTCCTGGGCTTGTTCGATTTGATGGAATCTTATATGTTTATTTATTAACGATATCAAGGATTTTGATTGCAACCATTCTATTATTAATTGAAGTTACAACGTACACGGACTCAGAATTCTATTAAATTACCCTTTTTGAATTAATCATAGAATAAACATTTGCGTACTTTCACATTCTCTTTTCATTTTATATGCCCATATTTTTATTTTTTTTACACTTTACATACTTATTAATTTTCTCCATCTAGGAAATATTAGTTAGAATAAGCATATGGAGTAATAATTTATGCACAATATATCAATATAGACTTTGATATATTGATGAATATTGTTAATAAAAGATAAGTATTTATTATATAGGTATACTTTTTTCTCACATATATTTTACAACAAACTCTTGCACATAAATGGGAGAATGTTTAAAATAATATTGGACATATTTTATTAGCAAGAATTCATGATATATTATTATTTAAAAGTTATCCTTTGTTAGATAAAAATCTACACAAATATTTATAATAATATGTTATATGACTAAATTCATTCTCACTAAACTACCAGAAAATATCTAAGTTATATAAACAAGTACCTAAAAATTAAGTAAATACCTAAACATGACTAACAAAAAAGACTGCTCAATTGAGAAAAGAATAACTCATGAACCACTAGTCACGAAAAGTTTTATTGATTCTAAGGAAACTAAGTTAAATGATTGGATTAATCAAGATATCATAAATTCCAAATTTTGGAGGAGAAGGAAATGTTTCATATATAAGAAAGAGGTATTCTTCTCATAAACTGTTAAATTTTATTTTTATTTTACATGTCACACTTAAATTATATAAGTGATTTTGCAAAATTTTCAAATTCCAATGCATTTTTCTAAACTATAAAACCTAACAGATGACATGTGTCCAGTAAAAAGAAAAACCTGAAAACTTTTTACTCTTTTGTCTATATAACCCTAACATTTTTAGGTCATTTCTTTGAATATATTCCAAATACACTTGTGCTTGATGCCATCTCTTATATTCAATTAAGCCTCTAAGCCATTAAATCTATATATAAAAAAGAGTTTTTTAGATTCTTATATGATTATTCTGCTTCTTATTTTATTTTTTCATTTTAATGTTTCAATTATTATTTTATTCAATGTTAGAATAGTAAAATTTCGTCTAAAAACACATTTTTAATTATTTAAGGGTTTTACATATTCGAAAGTAATGGAAGTGACACATATTTGTAAACGGAGGTGTTTTTATATTCTATTATTTTTCCTACATGTGTGTTACGTGTCTGTTAGTAAAATTAACTAATGGTAGTATGCAAAATGGGGAGGAAAAAATGAAACATAGATATTTTTTATGAAATTTAACCCTATAAGATGTTTATTAATGGAAAACTAAATTCTAATCATATGGTTGGTTGCATGGATGATAAATATACTTTATTTGGAAATAGCCTCAATTTAATTATTATTTGTTGAGCTTAGATGAAATCATGAGCTATCCAATTATTGGCATATCAATCCCGATTATGCCGGAAAGAGAAAAAAGCTAGAACTTTTCTTTAGGTGCCATAATATCTACAACAGGTAGATCAACTTAAACAAGTAAATAAAACTTATTCATTCATTTGTGCTCCAAAGTTCCTAAAAATGGTACATTTACCTTAGTCGTGCGTGGTGTTACTTATTCACTTCATGTTTGATTTAAGAATAGAGATACTATGGTCAGAGTACCAAATAAAACCATAATATATAGAAGATGGTGTTTGAAATTCCTGCATTTTGGGTTGCTCGAACAATATGTTATATGGAATCAAGAAGGTTGAAATAGCACATGATCAACTAAAAGAAGCTAGTGTTTTCATAAGCAGTTCATAGTCAATCTCTATCATACAGTTTTTTTAATTTGGCAATTCAATCTATGATTTATCTTTTATTAACGCAATTCATTTAAGAGATTTAATGCATCCATGTTTTAGTTATAGTACATCGTTCCATGTAGTTATGTTCAAAATTTCAAGTTTTGTACATAAATAGGTTTCTTTCCGGGAAATATTTCAAAAAGAGGTTTGGCTTGAAACATATTACTTTAATAGAGTAGGAAAGGCATGCATAAAAATTTTTTTTTTTTAGTGCATGAGGAAGGAAACAAAGAAAGGTACATGGTAGCCATGCATCTTCAATTAAAGTAAAGGTATAGTGTTGCCATTCACCTTTAGTATGGGAATATACACACCCCCAAATTTGCACCACAATTCATTTTTTACTCTTAAACTCTCTCTAGCCTCTCTCAAACACTCTCAATTTACCCACAACCTATCAGCATGCTATCAAACCAACTCTTAACATACTCAGTTCTTTACGCATCGATAAGATCAATTAATTTTATGTTGTACGTTCTTTCAGTTTTTCTACTATATTCGTTATTTTTTACTAGTTCACAAAAATCATGGGGTTTTATTGTAGGATGTTGAACTTAGATTATTTGCTAGTAAATTAGTTTTTATTACATTTTCATATAATTGACCTAGGAAAAATAGAAATGTCACATGTAATTCGAGCAATTTTACATGGCATGGTATGTATAAGGTACTTTATGAGAAGTCCCACCCAAAAACAAAAATTGTCTGGGTGCTACGGTTTACATGAGATTATTATTATCAAAGTCTCAAATTACATTATCAATTATTCTTAAGTCTAACTTATTTTTCAAGTACTGAATTACTAGGTTAAAAATGGTTTGATATGTGAAAATTATTGTAAGTGCCAATATGGATCCACAGTACGATTGGGAGCCAACTAAAAAGCTAAAGATGAGAAAGAATATCAACCACAATCATTTTCTTTAGAAGATATGTGGGAGTATCGGAATTGAACCCATTGGTGTTAAGATTGCACACAAGCGTCATTATTATCAAAGAGAAGTTTCATATACTTTGATAGCTATAAGGAATGACAATAACGTTGAAAATTTTATTAAGATGGATGAATCATGTGAAGAAGATTGCATCCAAGAGATATATGTTAGAAGTTGTGGTTAGTCAAGTCTACAGTCTAAGCAGACCATATATCATAAAAACACTTATAAATACACAACACCTCGAGTCCATTCAACACTGACTAATTATCCATTGTATGAAGGAAATGAAACAATTCCGATGGTTGAGCCCCCAACGAAGGAAATGTAAACATGTAAATTAATGAAAGAGAAATTGATGTAGAAGTTGACCGATTTCACAAGAGGAACCAACTTACAATCCTGATGAAGAGTTAATACCTATGGGTCTTAGTAATGATGACAAGGGAAATCATTAGGGAGATGAGTGGGAGGCCAATGAGCAAGGTGCTAAGGTAGAAAATATAATATATTTTGTGTCAATTCAGAGATTATCACTGGCAACATCCTAATTGTGCACCATCACTAAATGGTGCAGCAAATGCAAGTACAGCCTCATCCTTAGCAACATAATATATTTAGGATGGTTACAAGAGATTTGATTCCCTTCTTCAATACTGGCGGAGGTAATGGATACGTAACCTTCCAAAAGGAGATGGATGCAGAGTATGGCAACAAACTAGTTATTGAGGAGTTGAATACATGCTAACGCTTCAACACAAAAGACAATCTTATCCAAATGGTAAAGAGGTGCCACATTATGAATCACTGTAACTATATAGTGGATGAATCAAATAGAATTGTTTAGGCAATATCTTACTTGGGGGAAGATAGTAGTTGTAAGTGGAGGCTTCAGGCATCTTACAAGAGGTTAATGGAGCATCTTATAAGAGGGTTGGCACACATGTGTTGATCCAAATATAAATTAGGATCATCTACAAATTGATAATAAGCTTTTGGCCAATTGGTTCATAAACAACGTTAAGGAGAATCTATACATAAGGATTACGAATCTTTAAGTGAATGTTCTAAACATGTTTGGACACACAATGATAAGAAAAAAGGTATGGGATGGCAAGATAAAGGCCATTGAGATTGTGTATGGCGATTGGGAGAAATTCTATACTAAGCTAATAATACTACTCAATGCAATTTAGATAAAAAAAAAAAATCCTAGGAGAAAGGCAATCTAGCGGTGGTGTGGCCCTAATGAACAGAGCATGTCCATAATGAAGTGGGTTTTTTAGACATTCAGCCCATACATGGCAAATCTATAGAATTCCATGCTCCCATATGTATAGAGTGCTAACTTCTATACGAGTCAACATTGTCAATGTGGTTGAAGAATGGTATAAGTGGTTAGACTAGTTAGATGTACATAGCAAGCCTTTTTATCTTATAGGTCATGAGTTAAACTAGCTAGGTTTAGACTATCTATTCCTCCGGCCTAACGAAAAGTTGATTCGTAGGCTAGGAAAACCGAAGAAAAAGACGTACTACGTGGAGATGGACTTAAAGGAGCCTTCGGATAAGACAAAGTGTGTAGTGCATGTAAAATGAAAGGACATAACAGGATGAAGTGTTCGCAGATTAATAGTGGTGGTAAACACCTTAACACATGCAATCATTCACAATTTACCTAGTTAGATAATATGATCTCATTTTACATCTTTTATTACCTCACTTACCTTTTATCATATTTTATTTTACAGATTAGATGGATCCAAAACTGATGGATCCTTCAATGCTCTATGGATAGGCTGGACATCGATCACAAGATGCTTAAGAGAGACAGGTATGTGCCATACCTTCAATCTCATTCAACACTTTGTCTTACCTAAACTTCTCACTCACTATTTCCATTTTCTATGCGTACAAAGATTAAATTATTTAACAATACAATGACGTAAGGAGATATTACGTAAGGATGCGGAATAGATACCACTTGATGAGCACATGATCCCATTTTTATAGGAGGTAGGCTTTTTGGTGGTGGCATTGCTTCTACTCATTCAACTAGATTAGCACTTCATCACTATCCTGGTGGGGACCTAAGACCCACACCTTCTACATGGGCTATATGGAGATGATGATTCTCATTTATGGTTAACATCTTATGGGGTCTCAAGGCTCTAAGCTTAGTATTAGGAGCAACTTTTAAATTCTCTATAGTGAAAGAAAATATCTTTAATTTCCCCCCTCAAAAAATCACCTTGTAAGACATAAAGATATAGTTCGGGCTACTTGTAAATGGAGCCATTGTTATGAGGATCATAAAGATGGACTGGTAAGCAATGGCTCGATAGTTACTTGGGGATGTACCCTAAGATAGTACTAATACGAGGGTCATATTAGTTTATTATAGCTACAAGAGAGAATCAGGCTGATACCTCATAGCACTGATGAGGAGCGGTTAAGAGGCATACTTATGCCTACATCCTCCAACTCTTGGGAGGATTCATGTTTGTTGATAAATTATCCTTCCTTGTTCACTTGATGTTCCTGCCTTTTGGAGTTAGACTTTACGATAGTAAGGACATATAGTTAGGGCTTGACTCAAAGGCCCGACAGTCCTCCTACGGATCTAAGCCTAAGATAGATTTCCTCATGTAACCCCCTTGCAATAGATACGGTTTTGTCATTCAAGAAAGGTTACCACTTATGTAGGTGGAGGGTATAGAATGACCACACACCATCCTATACACATTACAAAGTTGTATAGGGCAACATTTAACCTACAAACGAGCCGATAGGTACTCATTACTTGGCTATTTGCATTTATCGCTGTATATGCATATTTTGTACTAACTATGTTTCATTCTAATACCTATTAGGTCATTGGGCAATCATATTCAGAGGAGCTCATTCAGCTCTTACTTACATTCTATAAAATTAGCCAAGCTCTTTGGACAATTAAGGTACTACCCATCTACTTCCACATTGTCAAGTAATACCTTCCAAACCGTGTTATCTAGTAGTTTGGGGGTTCCTAATCAGAGCCAAATAGAACAGATACAAGTGAGCAGCTCCACTAAATTGACCTTAGGGTCAAGGGTAAGATTGAGATCAATTAGGGGTTGGTGCACACTAAGCAGATTACTTCTTGGGATAATTACCATATGTAGATGGTGTATCCTTAAGGACTTTTCAATGCCAACCTAACATATTACGAGTGGTACCAACAACGCACATGATAATACATTACCCAACAAAGTGCGGTGGTTGAACACTTGGTCTAACTTCTATGCTAGTGTTATGTTATCATACATAGCATGTTTTAATCGTTTTCCCATCTATCTCCCTATAATGTAAGTAGATATGCTTTAGTGGGCGTATCTTATAAATAATATGGAGCCTGCCTATGGTATCATCGACAAAGGGCTCTTGTACCTTGAGAAGCACAACAATTTGGTTTTGTATACCTGACCCCGTACCCCCTTCCCCCACCCTCCTCCTCTAAGCTACAAGTATAGGATATAATATAGTTAGAAGAGGTCAAGTAGGACAGGTAGTTGACCAAAATGGCTGTAACGAGGATATGCCATCAAAATCACACTACTCTATCAACCTGGGTGAGATTAGTAATAACTTAACTCATGGCAAGAGCTTCAATATCTACCTTAGTTCCTATTGCACTCTAACAACACATAATAATAGCTCACTTCAATGGATCCCACCAGCTCCTCTAAAGTAGCATACTTAGTGAACCTTAAGTTCTAATGTGAGGGAAGGTGTCACTTAGCAACAACCACCATTGCAAATTAGTCTTATTCCACCCAGAGATCTTAAGGAGATGCCCACTTAGCCATCGAAGGGAACATTAAGTGGATGACCATCTTTACTTTCTCGTTATGGAAAACACTTTACGTGGGTGAAGAAGAAAATGTAGGCTAGGGTTAATTTCATATTAGTTTATTCATCGATGTTAGTATACAAACACTATTGTATTAATTTGACATTGTAATTTCACATCATTGATGGAGTTATTAATTGCTTGAGTTATTGATTTTGATCTTGTTTTATTTCCAAACACCACTTTTGTGTTGAATTCAATCGCTTTGACAAGCACATCAAGATGAGTTGCTTTGGGATTGTCTGTCTACATGTTGATTTGTAGTTGGTGATGGGAGGAAAGCACATCATTGGAATGCTGCTTCTGTTATGCAAAAGTATAACAAAGGCGCAGAGTATAATGCATGGAAGGTACATTACAGCCATGCACCTTCCTTAAAAGACTTAAAATTGTATTCGTACATGCCTTCAATACAAAAAGTGATGAAAAACTCTCCAAATTTCATATTTTAAAATGAATGGAAAGACAAATCTACTTTCATAAATGATTATCTCTTTTCAATATCCAAGAAAGGTATACAGAAAGGCATTGAATAGCTTAGAAGAGTAGCCTCCTTCACCTAAAGTGGAGCAATAACATGTTTTATTAAATTTAAAGATGTTAACTTAGGAAAATTTTTAAGTGGATCCACTCTGTTGAATCATGATCACTAATGTCCTTTACCCATGTCTCCATGCGCTTGCAACAACCAATGGACCAATAGTAATTTCTATTAATTTGACAGTGGGGAGAAATCTTCCACTTTCTATCTCTTCTATTGAGGCAATATTGGCTTATTCTTTAAATGTCATGAAGAATGAGATGGAGCACAAAGCTCTTATTGTGTCAGACATGTCATCTCATTGGACCCTCTCAAGTAAACAAAGGAGCTCCTTGAAATCAATTTCCCATACCAAGTCTTACATTACCAATTGGAAAATCAAACAATAGCCCTTTTGCTGTCATGACATTTACTATTTAGAAACTTTTTTTTTTTTTTTCGGAAGGGAGGTTTTATGTGTGTGTGGTGTGGTTTGTGTTGAGGTTGCATCTGATTTTACAGCATTGGACATAAACCTATTGGCAAAGAGATTGTTTTCATTCACCTCAAAATCATTCTCCAAAAGACATAGGGGGATCCCATTTTGCCTTAAAATTTTGAAAAACAACGAGAAACACTCTGGATTTGTTTGGATTTAGAGCCAGAAAACCTATACAACTCTTTTGGCCTCTGTTGAACCAAGAAACAAGATTGACTTTCCACTTGCTACCCCGGAGAAAAGATTTATTGGTACTAAAAGGTCAACAAACCACAAACACATAGCTACTTTGAATCTTGGAGATCTTACTGGATTTCAACTGAAGATGCTCGATTGCATTGTTTTGTCAGTCTAAAGTCTCCTGATTTCAATCTAGATAACTAAGATCAAAGAAAATGCTAGGTTTGTTGCTAGAATTTTGTTATCATAATATGATTCTATGTTCGACCATAAACCAGCTCTCATTACAACATCATATTGTGTGCGTTTTCATTAGAACTCTGAATCCAGCAAGGAACTTGTCATACTTTGAGCGGCATTGACTGGCAAATTATGTTCTAGCTTGCTGAGCACATAGCTCTGCAGGACAGATGACAAAGAATATCAGTTGAAAGACTTAACAAAGACTTAGATACTCAAGCTGCCAATCAAGATGCCGTTGAGAGGTGATATTCTCCTGCAAGTAGATAAATCCAAGATTAATCTGCAGATAATTTCAATAGAAGAAAGAGGCATGGAAACTAGATATAGTTCGGTAGTCTCTTCGGGATTGCCAATAAGACTTGATCCTCTCTAAGTTTCTTTTTCTTGTAGAAAATTATTTGAGTGAGGATTATGAGAACTGGATATGGACGGATGATGAAAACAATTCTTCAACCTCTTCCATCAAGACATTGAAATCTAAATCGCTTTTTTTATGATATATATTCTATTTTTCTCGCATGTTTTAAAATGAATAAATGTTATCTCATACTAAGATGAATGACTTGTATGGCTAAAAATCACTGCTAAAACCTTGGAAAGTTGGGAAACTGATCTGACGACAACAAATTTATAATTATGAATCAACAAGAAATGATTGATTTGACATTGCCTTAGATGTGCACTAAAGCTTTGCCTCAATAATTCTGTTATTATGTAGCTTCGCGCTGATATAAAAAACCATCATTTTACACCTTTACACATTATTAACAAGGTCATGGCATTGATTCGTAATACAACTTTAAATACAAGAGCAGGTTCTGAAATTTTCGGAAATGAACCCTTCTGTACCATTAAACTAAAGACAATTGGTTAGCAGTACAAATAGATTGCCTTGATAATCACATACTACAGTTATGAAGCGTAATGCCTTCAGGGAGAAAACTGAAATTTGTCGAAATTAATTTACTAAATAACTAATCCGGATGTAGTCCAGCCTATAAAAGATGCATGTTCTTGTACTAGAAAAAAGAAACGTACTGATCTAAATCTCACCTAAGCTTTTACTGTCCTAACGAGTCAGACATGTATATCTAAATGACAACCGAGGCAGCTAGGGGATTGATGGTTAAAGCTTCATTGCTTGCATTCTTAGTTTCATCTTCACTGCCACTATAAGGTGTCGAGCAATAGATATAATATCTCAAACCATATCTATAAGCTTAAGTTTATAAATAAGAAGATTGCGGTGCTAATCTTAAATGGTATCCTAGTAGGAAGTCCTAGTTTCAAACCCTCAAATCATCGGCCAACCTATTTAATTAAGTCATTCATTTGATAAGGCTTAGTCAAAGCATCGGCCCAAGTTGGGAGGAGTCTCAAATAATATAAGAACGAAACCCACACCAAATTTACAAGTTTGAGCTTCTCAATTAGTTGGTTGTGATGCCGACCTTAATGACTTAAAATTGCTACAAAGTCTAAAAGGGTCTAGATTAATCTATAGATGCAATTCACAGCATTTTGTGGACAAGGATGAAATGATGCAATGTCAAATTAAACGGAGTAAAGAATTCAGTGCCAAGTTATCCATCTGTCAGTCCATAGCTAGTCCTCATCATCCAAAATTATTGTCCAGAGTGCAATCAAAGACTTGTCAATTTACCTAAAGGCAAGTGCTAAAATTAAACTATAAGCATAAGATTATACAATCAGCACTAAAACATGAAGATTTTTACTCCGAGAATCATGAGCTCTTCACGATACCTTGGTGTATGCCGGTTTACTGAATTGTACAGACGCAGGAATTTCTAACTCCCTCAAGTTCTCCTTCTTCCGATACACTGTAATATCAAAAGTTCCATCAAGAACATATATACACGGATGAAAGTAGTCTAGGAATTTTCCAGATCACGCACGAACACATCTTATGAAAGGATAAATAAACAACAATCTATCTGGTACTGCATACTCTAGAATAGGAGTCTCGTACTACCACATGTAATGACACAGGAACATTTTCCTGAAATTTTCCATATTCAGTATCTTTCCGTACACTATATATTCATCATTCTACACATAATGAAGAGAAACTAGACCTAGATCTTATTAGTTGTATATTGAAACTGGTTTCTTCCAAATGGTTATACCTTGGCTCAAATTCATGAACTTGTGCAATATCTTCCCCACGAGCATCAGGCCAATTAACTTTCCTCGTTTCCATCTTCTGCTGATCATCTCCCTGCACACACACACTTGTTTTCTTGAGATTACTCTTGTGACCAGGCAGTTCAAGATGAGGTCCATTAGTCCCACTACTCCTAAGATTTCCAGCATTGCGTATCTTGTCCTTGCCATGGAATTCCTTACTATGCACTTCTGCCATGACCCCATCTTTCTTTTGTGCAGTAGACAGTTTCTTGGCACTGCTGTTACTTCTGTTGCTATGATTTCCATCACTGGTGAAACTTCGGGACGGTACATAACAAGAGCACACTAGAGAAGTGCACCTCTTGTGTGCTGAGGCCGCCAGGAGTGGAGACAGCAAATATCCGTCCTCTATATGCAGATGGTATTATTATTCCTTACCATAAACAGCCAGTGTCAAAAGCTCATCTCGAATCGGCATGAATAAGATCAAACAACATGGTTTAGAATTCCTTCATAAGTTAATGTTGGATTTAGGTGATTAGTATTTTTCTTTTCTCATTTTATGTGATGTTTTGCTGGGGCAGATTCTATGAGAGAATATGGAAAAGAATGAATGAATAGGGGAAGAAGAGGAGGCATAATCATGCCCTGTCCTCCCCCACTAAGAGGTGTTTTTCTTTTGCTTTTGGAGCAGTACTCATTAGGCAAGTGAAATGTGTGAAACAAAAAGAGAAAGTTCTCTCTTGCAACTTTTTCTTCTAGGGACTGCAATGGGAATATATTCATTGCATTCTACAGTATCGTCTATAATATTGAAGAGTAGGAGACGTCTTTTGTGTCTTAACCCTTAAGTCTTGATATAACTTCTTTCTCCTTCACCCCACTAAAATAAAACTGTCATACCCGTTTTAGCCCAATAATCTTAATCCCGCGAGGATGGTATATGGTAATACAAAATTGAATGTTTCTTTCGCAGTGAACTATTTCATATTTAATCTAGGCAGCTTGATGGTGAATTTTTTTTTTTTCATTTTAGGCATATACATCACGGCTCATGTCCTTTTAGTAGTATTAAATAAAACGGATACAACTAGCTATGCCAACACTATGTGTCAGTTGTATATATTGAAATAATAGCGTTAGTTGATAGTGAATGATTTGTAAGGAGGATAAATTGTAACTTAGCACTTTTAAGGGTTGAAAATATTCACTTATCCTTTAACTCAAAAAATATGGATTTAGGTTGCTAGCAATGAAACGAATTCAGTAGCATTTCAGAGATGTATTACCATTTTCGAAGAGTTATGAGAGTCTAAGTTCACAAGTTTTCAAGTTTGGGATATAAGAGCACAAAATTGCATACTTAAGAGAGTTGAAAGTGCAGTTTATCCAAAAAGGAAATAAGCCACATTTCTCTGAACAATTGTCTTGGCACATAGTGTTGCTACATAATGTTGACAGTGCTAAATCCAAATAGCTTTATGCACTCTAGGAAAGGATAAGTACATGAAAGTTCATTTTGTTAAATAAATCAAGCTTTCAGATAAGATCATTGTGGTTACTAATCTTAACATGATATCAGCATAGCCATTTGACCCCATTTAATTAAGTTGTCCACCTGATGCATTCCTGATAAAGTCGTGGCCTACAAGTGAGGCATAGTGCTAATGATAAATATAATAAATCATAAGCCATATCCATAAATTTAAGCTTTTAGATAAAATGGTTATGATACTACCAAAATATATTTGAGCTCTTACCAAGTACTACGACATAACCATCGTCACTTTCCATCCAAATAAAAGTAGTCTTTTTCTTTTCCCCTCGCCTAGACAGGCAGGGTTACCTTTGATGACAAGGGACTGCACAAAAATGGTTAATGGGAGAGAAGACATCGAGGGAAAATCATGAGGACATAAAAAGAAGATCTAAGGCCTCACTTTTTGTTAGGCATGGGTAATTTGTTACATTTGCTCGTAATAAGAAAGCTGTCATCTTCATTGATTGCTCTCATCTTGTTGTCTCGTGCTCTGGTATCTCATGCTCTTTCCTTAGATTTGGTACTTTAATAGGGTCCCCACCAATTTGGTCGTTGGCTACTAGGGCCCTTAGCTCACTAACTTTGTGAAAAAAAAATGCGAGATATTATAACTCAAAAGAAGATCTCACTACCAAATTTCCATATGGACGCCCTCTATGAGAAATCTCCCATTAATTTTCTTGATATTTGTACAATGTTGAAATCTAGGTGGGATTAGAAAAACAAAATTGCAATTGCATTTGAAATAAAAAAAAAAATGATTTCCAATGTGAATACCACCTGAAAGTAGCTTTCACGTTATAGATTTTATGATAATCACCCATTAAATATAATATAATTATATTTGTTGAAGTATGGCTCATATCCTGAGTTTGATAGCTTCTATCGAAGTGGAACGTTGCACAATAAGAACCCTTGTCGCATGAAGTACTTGGATAGTATGGAGGTGAGAGGTAACATCTCCGTAATTCAGCGCATTTTAAAGGTTGTAAAATTCGAAGTCAAAGTTTAAATCTAAGGTTTTTTTGGGCGAGTGAAGATGACATATGATTTCAGTACAGTGAACTTGCCGCTATGTTTCGATGGTTTTTCACCTCATTTGACATCATTCACTAAATTGTTGTATGTTCTTTGTCTTCTTTTTCCTAATCTTTTTTTTAACCGTAGTTGGTTGTGTTGTAAGAACGAGAATTCGCTTCTCAAACATAGATTTCCTAAAGCATATCAAGTCAAGGTAACGAGTAATAACTAATACAAACATGGTGTGACATTTCAAGGATGATTTTACTAAAACTCAATGTTAACACCAGATTAATGATTGAGTGTGATCAAGGCTTCTCTTCAAAGGATAAATTACTAAATGCTCCACCATTTCCTCCATTTACGAGTGAAGTTATAGCACTAAGAAATTCAGACAAATAAAAGACGTTGATCATTAGGCTATACCTTTTTATTTATTATTTTTTTCCACCAATTATAAAGAGGGAGAATTCGAACCCTAAAGGATAGATCAGTGATGATACTATTAGGTTACAACAACTTTGATGGCTATACCAGTTTCTAATATGTCTTTTACCAATGTTTACATTATTTGTGATCTAAAAAAATAAATTAGAGGTAAGACACTTATAATATAGGCAAGAGGGAATGAAATTGCAGTTAACCACTGTAACTATTCTTGTCTTTCAAAGCAATAATGGTGGGGATAATTTTCTCCTAATAGGATAAATCAGATTCAATTTTCAAACATTAAAATTTGACTTTGTATCCTCATAATTAATTAAACCCATTGCTAAGACCTAAACAATCTCTATATATGCTCTTTCTAGTAACAGTTTTGAGAATTTAACAACCATTTGATTTCAAAGTTATTTATATATTTCTAAAACATTATCCAAAATAGAAAATGCTTTGAGAGTATAGGGAGATTTATATGCAATTATTTTGGAAAAATACATCCTACTTTGAGCACTCAAATCATATGAGAATCTTGATTCTAACCCATACTTTTCTCTCTATCTTCCATTGCGATCTATACAAAAAGAAAAAGAGAAGAAGAATAACAACAATAACAAAAAGAAGAAGTTTGTCATTGTATTGTCCTTGTAATTCATGTAGTAAAAGAAGGGCTTTTGTAGTCTGTCCCCCATTTTAACAAGACTAGTTAAGCCCTTTATCCCACCTTTAGTTTGATATCCATTATATCATGATCATTAAAAACACAACTAGTTTAATGGAAGAACTAGACTGATCTCATAAAAACTAAAGATGAGATCATTTAAAAATTTTCATCCGCTTCTAAAGGTTTAAAATTTTTATTGATGGCCCATTTATTTTACTAAATGGAATAAGTTTGTAATATAGTAGACATTACTAGAAAATGGAATAAAACTATAATAAAATGTTCATTTATTGATTTTGATTTTAATAAAGATACCATGGATAAGCATTAAATTGGGAAAAGGAAAAAAATATATAAAAATAAAAAGGTTCCAAATATATGGTAGTTTGAAAAATAATCCTACTAATATAATACTTAAAATTGTCTCTTTAAACTAAAATCGCCTCTTCAATATGTGATTTTAAGCCTAAGCATAAAATCGCCTTTTAAAGGGATCATTTTATTAAGTATAAAAATTATCTCTTCAAAAGGTAATTTTATCGACAACATATCCAAACACACACATTGCACCCTTCTTCTTCCCCATTCATTCAAAGCCAAAATTCTCTCTCTCTCTCTCTCTATAAAAAGTTGAAACCCAAGCAAGCACTCTCTAAAAGGCTCAATTTTTGCCCCCTTTTTTTCTCAAATCGACTCTAGATTCGAGATTGTAGCAACGCATATAGTAGCACTTCCTAACATAAATTTTGTAAAAACATCAGCAAATATGAGTAGTTTTGTCACTTTCTCTCTCTACACGTGAAGAAGAAAAAGTTTTTTTTTTTCCTACTTTTATGTATCTATAACTGCAGTTGTGTAAATACATATATTATACTACATTGATCCAAGTGGCTATATTATATAAATACTCTATTGTATAGAAAAGTCCAAAATTAGGATATGATGAAGATATTTTTCTACTAAAGTATAGATGAGTTGTTAAAATTTGAATATTGATATTAGAATGTTAGTGAATAGATATGCAATGAGATTAAATAAAGTGTATAGATTACATATTACTGAAGTGTATTTTCCTAGAAATGTAAATATGTTATTGAATGTGATTTGTTTGTTTTAGGTATTAACTAGTGAGTTAATCCATGACCGTGTTATTTCCAAATTGAATACATGGTTTTTATCAACGTTGCAAATTTTATGAATTTGTTGTGATAAACAGGGTGGGAATGGATACTGTAAGAGTGGTTTGCTATATTAAAGGAAACATTGTAGAAAGGAAGGATGGAGTACACTATAATAAACGTCCAAAAACAATAGTCAAGGTTTTAGTTAGTGCAACCAATGATCAATTGATAAGTTTGATATGCAATCATCTTTAAGTTAACATGAGCATTCAGTGGGTTAAGTTGATGTACAGGTGTCCTCTTGTAGGAGAGACTAGGAATTTGTTTTATATTATGCCTATAGACAACGACTATGATGTCCAACAGCTGTTAGCATCCTCTTAAGGATGTAATGGAGTTAGTGGTTCAATAGATATGTATCTTAAAGTTCATGAAACCAACATCTCTACAATACTTGAGTATGGTTTCAAACAACATGAGAGTAATGTTGGGTATCAAGTTGAAACCCAAGTCTATGAATCTCAATCGATTCCATACATTGAAGAACTAAGTAGCAGTCACATGTCCCGTTAAGTTAACATATTCATCATAAGCAAATCCAATAGGGATACAAATGTAAAGAATGAACTAGCTTGCAAGGACATTGCTGAAGATTCTAATGACACTTATTCTAATGGTGATATTGGTGGAAGTAAAGAGTGGCTCCAATCTATGGAAGAAGCTTAAGGGTTGAGCAGGAGAAATGATTGGAGGCATGAGTTTATCATAGATGTAGACGCGGTTGGAAGTTTAGAAATCGTACCATTCTACATAGCAAGTTTTAGGGATGGACCTTTATCATCCAAGGAGAACATTAATGATGGTAAGTGGAGCTTCAATAATGAATTCAAGGTAAACATGCAGTTTCAGAAGAAAGTAAATTTGGTCACAACTGTGAAGATACATTATATTTTGAACCATTACAACTAGGATAACTGTTGCAAATGGAGGTTTTGGGCATGCCAAAAGTGGCATGCTAGTTGTTTTGTAATAATTAGGTTTGCAAGCCTATACACATGCTTGAATCCTACTATTAGTCACGACCACCCTCAGTTGGACTCAACTACCCTATCTCACTATATTATTAAGGAAGTACAAGAATCATCAAACATTAAGGTAAAACATATTCAGGTCACCATTTTCAACCAATATGGATACATGTTACACATAAAGAGAGTTTGGAAAGTTAAGTGTAAAGCTATTGAATAAGTTTATGTGAAGTAAGGGAAGTCATATGTAGTGCTTCCACATCTATTATCTACTATGTAAGAGGCTAATTAGGGTAACATGGTTGAGTAGAAATGTCAAGACAACAGCACTGTAGGCCATGTGTTCTTTAATAGAATGTTCTAGGCCTTTCGACCATGTATCAAAGCCTTTGTACATTGTAGGTGCGATACCACCACTCTCTCTTGTGGTATTAGTTAATTAGTTGCTTATCTCTTTTGTAAATAGTTGAACTAACTAATTTGTTCTTTTCAAGCCTGTAATAACCATCAATGGTACATTTCTATATAGGAAGTACAAGAATAAGCTATTCATACGATCAATGATACATTTTTGTATGGGAACTACAAGCCTAAGATATTCATAGTGACCGATGTCAATGATGAAATCATATTGTCCCATTAGCATTTATACTAGTTGATGAGGAATGTCAAGATAGTTGATGTTGGCTCTTAAAGTGCACTCTCATGTATGTGATAAAGAATCATACAAACATATATTTAATCTTTGATTGTCATGTTGGAATATGGTCTGCAATTGAAGGCTAGAATGCAATGTAGCCAAATAGTTGGCCATAGCATCGGTGTATTCGCTTATTCTTGAGCAAAAAAAAAGGAATGCAAAGAATTAATTGAAAAAAGCAGCATACCAGATGTAACCATGTAAATCCTGTATGTACTATGATGAGGCCCATACAATGATTCCTCACACCCAAGTATACTTTAGAGACTTGCACCTTAGAATGTGGACTCTAGTATATGATGATGGAGCTTGTTTTGACCATAAGACCACAAACATTACTGAAAGTTATAATAGTGTTTTGAGAGATGCTAGGAACTTTCCCATTACTGCGTTAGTGAAGAAGACCTTTCATAACTACAACGACTACTTCAATCAATACAGAATCGAGATATTGAATTAGATGGGCATGAGTGAGGTGTTGACGAAATATTCTAAGAGCAAGTTTCATAAGTGATGTAAAGTAGTTAACTGGCACCGTATTATTATTTTTTACTACAATGAGTGGACATCTAAGGTTATGACTACTCCATGCCCTACCCTACGTGGATAGAAGGGGGAAACCGGCTGCATAGTTGCACTTAGGACTCACTGTTAGACTTATAATAAATGAAAAACATATAAGATTCCATACTCCCATGTAAATGGCAATTATAGAAAAAAATGAGTATGGATTATGTAGTATACGTTGGTCATTGGTATACGTGGCAAAATTAACTACGTATCTATGCACATTCTTTCATGTCGTATACCGATAAGGCCAATTAGCCTTTACTTAATATTCCTCTATGGCACTCAATTAAAACAGTAGATAAGGTAAAGACACATAGGAGGCCTTAAGAGAAACAATTCCAAATTAAGATGGACATTTGGCAAGAGCCTTTGGGGTATACATGTGAACAACGTAGTAAGGACAAACATAATGAGAGAAGATGTCCGCAATGAGGTCACCAGTCAATATTGAGTAAATCAACAAGTATACTTTGCTAATTTTACGAGTGACCTGTTAATAGTTACTATTTGTTTACATTTTTTTATTTCCTTAGATGCTACTTTCACTTCTCATTAGTCTTGTACCAATCTAATCTTTATCATTTCATTGTAAATATGTAAGTGCAGATGGATCTAGCACTAATTGCTAAATCACTGCTTCGATTACAGTCATCCCATAGGTCTAAGCTAGTATAAGGTGGTCAAGTAACGACTAATGGATTGCTTAGCAAGTGTATATTGATTTGTTAGGTTCTTTGTAATACGGTTTTCTTTTTTCTAAATCACAAGAGAACTTTTGGTTCAAGTGCCATAAGCAGAAGGCAATTTTCAGACATAAGAATGGGGGCAATATACTAATAGATACATAAATGATCCCCTACTTTGAGTAGTTGGGTTTTCTTAGTGCAAGGCAAGTGCCCTTCATACAGCTCAACTGGCATTTAATCAACGCCTTAGTGGAGTATCAAAGGGAAGAGACGTACACATTCCACTACCATACCGGCAAGATGATGGTTACATCATAGGATATATCTTTACTAGTTGATCTCCCTACTAATGGCGAAGTTGGCATGATGTGTACCTTTGCTTATTAGGGGTTCACCTACTCAAGAGTGCTATTAATGGTGGTTGAGTGAAATTATCATCGTTGAAGGACTATTTCAATGAGTTGTCTAATGACAAACAATAGTAAGGTATAGCGATACGCCCAAGCCCATATCATGCAGCTAATTGGGGGGATGCTCTTCTCAGACAAGTCGAATAATTAAGTCCATCTCATGTTCATCCCTCTCCTCTCAAACCTTACTGCAGTAAGGTACTATGCTTAGAATACGGCATGCTTGGCATTGTTGAATCACCAATTATGCCTTACTTCATGAATGGATGCCGAAGAGATTAATGGGCCTCTTGTCATACTCCAAGTTAGGGCATGAGAGCACTTTCTACGCATTGCTCCTCTATGCCACCGAATCACAGCAATAGTAGACAGCCAACTACCGATGAGTCAATGGAGAGCAGACTTTGATGTTACAAAGCTGCCTACGTATGTAATGGACTAATATAGGGATGCCTTCAACCAACAACGTCTAGAGTAAGTACTTATTGTACAAACTTGAGTAATGTCAAGATGGGAGTGATATCTAGGTATTTTTAACCAATCATTATGTTTTTAGGTGGTCTAGATCCCCTATATGCATGAGGAAATGGCTAGGCTCCTTGTGTATTATCTGGACTAGAGTGATATCTAGGTAGCATGAGTCCCACTTTTATGCTTCCACATCAAGTATGGAATCATAAGGAAAAACTCACTCAGCCATGGCTAGTTCAGGGATCGTAATAATCGGTGGGCAGCTCAGGGTCGATATCGTGATCACCTGAGAATAAGGAAAATTTGTAAGATAAGGAATTTTAAAACTAGCTAGAGTTATAATGTATAAGGTTTATTTCACTTAGTTACGTGAAACTGTCGGTTCGAGCTTTTTATCGAATCGCGTGTAACTTTTTCGTTTTAGCTCGGATCGTTATGAACTTATAGTCCATTTTGATCGTTTTCGAGCGTATTTTCCCGTAACGAGGTCCGTTTTGGACGTTGTGACTCGTAACTTAAATTGTGATACAAAAATTATCACAAAAATTATTATTTAAATTTAAAAATTATAAAATATTGATTTTCTCTTTTTCGTAACATATTTATAAGTTACTAATTATTTAAATCATATATTTGTTATTTTGGGTATATTTCCTATTTTTCTCCTTTTCTTATTTTCTTCTTATGTACCTTATGATTATACATACATATATATTCCAATACTTATAATATATAGTATATAGTTTATGTTATTGTAAAATCGTAAATTACGGTATTATATATACATATATATACTATATATATATTACTCATATGATATATGTATATGTATTTATTGAAAACATACTCTTATACATATATAAATATATATATTCGGCATACATTCATATAAATACATACATATATATATATTCGGCCTACATACTTATATATACATATATATATGTTCGGTATACATATGCTTATATATAGTATTTATCATATATATATATATATATATATATACAATACATTTTATACATAATATACCGTATACTATATTACTTATAGCCTATATTATATATATTTATGTGTCTCATACTACTACTTATGGAAGTATGTATATATGTACTATATTATACGATTATATATGTATATATATACTAAAATATTTATACAAGAATAATCACATATATATAATTTGGGTATAAATCATACATGTATACTATAGTATAAAATACATAAACCCATCATATGTATTCCAACAAATATACATAATACATCTACTCATGTATAATATACCTTTGTACATACATGTATACATATCTAATCTTATACATACGTACACTATTTAATTTATGTATTAGTGTACATATACCATATTATATTTATAAGAAAATACTCTACAAATACTATCTTTATACGTATGTATGCTATATATAATATACATCTACATAAATAAATATTTACCTTTTTCTTTTAATTGTTTCCTTCTTCTTTTCCTTCTTCTTTCCTTCTTCTTTTTCTTCTTTCTTTCTCTTTTTCTCTCCTCACGGTTTGTTTTATGCAGATTTTTTTTTTCCAGATTTTTTTGTTTTGTTTTGTCTCTTTCTTTGTTTTCAGCTTTATATATATATATATATATTTTGTTCACATGACGGGTAGCTTACAATTTAAGCTAAGAGTTACACATGGCAATTTTTTATTTCCTCACGTATGGGCTACTTTTTGCTGCTTTTTGCTAAAATTGTTTACGTTGTTGTGCAGGAGAGTAATATTGAAGTGGAAATGGGAGAAGAAAAAGAGATAAATTAGAAATAGATGAGAAGTGAAATGAAATTTATTAATAAATATGTGTAATTTTTCGAATCATATAAATTATAACGAATTTCCTCGTAGATTAGTTTTCAAAATTCTGTGAAATTTTATCAATTTAATTGGTACCCGTTACAATTATAATTTTTACAAGTTATTATGAAAATTTTATTACAATGTCGTACAAATAGTCGATTTAGTCGAAAATTGCATTCGACTATAATTTTATTGCTATTGTGTAATATTTAAATATTTTATAGGTTTACGTTTATGATTTTAGGGTCTCAAGCAATTTTGAGTTCGGTTTCGATTAATGATGCATAAACGAATTTTAGGGTTTTAGTAAACGATTTAAGGTTTTGATAAATTCCGAAGGTTTTGTTATCGGTGTTATATTTGATCTATTAAACTTCATTTTCTTTTATTATCATTCGCCTTATCGATTTATTGTACCGTTTAGAACACTCGGACTCAAGTTAAGGTTCAACTACTATTTTTCCTAGGGTTTACAGCTACAAACCTACCAATCGGTTCCAACCATTTGGGACACAAAATGCCCCTTTTTTCACGTAGTCATATTGGCTTAATAGTGGCACTTCATACCAACTTAAAAATATCCTCTTGTAGTTGCATAGGAAGTTAATTTCTTTACTCTAAACATTAATTTACTAAGTATTCCATTAATCAAATCCATTTTATCTAAAAATCAAACTAAACTATTGGATTGAATACTTATTTGAATTGGCAACAACCTAAGTAGATATTAATGGGACTTGAATCGAAGTAGCTCTAAAACAACTTAAACTTGGTAATAAGATTCTAAAACTTAAGACAAGTATATTTTCTTGCTCAAGAATTAGTGAGAATCTAGTGTTACTCGAGCTGACCAATCCAAGTATGAGTATACCATGTTTATTACTTATCATGTTTAGGACTAATGCCTAATGAACCTGATTGATATCCTACTACAATATGAATATGTCGAGTGTATGTGGTTAGACCAAAGGGACCAGGAGTACCGATGATCTTAGAGTGGGATCTCGATGATCAATATGTGGCATTATCTAAAATAAAGTTGCATATCAAAAGAATTTGGTAGGTTCTAAATGGATACTTGACTTAGCTTTTGAAAAGTACGTACCACCACATAGTTATAATATTATACATATGTGTTTAGACTGGGGTCATGAGTTGCTAGAAGTTTTGGGACACTAAAGTTGTACTATGTGTCGAACATAAAGCCAAAGATAATAAATAAGTGATTATGCATGTGCTATGTAATATTGTGTGATCATGTACTTGTCTATAAAGTATACCTTGTTCTGGGCATTAGCTCAACCTTCATAGATTCTCATTTTTAGATGTAGGCACCTTACGTGACATAAATCTATATGACGATCTAGACTATGACTTGGTGTACAATTTAAAGGACAATGCAAATTATGCATATTATGAGGAGTAGTGAATTGCAACTCGATAAATATGTGTTGTTTAGTTTAGGTTGTTGTATGATGTACTGAAGATTAGACTGAATGTTTGATGATAGTTTGCATCAACCTTATATAGTTTATGTTGGTTGTATTAGTTGTTATAGACTTATAGGAGCCTAGACGAACTCTATTGTTTAGTGCGTTTATGCTTGATGATGTGGTTAACAAGACTCGGATGAGTCATATGTGTTGTACCTAATAAGAGATCTATTTATTATGTGTGATATGTGAGGTTTGCTTATTTAATTATGGCTCTTAAACAAGTTTTGAGCTTTCTCGTGTCAATGCCCAATATTGACACATAGCGGGCTATGGGGCAAGCTATAATGGTATTGCTATTAAAGCAAAGTAAATAAGTAGCTATGATGAGGCATGTCTTACATGATAAAATCTATAGTTATTATGATAGTTGAGTTTATTTGGTGGATTGAATTGAAGCAACTTGATGTTCAGTTTGAAACTTGGACATAAAATTTTTTGTTTTGAACCATGTTTACTCTAATATTGAAAAACATGTACGAGACTATACTAAAGGGAGGAAGTATAATTGATTACTGAAATTGGTAACTTTAAAGTTCAAATAGTTAATTGAAAAATCCATCAAAGTTCAAATATTGAATGCAATTCACCTATTTCTATAATTTTTAAATTTACTATATTGCCCTTTTCTTATTTCAACTTGGCAAATTTTTCATTTTTAATAACTGAACTATCTTTGATGCAAAATACAACAATATTATACACAAGAAATTAAAAACTATAGTTTTTTTTTTTTAGAGGAAAGGAAACTGTAAATAGTAGCCAAACTCAAATAAACGGTTGTGATAATAACTATTAGAAAAAAAAAAAAAAAAGCAACAGCTTCACACTGCATAAGATAGATCATACTCTAGCGCAAGCAAAACATAACCAATGTATGCATGCACAAGCGCTAAAGTGTTTCACTACTAGAAGCGATATCTTTTCATAAAAACAATGTAACATGAATGGAATCATCAATCACAGAATCCTCATGTCATATGTACAACTAGCTGTAGCCATAATGGCGTGTTTGGTTAAAATAAAATAGATAAAATATGAGCAGAGTCATAAATCTTAAGGATTAAATTAAAAAAAAAAAAGTAAAAGTTATTTGATTTGAATGTATTTAAATGACATTAAATAATAAATTGGATGTTCATCTAAAAGTACTAATATAGCCTCATCCTTACCCATGGCTTCATTGTTAGTCTAAGTTCTCACAAGTGTATATGGAGATATGCTTAAAAAAGTTGCCGAAAGCTAATTTTCTTTCTTTTGAAGGAATTTTAACTTATTTCTCATCAATAGGAATTTTATGAAATAGGACACAATACTAGCTTTATGATGAATTTAAAAAAGAAAAAGAAAAATAAGAAAAAAACTAATCAATCATGCAATCCATTTAGGACATTTACCTAAAGAACCAAATCGGCATGCAAAATTGCTTGAAGTTGGCTTAGTTTTTACTCAAATTTTATTATGTGACAGCCAAGTTGAGCTAAAGTTAGAGCTGCTCCAATTGCTCGGGCAACAAACTAAGCTAAGTTTGAAATTTAAAATACTAAGCCTATCAAGTTCACGAGTCTAATCTAGTTTAGAATAATTTTTTATTTATTTTTATCTTTTAAATATAAGTTAACTTGAGATTATTTAGAAAAAATTTATAAATATTTGAGTTTAATCGAGTTATTCAAACTAAACTCGAGCTTATCAAATATATCTTAGAATCAAGCTCGAACTTAAAATTTAGAACTCAACCAAACTCGAGTTGAGTTAGACTTTCAAGTTTTTAAATCAATCTCAAACTCGAGCCCGATATCATATCGGTTCGACTCAACTTGATTACACCCCTTAACAGTAGGCCTTGTTCATTTTAAGGAACCTTAAGTGTTCCTTGTAATTTACCAAATTTAGAGTTAAATGATATCTCCACTCATAATTCTAACAACAAAAATTAAGATATTAGGCTTTGTTTCAAAGAAAACTACATGTTAACGCAAATGGTTTTTTCCTAAAAAGATTTTTCCAAAGATGACATGTTTCATATAGATGTATCTCTAATTGGCAAAACAAAATATACATAGATGTATTTATAAAAATATGTTGAAAAAAAATTTTGACTCGTAAATATCATATAACTTATAGTTGTTCCTAAATAAATTAATATCAACATGTTACAACAAGTACTTTATTTCAAATATTTTAGTTAGAAATAAAAATATAGACAAATTATTTATTAAAATGCATTATTATAACCTCTTTAGTTGATTTATATAATTTTTAATAACTCCCTATTTTTTTTCACTTACTAAAATATTTTCAGATTTAAATTTATTATTTACAAGTCAATTACGACAATAATAAAATCATTTTCACAAAGTTAGAACACTTAATCGGAAAAGGACATTCCATTTTGAGAAAGAGTAGGTCGTTTTCTTTGAAAAAGTAGGAAAACATTTTGAACTACCTTTTTCATTATAAAGAACAAAATTTAAAAGCAAAAAAAAAAATAGAAAACATTTTGAAAAATATTTTTCTTGAAACAGAGGAGCCCTTAATATCAGCAGTGGTTTAGCTTTTGAAATGATATTGATGGCCCAACCATCAAATGACTTTGTCCCCTCAATTGCACATAACTAAATTGCTGTGTCAGAAATTTTCCTCCAAAGCAAAGGAGTGGAGACATGGTAATTGCTGTTAACAGTAGAAGGATCAATGTTTATAAACGTTTCTACAAATGCCAGCAAGAAAGAAAAGTTATGAAAGAAGAATGAGATTTTTTCTAATTATCTACTACTTACAAGATTCAGTTGAATGTGATGATATATACAACCAGAATCCGGAGCAGTGTAAGCCCACGGAGAAGGAAACATGAGATGAGGTAGTTTATTTTTATAATAGTAGACATCAAAATTATATCCACAACAGTAACCTGTATGCTAACTTACAAAATTGTGTCCCTAATCAACCGAGCGAGTACTCGAGAAGACAGCCGACTAATAACTTCAGGGAGCACTTTTGCTGAGATTCCCGGCAAAACTGGAAGCAGCTCCTGGATTATCTTAGCCAAATCTGGAGTCTGCGGCAACACAACAACAGGTTAAATTTTGTGTGTAAGTTCCTTCGCACAACAAACATTAGCCAATTTTTATGTAGTAAGAAATCCTTGGAAATGTTCATGATCGAGTAGGATAATGAAGACCGATTAATAAATGCAGCTAAAATGATCGGAAAACAGAACTCAACGATTGGAATTTCAAAGGATAAGTTGCTCTTCAAAACCCTTTTAACTTTCATTTTTGTGCATTTAACCCATTAGCATTTAAAAGATGTACCAGACCTCTAGACGCCAATAAAGGTCTTTTCTTCCAGAGCCTTTAGCAATGCTTTGCACAGGAAAATTCACTTCAGGGCACATTGGGACAAGGGGAGTTTACGAGCACCTTTTGGAAATTAAGAGGGGTAGGAGAGAGAGTTTAGTGGCCAAAGTGCAATATATCCGATTTCAAATAAGCACAACCTCCTCCTAAATGTAATGAAGGGGCCTATCCACCAAATCACAGTAGGTTGCAAAGTATGCAACATTTATCATATTGAACAGGTCAAGTAAGTGCAGCAAGCATGGCAATTCGCAACATGTACAAGAAACAAAAAGGCAAGGCACCTACTGATCTCTAACGATTCATGATAAATAGGAAGGCTGTAACTTCATTTAGGGAACACATGGTGAAGAAGAAACTCTCGCCTTATATCCACACCCCATGTTATGCTGACACATTGGGCTGATCACTGCAGTTGCTAAGAGTCCCAGCTTTTAAATTATGTTGTGGGCTTCTTTTGACAGGTTCTACTACCTGCTTGACACTGTACAACCTGCCTTCATGTTATTCAACTCTAGGTTTGTTTGTCTATCTTTGTTATCCTTTGTAAACATATCTATAATCTGCATATAAAAATGGGGATGGGATATTTCTTGTAGTTTATCCACCCATGCACCTGTCACATGCCTCTACAGATCATCTTATGCTTCCCACAAGGGACAGTCAAGTAACAGAGAAGTCCTCGTGCTTCCAGTTTGTTTCATTTTAAGGGTGACACAACAGTAAATGATCACTCCAGAAGATTGGAGTTGTGATTGTTGATTCCCTCCTAAAGGTAGTTTGTAATTTGGAATTAATCTTTCTGCTAGTTGTTGCCTTTTTTTTTTCTGTATAAGGTTTGATTGGAATCAGTACCAATTGATGGATTATTATTCTATTTTACACATTATGGCTGTTTATCCTCTGCCTTACAAGCACTTGTGATAAGGCCTCAAAAAGGAAGAGCTTGTCAGTCTTATATAGATGCCACAGACTACAGATTCCCCAAGACGCAAGGCTTGTGGAGGGTGGAGATATATTCTGGTGGATCTTAGTAGCTCTTAAAATATAATCATCTCATATGCCTCCATTTACTCTATAGCATTTTGCATCAAAATCAAGGCAATGTTTGTGTTGAAATTTTGGACTGAAGATGGCAATGTAAGCTCACCATATTAGGAAAATTAAAGAGAGGAATTGCCATGTGTCTGTTGCTAGGCGAGTAGAGATTTGGCAAATGGTTTTGCCACATTACGGAATCATTTTTATGACAAAAATATTGATCTTAAACTAACAAATGAACAAATGGATGAAAGAAAAGGTCAGGATAAAATAAACTACAAAATGATTATACAGGATTCAGAATATCATCAGTAGTTTAACAAATGGCATAATGAAGTTTTTATGTAACATTCAATCAGTTGAGAACATAAAAGCAACTCCATTTCTTAATAAATAATACATTCAAGATAAAATTTTATGATGGATTAGGTGACTTAACACTATTCCAGAAAGCATTTCTGTGACATTATATACCAATAAGGAAAAATTATCAACTTCCTGAACTGTAAATCTTTAAATTATTCAATTAAATCTTCTTGAAATGAGTTTATATTGCACTCGTCATTATCTTTATAATACATTACATGATGCTTTCAATTATTTTAGAACTCAACCAAACATTATAGATGTTTAGAACTTGATTCCAAAATTATTGAAGATTTAACATTAAAACTGTATTTACAATGTTCATCTAATTTGACTCGAGAAATAGAACCTTTTAAAGCTTACAATTTACTGTTAAGCTTAGACCTTCAATTCTATAATTACCTATATGTTGCAAAGGCACCCTCGTCCTAATAATATAAAAGAGCCAGAGTAACTGTGTTTTGGTGTTAGAGCCTTCAACTCCTCACACTAGCACACCCTCACACACAAGCACGCACTAACACCAAGAGTTGGATAGAAACTAAGTTCCCATTCCTAAGGCTTTCCATCTAAAAGTTCCAGCTCATGGCAACAGCATTCTCTCACTCCACTAAGTGGTACTTATCTAATTTTCTCATTTCCACAAATTTTCAGACTTTTTCTGTGATAAGCATTTCAGATGCTGCATTTGGGAGGTGTATCCAGACTTCTCTTAAATCATGCATTTTGTCTGAGACATGCCTGAAAAAAGAGGTATAAAGATTTGCATGCAGAAGAAAAAGGAACACTCTAAAATACTTACTAACGTGTTTTTACAACTAGGAAAGGAAAAGCATAATTAAAAATAAATGCATTTGAAGGATCTGAATAGCATGATCAAAGTAGTAGTCTAAACCATATAGTTGTTAGATGAAAGCAACACTTACCTGATTGGATGTTCCAGATAATGAGCTGCCAGCGGTCAAAAACTCCACAACCTTTTGCACGTTATTTAGTATGACTTTGTCCTCCTCAGTTATAGCGGGCAAAAGTCCTGAAGGTTTTATGGGCCCAAAAGCAGGAACCATGCTAAATACAGGAGCAACATTCCTAATCCCAAGCAGAGCCATTATTTGAACCAATTGCTCCCTTGTTACTGCATCAATGCCTTTTACAATCTGCTCAATTTCAAGTAAAACACCTTATGCTTGCCCCACGAAAAAGATCAAATCATGCAAAAACTACATACTGTATGAAAAATAAAATTTTATTACCAAAATAAAAAATGTAAAACCTATTCTTGCTGAATATAATTCAAAAAAGAAAAAGGAAAAAGATTTCTCTAGATAGAGAAATTTTATGTAGCTCAGGTCACAAATCGTTAAGATGCATAAATAAAAGAGGAGAATACAAAAAAAGAAGCAAAACAATGAAAACTTGGAAGGGGTGAAAGATCAGATAATGGAGACAGCAGATGTAAAGCTAAGAATAAGAAGATCAATGGTTTTCTCAAAATGAAGCAGAACATCTCCAGTTAAGTAAAGCTATCAAAAATCCTAATGTCATTCCCTAGACAAGAAACAAAGATGCCATGACAGGCCACAACATAAAGAAGACCAAGACGATGCACTCCATGAAATCTTCAAAATATACAAATTGATTTATCAAAGAAGCATCTAAAGAAGATGGATAGTTAGGATATGGGAGAATGATCGTGGTGCGACAGGTGTTTTTAGAATTCGGGAGGACAAGGCATGCTCTTCTTTTCAGGTACAGAATTCCTTTTGGCAGTTCAGGAAATTTATTCTTTAAGGACTAGAAAGTTAGACCTATACCTTAGGTAACTAAGAAATCCACAACAAATTGATATATGTCATCAATTTCCACAATCAGGCGCAGCATAAAGCTGCATGAGCTAAAGAAGCATTGCAGCAAAGCCAACATCTTCCCTGAAGGTAATTGTATTCAGGAATGCTGACTGCATGATCAAAATAGGATGAAATATTTTAAAAAAACAAAAAACTGAGAATTGCTGCATCATTTCACCACTCACAATGACTGAAAAATTAATAACTTATAGTTATAACTATGCAGGAAATTAAAATATTACTAACCCATATAAGGCTTAGAGAAAGTCATTATATAAAAGCTGTTGGATCTACAATGAAGCACTTTAACGCCACTTCTCTTTATAAGAGAGAAGATTATAACCTATTAAATAACAAAATAATAAATACAAGACCCACACTATATTTAAATTTTTAGAACAGCAAGGTTATGGAACCAAATTCAACACAGTTCAGCACAGAAGGTCCTCATTTCAAATCTTTGCATCAACCACCAAGTTAATTAATTGGTCAAGTTGGTGGAATTTCAACTGAGATTCTCCAGCACAAGTGATAGGAAGTATTAATAACAGCATAAAGCCCCTGCCAACCTACTGCTTTAAACCTTTTAGATGTTGGAGTGCTAAATTTAACATGGTATATGCACAAGTAATCAAGAGTTAAAATCCTTGCACTATCATTCAAGCTTATTTTATTAAGTCATCCATTTAATTGGATTCAGTTGAAAGTTTTAGCATTCAAGTGAGGAAGAATATTAAGCGACTATAAAAGCCATACCATATTTAAAAGCATCAACTGTCTGTGGAGTTGAATTCAAAAGATTCAATGATTGTTTTCCCATAGAATAGTATACCACTTCTAATCAAAACTTGGCTTCTTTGCAGTGTGAACTTCCTAAATAATTTTGAGAACAATATGTAATGCCACAGGGAATGTCTTTTCAGAAATTCTCGGGGGATTGTGCATATTCATAGAAGAAATCCTAGCAAGCCTATCCAAATTTTTTCCACTCCAGGAAATGCAAAATCTCTTATCTTGGGAATTGAAACATTTTACTGAATTTGAAGTCTTTTGATCCTTATGCAAAGCCTCACACTGCTATAATGCACATGGAGCTATTAAATGGTTTGCCAGACAACAAGTCACACTTTACCAGTCTATTTTCTCCTTCAAGTGGAGAAGGGTGGGGTTGTTGGTGAGTTGAGGAATTGGATTTGTAAGTTCCCTCACAAGACATCTAAGCCTAAGAGGGTAAATTAGAAAAACTTCGATACCAAAAGAAAAATAGTAAAGCTAAATTTCTTGATGTCTTGGCGAGAGGATTCTCCAAGCTAGTTGCATGTAGATGTGTCAATCAAGGAACTAAGAGTCTGCAGAAGTAAAACTGAAGCAGCAATACCCATAGGGCAGAATGATGATTTTGACTAAGTGCTTCTGTTAGCATTTGAAGCTTCTACTGCCTTTTCAATCGTAAAAGATACTAAGCATTAGTTAGAAAAATACCTCATCCAAAAGGAACTCCCGGAAAAAATTTCCTTGATCTGAAAGCAGAAACGCCAAAGCAGCCCTTGTTTGGACTGGTTGGTTTGGCTGAGACGCATTCATTGCAAATGTCGGGATCATATATCGTGTTTCACTTCTCAATATACCCAGTTCTGCCATATCGCCACTCATGTCCTGTCCACCCCCACTCTTGGCTGCAGTGATGAAATTTTCAAAAGCTTGCATGACATCTATGAACCTTTCAGCATCAAAAACCCCAGTTTTCCCATATATTGTGTAGCGCAAAGCATTTCTTAAGCGGGGTGACTCATCAGTAAGAAGCCTCTGAAAATGGAAGAAAATTAGTAGAACCATTTAGAAAAGTTAATGCAAGTTAAACACCCGGGGGTTGGGGTGGGGGGGGGGGGGTTTGGGGGAATGTGAAAAACATCTCTCATGAATCTGAACTCCATTTCTAGCAACAATTCTAGATAAACTAACTTAAAGCTTCAAGGCAAAGAAAGTCCACTGAAATGTACATCATTGATAGCCAAATGGCAACCCACCTGTGCAATATAGGGATATGCTTCATCCACAATGGCAAAGTCAGGATTTCCAACTAAAGCAATGCCTTCCAGGACCCCTATAGCCCTAATTATAAGAGCAAAATATGGGGGTATTCTGAATGGATAATCAAATGTAATTTGTGCAAGATCTGATGCTAGCTCTTGGAAGTTGATATTTTTTGCTCCTCCACCTTCAAGTGCTTGATCAAAAACCTTGGCAAGAACTGGCAATATAGGTGCCAAATTTACACCATCGGGAATGAAATCAAGTTTAACAAAGTCTTTGACTATTGCATCATAATCCCGATGAATAAGATGAGCAATTGCTTCAATCATTCCATACTTTTGGTCATCAGTTAATTTTGTGACCAAACCTGTTAAAACAAGCTCATTAGAAAGGGGAGATTTCATAGATTTCAGTACAAGAGAAGCTATTAGATCAAACACTGACCAAACCATGCATATCAGGCCAGTTTTCCCCATTATAAGAGATTTTCAAAAGATCACTTTATATATGAAAGTGCTGGGAAGTGAATCTCCTGGAGATGCATGAATCTGAGACACAGATTATAGACATTAAAATCTTTCTGATGGGAAAGGATATTCTGAGAATGCAGGCATTGTTACATTCTGTAAGGACATTATTTCCACCTTCAACTCAGTAAATGGAAGTGCTACATGAACAAGTTAGGGCAGTCCACATAAAAATGCATCCACTAAGAAGCTGGCCAGCTTTTTTTGAGCAGAGACTGCCATAGCTAAGAATTACTTTGGACGATAGGTGCAGTTGATGAATAGACATAGAAATATATGAAAGATAATCCATCAGCAAGGTTCAATAAAGGAATGAATGAAGTTATACCATGTGATGAAAAATCATAAAAACTAACATTATGTGAAACACAGATCTAGAGTACTTGAGCATATTTCCCAAGTATGACAGCAGAAGGATAAGAATATTAAGGTGCATCAGCATTCACCATACTTCATTATAAGAAGAGGTGATCAACAATCTAAAGCTCTACTTAAGAGGTCTTACCAAAGTCAAGTATAGCTAGTTTCCCATCTGGAGTACGAATTAAGTTCCCAGGATGCGGATCAGCATGGAAAAAGCCAGTGTCCAGCAACTGTAATCCGGAAAAAAAAAGGAGAAGGGAAGCGGGGGAAAAAAGAAAGAGAGAGAGAAAGAAGAAGAAGAAGAGGAGGAGGAGTGAGAGAGAGAGAAGAAAATAAAAGATCTTATCATAAATCGTCTACTTAAAATTAAAACCTACAAGATTGGGTAATGATATATAATTTACTGAATTGTCTTTTCATTATGACTACATATAATAGAAACAATGAACTTCGAAAATTCTGTTCAAAATGAAAGTGAGTGAAGATAGTGATGGGGAGGAATAATCCCACAACAACTAATAGAAAGCAGAAAAGGACATCTCGGTGGATGCTAAAAAGGACCACCATTGTCTGCGTTTGTTGAAATGGACTCAAGAAAACAATATTCAACAATATTCTTAGTCTGTTACTTTGGGATAGAAAATGATGTTTAGAAAAATCTTATGATACCACGTGATACCTGTGCAGGTGCAGATTTATGTATATGTGAAATTTGGGATTTGGAATCATTTTAGAACATTTGGCAGGCAAGTTTTGATGGCTTATTCTGAAGAGTTTAGAAATGTCCATCATGCACTGTCACATTTATTCTGAAAACCAGCATTTTTAACTTTGGATATCTAATTATTTAGCCCCCAAAAAGAAAATGGATATGCAGTCAAAAAAAAACAAAAAGCCTTCAATCATATCTACAGCCACAAATACTTGTGCAGTTGCAGCTTTATCCTTATCTGGAAAATGACATTTGGAATGAGAATGGTTCCAAAACATTATATAGGCAAAATCTCTGAGGAATTAGAAGAACCTATCATCCTTTGATATGTCTAGTTTCTGAAATAGAACTTTTATCTTCATATATTTACAGAAAAAGGTCTTCCATCACATCTAAGGCACAAAAGTTTATCAATGCAGAGAACAAGTTTATACCAGGATTGACTTGATAGATGCCAGGTTTCATGACTACTCAAAAACAAGAAACACTGATCTTTAAACCATTTACTACAGTATGAGTGATTTGAGCAAAATATTCTTACTAGAAGCAAGAACAGATTTCTGAGTCAACAAATAAATAAAAGCACCCAAACATGAATGCAAATATGTGCTGCAAATAATTACAGAAAATTTAGGAATCCTGATAAAAAAATGATACTCAATGTCTACATGTGGGCTTTCAGACAATAGCTTACCTGTTTTAGGTAACAAATCACCCCAACATTGACCAGTTCTCCAACATCACTCTCTGTACTTTGAGAAAGCTTTTCGCCCTCTATCCACCCAGTAGTAAGAACCTTCCTTGAGGTGTACTTATGGTATGTTTTTGGTACAACAACCTGAAAAATAAGCATAATGTTTATAGAGATGGTCAAACAAGCCATGTGACGAAGTATAAAATACAGACACAAAGTTTATTTGGTAATTAGTTTATTCGTCATATGGAATTGTCACATTTTAATATTTAACTTGTCACGTTAGATTTGGTTATAAGTCTGCTCTTTGTTAGGCCCAGAAGCTTAGGGTTTTAGTTTATGTGATATCAGGTTTTATTACGGAAAAGACAGCTTGAAGTAAACATTCTGAATTCTAGTATTTTCTTCTCTCATTCTCCTCTCACCAAATTTCTTCTATTTTGTGTTCTCTTTCTTGTCATCCTCACTTCTTCCTTTCTACAGTTCCGATCTCTACCATGTATTGTCTATTTTTAAATTAACATGCCTGAGCATGATCACCAGAGTTGAATTCTAAATAGTGACCATAATAGTCCAGCTGTGAAAGAAAAAGTATGCAAAATCCATTCAAACTGATAACATGTGGAAAACACAAAGGGAAAGCTCTCTGAGCATTCCATGAACTGCCAAAACCACCTATACTGAGCATTCAATGAACTGCTCCTTAAGTAGACCAACTCAGCTCTCAATGAAGATTGAACTGTTCCATGGATGTACGAACTTTGCACTAATGATCCATAAATGATTCCATAAAATTTATACAAAAATCCCAGACAGTTCAAATATGCAAAAACTAAATAAATAACTCACTGTTGCCTTTCTATTAGAACATGAGAAGCATAAAACTCCAAGGGCATTTAGTTCAGTAGACAATAATTGCAGCAAGGCACGATAGTGCAGTCAAATTGTACTACGAATATATAAGACTGCATTCAACAGATTTTTTTTTTTAATACTACTGTGTTAAGAGCCTCAGAATAGTCAAAATGTAGAATCAGAACAAAGTCATCCATTCTCAAGTAAACTAAAGCACCAATACTTGGCATAGTTGCTTTACCCATCTCCAATTGCATCCATATAAAAAATTACTGAAAATACAGTGGAAAAGACAGAGTAATCAGCCTAACCTGTGGAAGATCCTTCCGCATCATTTCAGCAAAACATGTTCCATTTTCACCCTCATTGACATAATCCAACTCCTCAAAGAAGCGGGCAGCCCATTCATCAACCAGACCAACCACATCTACTGATATCTGAAGAATGAGGGAAAGAAAAAAAGAACCTCAGCATGAATGAGAGAAGAAAACCAAAACCACCACCAGTAACAGCTAGGAGTGTAATTGAATTAAGTTGAACCAAACAATATTGGACTCGAACTCACTTAAATACGTTTGAGCTTGACTCAAGTTCGACTAAACTTTAAATTTTAAGCTCGAGCTTGACTTGAAAATATATATAGCAAGTTCGAGCTCAACTCAATTAGCCCGATTAAACTCAAACATTTAATAAATTTTCCCTAACTAATATCATATTCGCTTATATTTAAATAAATTAAAAATTATACCAAGCTCGATTGGACTTGCAAGCCTAGTAAGCTTAGTACGGTAAAGCTTAAGCTTGGTTCGATTTACTACTAAAACTTAACTCAACTATTACTGAGTTGAATTCAAATAAAACTTGAGTCAAGTTCAAGTAATTTACAAACCAACTTAATTCATTTACACCTCTAGTAACAGCACACAAGCAACAGTGATACATGAATAGGTGAAAGGGTAAAATATCTCCCTGAGAAACCTACTTGATACAATCAGAGACGAACATGACTGACCTGAGGAAATTTCCGGAGGAACAATCCTAAGTTCCTTATTATAAACAAGTCAACTGTCACAGTCTCAAGAACAAAGGGCCTCTGCACCTTCACGGCTACCAAATCACCATTTTCTTTTAGCCTTCCCTTGTATACCTGTCCAAGAGATGCTGCCATGAACTCCAACGGGAAATACCATTTAGTCAGATTTGGATGACAACTAATAGGGTAAAGTATTATCATAAAAATTGAAAAATTCACCATTGAGACTACCTGCAGCTATTGGAGATGGAGAGAGTTCAGAGTAAATCTCATGCCATGGTCGTCCAAGCTCTTCCTCAATGAGAGCCATAGCAACATCATCTGGAAATGATGGAACCTTCACATGTCAAGAGAAATACATTAAACACAAAATGCTAAAGCATATTTCAAAAATCAAAATCATGTTTGCACAATAAATGCTGTAGGCATGTTTTACAAATTTGAGAAATATGAAATGTAAAAGTCAGATACGATTTTCTTTGTAATGATCAATGCATAGATCCAGATATGTAACATATGCTTCCCAAACAAGAATAAATTGGGTTCACCCAAGTTTAGACCACAAATTAATAAAAAGAACTAGAGAAGATAAGTCCAGTTCTTTTGCACTGGAATCAGGGGGTCAGAATGATGTTAGAAGTCAAGTAGGAATTAGAACTTTACAACAAAAAACTTATATTATTCAGTAAGGCCTCGCATTAGAACACATCATGGAGTTTAACTAAATTCAGCACTTTAAAATTATTATTCCACTGAACTTCCACTGAACATCTCCATATATCCTCAATATTTCTTTCTGTTGCATAGACAAAACAATGGTGACATACACTTCATTCAACTTTGATTCATTACCATCAATTATGCAATTATTACATCATTCACTGTTCACACGTCTTTAGTTAGATCACCTATTATTTTTCTGTTTTGAATAGAAGGTCGCATCTTTTTGTCAAAATGAGATAGAAAACAGACCCCAAATGTCATCTCAGAGTTCAACTCTCTTCACCTAATTTGGGAGAACCACACATATAAAGTAGAATTTACCTTATCACAAAGTTTCTGCAGCTCCATCATTGCAACAGGTGACAATATATCTGGTCGAATGCTCAATGCTTGACCAAGTTTAATATATGCTGGACCCAAGGAAGTAACAATTTCTCTCAGTTCTATTGCTCTGGTAACTTCATTCTGGAATAGGATAACAAAAGGTTCAGCCACTGAAAATGTTTCAATTTCACAGGACATGTGCTATATAAATCATTTATGTCTCTATATTCTCCACAATATGACAGCTTCTTTTTCTGTTGCAACAATGAGCAGAAGTACTAAATGCTGAAAAACAGTTAACACTAAACCACATATTTACCTCTTTGACATTCTTATTGATGATATCCCAGGCTAAACGAGAGAGAAAGCCTCCTGCCACAGACAGTAACTGCACAACTCGTGTGGCAACAGCACGGGGACGCTTCCCCCAATATGCAGAGATACTAGCAGGATCATACACCAGGGGCAAAAACTCACTGCTTTCATCGACCTGTTGAGAAAAGAGAAAAGCATTGAATAACCAATAAAAATAAGTCCTTCCTTAGAAATTGCAGCTTCTAAAGGTTATCTTGGGATTTATAGCATCAAAAATATACATACCTCGACAAGACGAAGCTGCACACTATCATCAGCAAACTGAGCATCCCTCAGATTCTGCCCTCGTAGACCTTGCATAAGAATGGCCAATTGCTCATTTTCTTCCATTTGTGCTCTAACCCTCTTAATCTCTTGAGAAACATCTCCAATTCTCTGCTAGTTCATGTGCAGCATAATGTTAAAAGCTTATCAGAACAACTCACCTAACCATCAAAGCAAAAGCCTAAATACTTAGAAGAACGCACTTAACAAAGAAATTTGCATTTTCCAATCCTTTTCTATCTCTTCCAATGTCAAATTAACACAATTAACTGTAAATTTCCTTATAAACTAAAGTTAATGAGAAGCACTTATTAACGAAATGGTGGTTAGTTCACATGTTTATATGCAATATCTTCCAAAAATGCTTATGTATTGCAGTATAAGAAGATAAAACACATAAGCCACACAACTAAACTTATGTTGGGAAGAATTTTTTTTCCAGGAAGTGAAAATTTCTCTTTCCTCATCTTTCCTGAACAATTCTGCTTACATTTTTGAAAACATGTAATTGGAACCCTCAATTCTTTTGACACACAAATATTCAGGATCTCATTCAAAACAAAATAACCTTAAAGCTTAGTTACTTTCCCTCATCCTTTGATAATTAGTGATATGACTTATTCCAACAAGTAGATCTTTATTCTCATAAAGTACAGCAAATTATTTTCACTTCCTTTCATCTTAATGTCCTGGGAACTAAACAAAATTTGCGAAATTCCCACATTAACCAATACTTTTTTTTTCCCTCCTCCCTGACTGAGCCAATCACTACCATTCGTAAAATAGGACAATCCATCCACTTCTGTAATATTTTAGCCTAAATTCAGGCCTTTAGCATCTTTGGATATGAAAAGTTGTTTATGTTATTATTGGATGAATCCCAATCATTAACATTACATAGATTTTACTAAAATATTACCAGAGTAGTGACATTGTACTATTTTAATTAGTTCTAGGTTTGGTCAGGATAACAATATAGCAGCAAATGATAAATGTGAAAGACCTTAAACGGATTCTAGTCCGTCCTTTTCTCAAGACTGCTTCCACAAACAATTTTCATAAACACTTCAATCTAAGCTCTATGGTCAGTTAAATTCCGCAGAATTAACAACGTACATTGTCATCAGTGCACTAAACACACATATGATCTTCCTCGCGTCAGGATATCGAATACATAGAACAACAGAAAATATTTCCAGGGTTCGCTGACACAGTGCGCGAGCTGAAAAATTACAGCTCTATTCTGCATTTCCGTGTCAGTTCGAACTCGAGCTCAGTATAAGAACAGTTACAATCACTCTCTCACTAAACCGGACAAGGAAAAAACCGGAAACACTAAACTTTCGACAATTGATCAGAAAAGCCGAGAAGTCTAACAGCGGAACAGACGATCAAACGTTGCGGAGAAAGAAAACTACCGTCGAGACACCGTTTACAGGTTTGTTAGGAGATCCGTTGACAGTGTTGGACTTAGAAGGACTGGTTTGAGTAGGTTTTGGATCGGTCGCGACCGCAAGAACAGGTATAGCTCGTCTACGTGAGGAAAATCTGCCGGAAAATGATTTCTTCGCTGGGAATTTTGATCGGAGGCGCTCGATTCCGCAGCACACCAGCTGCGACGTCGTCGTCGCCGCCTCCATTAACAGAGAGAGAGAGAGAGATGTGCTGGCGGGGGGAGCAATGCAATGTGAGTGGAGAGAAGAACGGAGTCAGTTGGTCTTCTTCCTGTTTTAATTTATTTTATTTAGTGTGTGATTTTGGGGGTCGAGTGTGTGAGTAAGCGTGTCTTTCCAAGTGGAAAGAGAACGGTTGGCCAGAGAAGGAACACGTGGAGTGTTGAGGAGCCTGAGAAGAGGTATGTCGTGGTCAATTCTGTTCTTGTTTCTCCTTACTTTGGTGATGCCAATTTATAGCCATTGATACTTTTGAGACAACGTCAAAATCCCAATATTAAATATTAGCGGTTCATATACTCATATTATAAGTATAAAAAATACAAAATAAAGAGAGAGAAAAATAGATACAATTAGTAAAAGAGTATAAAAAAATAGAAAAGTGAAAAAAACAAAGAGTAAAAAAGTGGTAAGAGTGGAAGAGAGAAAAGAGAGATATAAGTACTCTTAATGAAATAGTAATAAAATGGAAAAAATTAGACAAAATAAAGAAATGAAGAAAAAAATGAGTAAGTAAACATATTTATCCATTAATTATAATTTTAATAATTTATTTCATTATTAGTTTTTTTATTAAATAATAGTAAATAGAGGGTAAATATATAATTTTAAGAAAAACAATTACTTAAAACTCTATTTACTTTAATAATATAGATAAAAAAAGCTTTATATTTTTTTTTTAGGTTCACACGTAAAAGCTTGAAATTGTTGCTAGATGTTATCTTAAATGGGATTTTCACTTGTCATATTTATTATTTTGCTTATACTTGTATTCTTTGATAAATTATTATTTGTCACATTTTATTTTATTTTTTTTAAAAAGGAAAAGAGTGCTTACCCAAAAAGTATCTTCTTTTTTGTACTAAAAAATTATAAGGACACGTTTTCGAAAGACACATTCACAACCCTATAGATGGAAGTTTTTGGTCTACTTATTTTTAGAAATTTTTTCGAAAAACATACACTTCGGGTAGATTCCCCTTTTATGTATAGCTGAAGAAAGCTTTAAGAAGCAAAAAATCGAGTGTAGTGACTGAGACTAGTGACAGAAACACATTCATCTTCCATAAGGCCATGATCCAAAGACAACACATGTTCCATAAATTCCTTGGTGGTGAAAGTTGATTTGGTTGTCCACTAATAGACCATATCTTTCTTCACCAAGAGGTAGTAAATTTATTGAGTAAAAATTTAATTACGTGTTATTTTTTATAATTCTCAAACTTTAGATATAAAATTTGAGTAAAAGTTTGTTTTGACATGATATTTAGCACTTTTAAATTTTATGTATAAAACTAAAAAAAAAAAGTAAAATTCAATTATTAATTTTAATATTATCCCAATCTTTTGTGCTTATAGGATATATTTGAAGTTTCTTCAATTTATACTTAGAAGTTTAAACTTTTAACTTGTTAGATATCATATAAATCAAAATTTTACTCGTTAAATTCGTTATTTTACATGCACTTTTACTCTTTGACCAAATATTGCTTGCCGTATTTTAAAGTTGACAAAGTTAGTAAATTTGATATGAGAAGCTTCATTGAGTATAACATTAATAACTTCAAACTTTAGTGTAAATTTACGTGTAAAATTTGATGAGTTTTATTGCTTTGATGTGTAGTAACTTCAAGTTTCAAATGTAAAGTTGGGGTGAAAAAACACATATAAAGTTCAAAGATGTGATTTGATAGGATGTACTCAAAGCGCAAAATTGTGTGATTTTAGGGGATGAAAATCATAACCCAAACCAAGGCTAAAGAAAAGAAGCTGATTATTCACATCAAGAAGAACAGACATCTGACTGAGCTTCTAAATTATAAGGAATGTGTCGTTGTTTCTAATTATTGAAGCTTCTTATTCATATTCTTAGTTATGCACCTGATTTGATTTAATGGTTCCATTTCTAAAAGGAATCCACTCCAACTCAACTTCTGTTATGAAATATTTGTTCAACACTTTCCATGCATATTATTTTATTAGTTTGGAATGAGTCTTTAATTGCCTTTTATAGTTTTGTAAATTAGGATTTAGTTCATTAGTCAAAGATTTCTTTTTACAAATTTTACAAAGTCAAGATATCGTTTGATTTGTATTCAATTCCTATATATTAAGCTATTAATAAATTTCCTTTTTCCTTAGATGTTAGTATTTTCTCTTTGCCTATGAATAGAAGACTATCCTATGTAACGCGAAAATCAGCTAAGCCTTTGATAATCAAGTATTTTCATGGATTGATTTCCTTCTCAATTTTTTTGTTGTTACTTCTTATCAATTTATTCCATAAATTGTTGCAACTATGTTACTGAAGATCTCATATCAAATGTCAGGGTAATTATATTTTAGTGGTGTGGAAACTAATCTCTTAAAGGATGAACCAATTTTGAATCATCTCTCTCCCAAGTTATAATATACAAGTTATAATATAGTTAATATATATATATATATATATTCATATTGAATCATCTCTAACGAAATTGTTTAACATCTTTCCATTTCTTAAATTGGTGTAACATATCTAATTCTAGAATTGTCCACATCCTTTTATTTCCTTTGTTTCATAAAATCCATAAACATCATTCCTTTTCTATTTTATCAATTTAATTATCAAACTAAATTTTTTAATTTGTTAATTGTTGGAATCCCTTTAATTCTCGTTCCACAAATATAAAAGCCATAAATATTATCTTTTATTTCATTCCCATAAATCTTAAATACCCACGAAAATATATTTTTCTTTGTATACTTCTATAGAAGTACCAAAAATGATGAATTTTCATTTTTCACACACTTAACATTATGTTTCATTCCTTATCAAGGATTTTAAGCACATTGGTCTCAATCTAAGCAATGTTCTCTTTTAACAATGCTTGAGCTCTATAAGCAGTAACCTCCAACACTTTGAATTGTTGACACTTAGTGGAAAGTTAGCTATTGTTGACTTTCTAAATAATTTGATCCCCTCAAGCGATGTATCTTTACCTCAATGAGAATAGGACATCATGATAAGAGTTTGGTTCCAATGCAAGTACAAGAATTAGATCGATGATCTTGATTGTGATTTGCCTTCTCTATATGCTATTATGATGGATGTTGATGAGGATATGTAGAGTACACTTAACATCTTGGTAGAGACTTGTGCAAAATGCCAAGTTTCTAGGTATAGCTCCATAAGTGACACTGTTTCTAAGGTATTTGAAACATGTACTAGACTTGCATTTACAAAACGATTGCATGGAGTCTCCTCTCCTTGAGTGATGTTCAGTGCTCTAAAGCAAATGCTTTATATTTATGCAAAATTGCTGTTATCTTAATAGTTTCTTCGGTTGACAATAGCACGCTTGAAGCCAGAGAAGCTCCTTTAGGTATGGACTCCTCAAACAAGTGGCTTGATACTTAGCTCTAGAATAGTTGTATCGAGAATCCGAGTTAACTTTTAAAGTTAACTATGAGCCTATTTACATACTTGGAATATTAGGAATCTAAGGTGATACTTAAAGTTAACCTTAGACCCATTCAAAGATTCGAAGCTAACATTGAACCAAGAATAGCATCTAGAGTATTGTCACAAAGAGACAAAACCACTTATACCCATCCTTCATTTTAAGTAAGCACATCCTTCCATCTTACTCCCTTGTACCTACTGTTGTACCAAAATGGCCAAGTTACTTACCATGGCAAAGAGATTTCGCATCTACTGCTCCATATTCTTTCACATGAACATGCTTACATCCATCTCTAACAACATCTACATGACCACCAAACCTTCTATTAGTGTTGCCCATATTTGTTTGTATGACTTAAAAGATAGGTTTTCATCACTGAACCTATTCTTTAAGACCAATGATATGCTTAGGAGAAAGAACATTAGGTTTATTCAAGCATACAAAGAATCTTACTAACTAGTCTAAGGAAATAACCACTAAACTATTACAAACGAATAGGTATTTGTAAGTATTTCATATTTTTCAAAGAGATAGTATAAAAGAAGATCAAGGATATGGACAACTTCCCAAGATATGAATCACCAAGAAAGATCAAACTATGCCTAATTTATTTGATATGATTTAGAAACAAACTAAACTGTTTTGCTCAAAATAGTCAAAGAAGATTGATAAGAATAATGGTTTCAAATGCGAAGAACTCGATTAAGAGAATTCATATTATTGATCAACCTATTCTCCCACAAGGTGTTACATAAGAATATTTATAAGCAACCTTATTAATATAGATAAAGATCAAAATAAGATAAAGATAAAATAAGGAAATGAAACAAACAAAAAAAAAAAAAGAATGAGGTAACTATTGATATATCTAAGTCCTCAAATATCAAGATACATATCTTCAACCAAATCTTTTAGTGTCTTCGCATATGTTGAAGTTATTTCTTCTTTCCAAATGCCCAGTCATCAATTAGAAGCTCTGGTTCACTCTACTTCTAAAATAGAAATATGAACGGGTTCTAAATTAAGAGTCCTAAGTTAGAAGCTATTAACTCATAATCACCTTCTTCAGAAGTCAATATTAGCAAGTTCCTTCCAAAGTTTGTTTAATAGATCATAAATGCATCCTTGAACACTACTCTTTCTAGTATCAAAGAGTCTTCAAAAAACCCTTAAACCAAATTATTTGATTCTCTTGTCCTTGATCTTGTCATTGGTCCATTATACTCTTGGCTCTGATTATGTTTCTTACATTCTTCCTGACTGTATTATTGTTTCTAATTCTAATTCCCATCACAACTGTTCTCTTGCATGGCATGCACCCTAATCAAGGCATCAACAGAAGTATCATTCTTATGTAGCTACATATATGATATTCTCCCCTCCACTTGTATTAGCTCGATTTGTCCAAGTAAATGCTTTGATCCTCAAGATTTCCCTCTAAGTGTCATTTTTTTCAAAAACTTCCAATCCTTAATGGAGTTGCCATTCAATATATAAGGTATAGTTATACATGGCTGCTCACATGCAATAAGTATGTCAATTGACCTTAGAGAAGTTCTAATCTAATTACACGTAAAGGGATGTTATAGAGAATGGTATGGGGGGATGAATAGGAGAACTCAAGGTCTCGTGTATACGTGTGTAATAGTGGATCAAATTTTGTGTTCTTTAGTTCATAATCCATTCTTTACAAGATGGTTAATCTCATCTTCTATAAATGCGCTTTAATAGAGCTTTCATATTGCACTCAAACTTAGTAATATGTAGAATATAGTTGAAATGAGAGAACTATGCCTCTTATTTATGTATTTTGGATATTGATCTTGGCTATTGGATTATTTTTAGATGGATGGCCAAGATTCATTGTTGTTGATGGTTGTTAGATTGCTCCTAATGATATGTCCCTTGTCTTCTTATATAGACCATTACTCCTGATGATCCATCCCTTATTTTCTTATATAGACCATACACTTAGGCTTAACACGAGCTTGGATAAATCCAATAACTTATAATAAAAAGAAGAAAGCCTACCTTCATATAAAATAAGTCTAAGTTTTCATTTAATCACATAATCCTTATTTAGGCCAAATAAAGCCTAGGTAGGCTCAAAAATTGTTTTCTAATCCTACTTTTTGCGCAACAACTAAGCAAGGTTGAGAATGGAAAATCCAGTCCAAAGAGTGCAATATCCCACCTTCCAAGTGTCTACTTAAAATATTTTCTTAACATTTGGTGCATCAAGATGGTTCGTATTCCATCTCGAAATTAAGGATATGGTGAAACTCACATCCAACATATAATTCAACTTCATAAAACACTTAGTTTTTGAATCTCTTCTCATTCCACACAACAAACAACAACAAAAGTCTTTAGAAAAGTAAGGCATAATTAGAGTATAACAATGTACACAACTCTCGTATAGTAAATGATCCCATCAAGAAGTCCATACATTATTTCTACAATTGTTATGTTGAAAGCAACCTCCTAAAGAACCGTTTTGAAAACTTAAACCATATCCTACAACTAGCTACCTTTTCTCAAAAGAATTGTCTCCAATTAGTACTCTCAAAGTCTTTTCACTCGTTAGGCATGACGTCATATCTTGTTTAATTTCTTCCCTAACCTAAGGATAAGACAACTTATCTACTCAACTTACTATAAGCTAAGTAAAAATAGATAACAAATAACAATACAAGTAAAATCACATCACAAACATATGAGCAATCCATCAATTCAATTAAGAAACTTTTTAAACCGATCAAACAATGCAAATGGGTGCTACACTAATGCCCATGATATGCATTAGTGCCAATATCATAGCCTAACCTTTGCTTAAGGCCTAAGCCCAAGCCCATCTAGTCAGTTGATATTTCCCAAGCATTTGAACTAAATTATTTAGGAACCTAAAAAAGGAACTTAACCTAGCAAAAGCTATGCAATTTTTATATGCTTGAAAATCCAGCTTTCATAAATCTACTTGTTTGCTTAATAGAACTAAGCTTCCAAAAACAAGACAATTTGCTTAACAAAACCCATCTTTTCAAATAAAACTTAACCCAGTGAGATCTTGCTTTTAGAAAACTTAACCCATAAATCCATTTCATACTATACTGTGAATGCAACAACAAACCGAGCAAAACTAAGCAAACAAATTCACTTCCTTTGTAAACTTACCTTATTCATTTTATCTTTATGTTAACTCTAAAGTCTCATTACCAAATTCATTTAGGTGAACACCTTAGGAAGCGAGGTTAGTAACTAATTCTTTAATTGGGTTAGCATAATGTTCATGACCAATCAACAACACAGCAGTAACCATCAAGCTGAACATCAAAACATGGTTCAGTACACCATAGACATGTATATAATAGGAATCAAGAATTATCTCACAACTCATCAAATCAACACATTACACTTGCGTCCAAGTACAATGACATTAGACATGGTTAGGTAAGTTAGATGATCACAATATAATGAGTGGATACAATCTACTCTTAAAATGTAAATATTCACTTACTAAGGCTACTTAAAGATTTTCCTAGCGATAAGCTTCTTACTACGGCTCCTCCTATAACACTTTACCCAATCATTGTACATACGATACCCAAGTTATCTGTATGCTATGTATAAACAAAACTAATAACTTATTTGCATATAGAGGTTAAGGTTTTTTTTTTACCTTCTTTAGAATAAATTTCACTCAAGGTGCCCCTAACCAAGTCCCTAACTCTTCCCTTCACTATAGGTTTCCTAATACACTCTCCGACTAAGCTTCTAACTAGCTCACTCTCCGTAGTATTAGAAAAACCAACTTTGCTGAACACTACATGGTGATCTTAGAATGAAAGGCTTAGTTATAATTCTTGTACAATGCCCATTATGTTGCCAATTCATTCCTTATTTAGCCACACAACTCATCATAAACATAGAGATGATAGGAAGTCATTTCTCATACATATAGTGTAGTCTCTAACCTATCTTCTAACCAACTCCAAGATATATATTTCAATACAGCCTAGGCTTTGACCAATCCTTTTACTCACCTTTTTGCTTTAGTAAATCAACAAATCACACCACCTTGACACTAATATCACCATTCACATACTTGAAGAGAATCAAATGTCACTCAACACCTCACTTTAACACTCATATTAGTGTATAATAATAGAAAACATATGGTTTCAGTACTAAAACATATAGTTTAAAGAGAAAGCACGTAGTTTTAGCCTTTTAACTTCCATAATCAATTTTTAAATATTTTTTCATTAAAAATCAAAAGTCATCTTATTCTAAACATTGTTAAAAACCATCATTTCTTCAATTTAGAACAAAGTTACCTTAAATTCATTAAAGAAATCATAGAGAAAATACCTCCAGCACACCATTTCTTCAAAATCAAATGTTATCAAAAATCAAACTTCATAATCTTGAAAAACCAATTATACATCATGAAATTACAATATTTAAGGAACTCACACATAAAGATTTAAGCCGAAAATACATTGGTTGAGATTTTAAAAATGCGAAAGAAAATCGATGGATGGAATGTTTTCCTTAGGAAAACTATATATGCACTTACACTTAAGAAAATTTTGATTGATTTTCCAAATCTTTTTGAAAAAATCCTTAGAAAAACCAAGTTTCATAATTTTTAAAAATTGTTTACTATTTTTGGTAAAACTTTGATAAAAAAGCAAAAAATCAATCACTAACCAAAACTCCAAGCTTCAACCATCAAAAAGACGAGGAAGTTTGTCTAATTGCCTAGGTGTAACCTAAAATATAAAGTAGTGACCTCATTACACCTTCAAATTATACCTAAGTTCGTGCACTCCAAAGACCCCTATTTTACACTAATTTTTCTAAATTTTTGTTCTTGCCCTAATCCTTACTTTTTAATGCCCTCCTAAATTTTTCTTAAGCTTATTCTCTCTCCTCAAATGCAAAAAGAATCCAAAATAAGGTTGGGTTGTGTTTTTATAGCTCTTAAGAGTTTTTTTTTAGCGATTTACACTTGTAATTAAGTTTATTTCACATGATTTTCTATCAATAGGTTTGAATAACATCTACTCCAATTAATCCTAGCCTCATGCCACCCCAAAGGGGTCTTATTTTCTATTCTACAAGCATCTTTGTTAATTATTTAACTATTTTACATAATTTAATTATTATTTCTTTACATATTTATCATATTTATATATTACATATTATTACTTGATAATTCCATGTACATAATTATGTATATTCACTAGTTATAATTATTCTACACTCCATTTGCTCCAAATTATTATTATAAGTCATTTAATTTATCTATAATATCTCATTGCGTTTCGAGGCTCCTATTCTAAGTATACGATAAAAATATTTGATATCGATAAAGCTATATTTTCATTAAATTAAATATTTTTTATACTTTGTTTTGCAAAATAAATTTTATTAGGGTTCTTTTTTTAACTTTATTGACCTTAGATTAAAAATTCATTCAATTTCGAGAATATTTTCTAAACTCCTTAAATTGCACCAATTCAAAGCAACTACAATCACATTGCATGACAGAACTCGTGACTCATGTTACCTAAGACTACCTAATTTTGTTACTTCCCCAGCTATTCTTACCAAAGTCCATATTTATTAAAGATATTCCACCATTCTAAGCTCACTTAATCAAAGATTGAGGTCTTATAATGAGCCATACTTTTAGCCTATCAAGTTAAATCTCCCCAATTGATTTCTAGTTAAGCCTTAGTATCCTAAGCCCCATTATTAACCCATTAAATCGATCAATGACATTAAATTGGGTCAAAAGTCTAATTAACAAGATAACTTTGTGTAAATCTTGTAAACTAGCGATTACAACCCTAGCACTTGAATTTGGGGTAATTGTAAAAAGTTCACTATTTTAAGAAATATAAACCCCTAAAATCACAAGTAGGCAATTGCAATTGCACCTAAGCTAAAGGCTTTCACAAAATGTTCTCCAATTGGATTTATATTCATAAATGGGGCTACAAAAATTAATAAATTGTCCTAGTAAACTTTAATTTCAAAAATAAATTAAGAAAATACTAGTTTTTACTATAAACTTAAATTATTATTCAATCAAAGACCTAATTAATTAGACCCTAAATTTGAGCCCTAAAATATAATGAGATATTAGATACAATTTTTTAATTTATAGAGTTAATAATATAATATAAAGAACATAAAATATATATGTGCTCGATAAATATACCTAGTATATAATAAATATAGCCTTACATTAAGTTAAAATCCTTACATATGGATAAATCATACACTAAATATTAAAATCACTCAAAAATAACATCAAATAATAACAAGAGGCAACCTAGCTTTTTATTAGAATTAGACGTCTATAAAAATATTATAAGATAAATAAATAAATAAAATATTAACACTTGATGGCCAAGAAAATTTCTACCACCTCAAATGTTTATAAAACAATAATCTCAATACACATTTTTTTTTCTTTTTTCATCTTAAATAACTCATAGAAAAATCAAAGAAAAAAATTGAAATATAAGGAAAAAGAGGCAAAAATTAACTAATAGATTAAGCTAGCTTGTTTGAGAACCAAAGATAAGTTTGCTATTGAACTCGTTTAGTTACCGATAGAGCCATTTTCGCTCTTATTTTCCAATAACCTCTTGTTGTTGACCAATGATTAAAGCTCCAGTAACTAGTAAGCCTTGTTTTCTCTTCAATTTCATTTTAATTTCTAAAAATAGTAAATTAACATAATTGATTATACTTAATTATTTAGCCCAATTTCAAGTAGTAATTTTGTTTTAATGTAACTGAAGATTCAATATACATGCTTAATAACTTGCCCTATCTACATTAATTTTACATTTAGTTTTCGACAATCTAAATGATGTAATGTCTTGCTTAACAATTTATGTTAGACTCATTATGTCTAGTTTATATACATATAATTAGTTGTGATGGATTATTTTATATTTTTGAGTCTAAAAGCTATTAAAATTGGAATTTATTAAAATAAATTGATTTTTATGAAACTAATTAATAAAATGATCTTTCTTGGTTTATGGAGAGTTTTACGACTGATTGGTATAAATCTTGCATGAATATGTAATTATCTACCTAATTAACATTAATTTAAGGGTATGAATGTAATTTTGTATATATATATATAAGCTATGACCTTTTTATTTTTTAGCTAAAAGGGAATTTAATACATAAAATCACTCACCAAGTGAGAGGAGCAGCTTAAATTTAGCATAGCTAATAATTGGAATAGAGGTCTCTCAACCCAATAAGAATAGCTCATCCTAAATTTTCATGTATAGCAACCCAATTAACGCACTCATTACCTTCCCTATGAACAAACGAAAAGGAGCAAGAAAGAAAATGAGTCTTTAAATAAAAATTATCAGTAAAAATATTTTTGAGTATACAACAATTTCTATTGAATTATTTGATGACTTATACTATTTGTTATGAATTTTCCACATTAAATGACCTAAATCGATGTTCTGAACCAAATTTTGATAATATTCAACAAAATATTTTGATAAAAAAGAACATAAAAAGTATGACATAGGAGGATTAGATCTAATAATGGAGTATCTTCTTATGAATCTTAGGATAATATAAGCCTATGTTGTAATATATACTCATTGGGGATAAGACAAATAGTTATAGTTTATGATTTTATCACATTTTATTAGAATATATGTAAATTTTACATTATTCCTATAATGTCATACAAACATGGTATATAACACAATAAACGTAAATTGAATCATATCATTACATATAGATATCTATATAGGCTCATATAATTATATATTTCCCTACTCTATTATAAGATAAAATGCTTATAAAATACATTAGTATTTATATAGCTTTAGAATGAGAAGGAAATTCTATACATATATATTCATATATTTTTCTTGACTACATATGGTATATTGCTTTTATTATATGAGTATATTAATTATATTCTATAACACTTAATGATGATATTAATAGGCTAATAAAGTAATCAAAACTCTGACGCTTCCGTAACTTTTACAAAAATTGAATGTGGATTTTGATATATAGGATTTCTAAGCAATCAAGAGCCTAACGTGATTAATCAACTCAAGAAAAACATCATCTCAAGTAAGTGAGAACAATATTTCACAACATTCTTAAGTATTATTTTAGAATACTTAGAGGCTGTAGTGTACAATTGTTTGTAGTTGTAAAGAGTTAAGTATGTGCATCTAATGTGTGTCGTTGGATATTGATGTGCTATCACAAGAGCTAAGCTCTATGTTGTGATTGCTTTCTTAAATATTACTTTTTATTGAGTTGTCTAGAAATTGTTTGGTCACCTTTAAAGTTGAACTAATCTAAACTTGGCCTAAGTCTTAATTTGACATGCATTGTAATCTACTAAAGGACAATTATGATTTTCTAACCGACTCCTTAAAGAAATAGCTTAAATGATCTCTTTCCACTCTTAGTCGAACTATGTGACAGAAGAGAAGTATGCAATAAGGTTAAAGGCACTGGTTTGAAGGTAGTCGTAGGAGAAGTGTTATTGCCACCTCACAAGCCTAGATTTGGTCATGAGTCATTATATCGTGCTAAAAACTCCTTAACCTGAATCAAAGCAAGCACAACTACTTTATTCTCATGAAGAATTGAGCAATGTCGTGTAGATGGCATTTATTTGTTGCATTTCATTTAACTAAATGATTGATAATTTTGTTTGTGACGCATTTTGTATGTCTTTCTATTCCCTGTCCCCCTTATTCAGCGTTGGTTGCTCATATCCTAATATATTCTCCTGCAACTACAAACTAAACATGTCGTCATTCACTTATTCCCAATTATTAGATGACGAGTTTGAGGAATGAGGATAAATTGAAAATGGAGCTAGTCTTTTGTTTTGAACTTTCTTTTAGTTTTTTTTTTTCTTGTTTTAGGAATCAGTTAGGTTGCCTTAGGCCACCAAGTCTTATTTAAGTTTTTGAAATGCAATAAGAATTAACTGAACTACAGTATTGTATATGGGATCCTTCTAAATACTTAATATGTATATATATATCAACTATTGAACTATTAAACGATCCACAAGTACTTATATAAATATGCATTAAGTTAGGTGCTTCAAAGGAGTTTAGTCATGTTTACCTTATGTAAACCATGTCTCTAATAGCATTTAAGAGGTCAGCTTCCATCCTAAGCTAGTTTAAGCGGGCTGGTTATTACGTCTTCATCATTTTGGGGGTAACACTCTTTATAAAACTCTTATTCGAATTTGCTTCATTATTAGAACTAACATCCTAATTAACCTAAATTGAACAAAAGTAAAGAGAAGGAGACTAAATATTTACCTTAGAACACAATGGAACTTGATAATGAAAGAGCATTATGTCTCACGTAAAAAAGTTTTAGCATGTACTTCCTTCAATGGAGAACTCATATTAGTTTTCCATTAAAGCATTTAGAAACACTTTTATATCGATACTTATTGAATTCAAACAATTATCTCTCACTAAATTGCAATTTGCCTTAAAAAACAACTTAACTTTTTTAGATTATTCTCTTCTCAACAATCTAACAAGAAAACTAGAATTAAGTTATTATAACAACCTTATGAATGGAATTCCACATGAGAGAGAGAGAGAGAGAGAGAGGAAAAATTGTTAATTAAAAGAAAAACATATGATCATTTCTTTCAATCACTTATTACATGAGAGAGAAAGGAAAATATGAGATACAGATTAAATGTTCTTCATATCATATGTTAAAATAGACATGAACCTGAAACACAATTCATTTTGTTTAGATCCACATGTCAAAACAAGAAAATAAATTACTTATGTAGATTACAAGCAATGTTACAAGAACTTAAAGTTAAGCAGGAGGAATGAGCATATTTTATGCTGCGAATTTCCATTTTGTGCTTCTTGTAAAGACTAAATATCCAACACTTCTCCATATGTCATATATATAAGTATTCTAACTTGGTTGATTCTTATCATTCTCAACTACCTTATTACCTAAGTATCGAATTACACATGCTAAAGACACCTCTAACGCTCATTGATAACTTAAGTTTGTTACTTCTACAGGACTCCTTACTAGAATTAAGCTAAATAGAGGCCTAATTTTCCTCGTTGAGAATTCACAATCAATAGATAAGAATAAGGTTTTTGAATGATAAGAACTCAATTAAGAGAGCTTATATTATTAATAAACTTATTTTACTACAAGGTTATGCAAGAATATTTATAAGCAAACCCTAGTCTAATTATGGATAAAGATTAATATAAGGAGGAGATATAACAAGGAAATGAAGTAAATAAAACAAGAATGAGACAACTATCAAAATATCTATTTCTTAAAATTATCACAATTCATATCTTTAACCAAATCTTCTAATATCTTTGTGTATTGATTAATCATCAATCAAAAGCTTTAATTCACTCTATTTTTGGAGTAAAACTCTAAGTAGGTTCTAAAATAGAAATCATAGCTAATTTTGAAGCTATTGACTTAAAAACTCCATCCTCAAAAGCTGACATTAGCAAGTTCCTTCCAAAGTTCACTTAATGGATCATATATGCATCCTTAAACAACTACTTTTTTCTAATAGCAACAAATCTTCATGTAACCCTTAAACCAAATATCTAGTCCCTCACCTTTAATCTTGTCATAGGTCCACTATACTCTTAGCTTTGATTTCTATTCTAGCCTTTTACATGGCTAGATTCTTACTTTCGCCTCTAGTTCCAATCACAATTTTTCTCCTATATGACATGCACCCAAAGCAAAGCATTGATATAGTTATTGTTCTTATAAAGTCGCAGACGTGATGTTCTCCTCTATACCTAAATTAACTAGATCATGTTAAGGTAAATGTTTTGATCTTGGGGATCTCCCCTTATGTCTCATTCTTTTCAAGACCTTCTCATTCTCAATGGAGTCACCGTTAAATGTAAGGGGAGTTGTTATAGCTAGCCAATCATGTTTAGTGAGTGTGTTGATTGACCTTAGAGAAGTTCTGGTCTGATTACACATAAAAGGATATTATACTATGTAACATAGGAGGAGAAATAAGTAACCTCTATGCCTCATGTGCATGCATGTGACAATAGATCAAACTTTATGTTCTTGAGTATTCACAATCTTTTCTTTATGAGATGGTTGATTTAATCTTCTATGGATGCTCTTAGGTAGAGCTTTCATGTTGCTCTCAAATTAGCAATATTTAAAATGTGGTTAAAACGAGAGAATTATATTCTTATTTATAGATAATGGAGATTGATCTCAACCATTGGATTATCACAAAATAGATGATTGAGATCTATTATTTTTGGCATATTCGTTGGATTGCTCTTGATGATCCAAAAACTCGTACCATTCCTTATTTTCTTATATAGACAATGAACTTAAACTTAGGCTTAACATAGGCTTGGATAAGCATAATAACTTATAATAAAAATAAGAAAGCGCTTCACATAAAATAAACTCAACTCTTCATTTTACTTTACATAAGCCTTATTGAGGCTAAATAAAGGTCAAGTGAGCTTAGAAAAACATTTTTAAATCCTACTTTTTGTGCGTGAGGAAGCCATACAAGGCAGAAAGTGAAAAACCCGATCCCAACAAATCCTGTTTCCAAGCCTACCAAGTCAAATTATTCTAAAATTATCTCATTTTCTTGAACCCTATCACGAGCACATTAAATCAATCAATGATATTAAATTGAGCCAAAAGCTCAATTATCAAAATAGTCCTTTATAAAACTTCTAGTTAGATCTACTTCTTAACTAAAACCATTGCCTTATGTAAAACTCTTAGTTTGATTTGCTTCTTTCCAAAACTAATGCCCTAAATAGCCGAAAGTGAACAAGAGTAAAAAGAAAGAAGTTAGATTTTTAACATAAAATATAATGGAACTTGATAATGAAAGAGGATTGTCTCTAACATCTAAAAGTTTCAATATATACTTCTTTCAACCAAGAACTCATATTAGTTTTCATTAAAGTATTTAGAACCACTTATATTTGATACTTATTGAATTCAAATGATTGCCTTTCACTAAGAAGACAACTATATTTTATTATATTATCTTCTTCTTAACAATTTACTGAGAAAATTAGAATTAAGGAGTTAAAACAACCTTATGAAGGATATCTACATTCAAAAAACGCCGAAGGGGGGAAGAGAGAGAAGGAGAAAAGGGAGTATGGGAATGAGAGGGAAGGAGGGAGAGAGAGAGAGATGTCTATTGGAAAAAGAAAGGAGGAAGAATTGTTAATTAAAAAGAAAGAAATATGATCATTTCTTCTAAGAGGAAGTACTTTTAGATGTTTCTTTACTGATCGGGTCTCAATTATATAAAATAAAGAAAAATTGTTGATTAAATTTAAAAGGATAAGGGTGAAACTATTTTTCCTAGGTTGTTTCGATCAATTGTGTATTATTTTGGCTAAAAAAGAATTAGTTATGTGTTATATGAACTTGAGAGGCAATAGGGCATCTAGTATCAATTTGATGACTTATCCCTTTTAAAAAGTTGGAGATTCAAATGATAAAAGAAAATTAAAAAAATTCTACATATAGATAGAATCATATTAAAAGTAATCTTATTTATCATAATAAATTTGAAGCCGAACGCAATTGGAATGGTGGGACAACAAACTGATTCTACCACCTAAAAAAATACCAACTGCAAATTCCTGCACGGATCGGCGGTTCAAGAATGGACATGTACGGGAATGGCTAGTAGGGCCGATTGTTAGAGGAGGAGAAGCTTTAACGGTGGTAGACGTGGAATGAGGCAGGAGGATGGAATGAAACAAAAATTGGTTTTCCTATTAATGAGAATATTGAAGCATTATTATGGATCCTTGATTCTTCCCTCATTACAGCCGATGTAACTTATGCAAGTGAGGAGCTTATTTGGCCATTTGATGCTAGCGGGGAAGTACACTGCAAATCTGTTTACAAGCTGTTGAGCCAAGAGAATATTTGTAGTCAACGTGATGGCCAGTGGGACTGGATTTGGAATACGCCGACTATCCCTTGTATCCAATTTCTCCTATGGTGTGTCATAAAAAATGGTTTACTGACAAAGGATAATCTGGTAAAGAGCGGGGTTATAGTGGAGCAGACATGTGTATTCTATAGGAATGCAAATGAAACGGTAGAACATTTGTTTTTAGGGTATCCAAACATTCAACTTATCTGGAACCAATTTGGCTGGAATGATCTTCCAATAAGTCCTCACTGCAAGAATTTTGCCCAATGGATTAGATCTAATGCCTTCACCCGGAAGATTCCGTGGAGGGGCCATATTTTATCCGAAACCAACTTTATTCCTGTTTATCTTACAAGGGATCTGGAGAGAAAGGAATGAACCAATTTCTAGGGAACTGAATTCTAATCATGCTTTGGACAGGCATTATTCGCAAGGAAGTACATGAATAGTGGGCTATAAATATGAGGAGGAAAAACTTTCAGTCACCTTTTTGACCTCGTTGTGTTTGAATGAAGCTACCAGAAAAGGTTGGATGAAAATCAATAGAGATTCTACAGTAAACTGGAAGCGGACTAAGGCTTCCATAGCAGCGGTTGGAAGGAGTTCGGAAGGAAGAGTGATGATGAGTGACTTTTGGAAATAAATTGGATAGAGTAATCTGTTAAGAAGTAGAAATTACAGTTATTTTGTATGCTTTCAAGTGAGTAAAGTAAAGTTATAATTGAATCGGACAGCTTTCTAGCTGTTTGATTAGTGTAAATTATATATATTTTATTTCAATTTTATACTATGTATATTTTATATTTATGATAGGAAATGAAAGATATTTTTAAGTGCAAGACACACGTAGAAATCAAATCAAAAATTGAAAGCTCCACACGTCAACCACGGTCACAGAAAAAGGACAAAAAGAAGCCATGCGAATGTAGAAGCCCATCATTAAATGCATGAATCCATACGGTGAAGTCCACAGTGAGGTTTTAATTCATGGCCTCAAACATCCCTGCGACATTTCCATGTGTCCACGTCCAATTGCAATATGTTCGAAGAGTTGTTCGTCGACTTGAATGGAGACCAAGTCCATCGAAGCCACGTTCCAGCCCAACTGAAATATGTCTCGGTCCATGTTTACAAAAGTGGAAATAGAATAGGAAGTCGGTAAATGATTGAAGCCCATGCAAAGTCCACGTTAGATATAATCTATTCAAGCTAGATATGCGTTAAATACAATCTTGAATCAGGAGATATATATATATATATATTACGCCACAATGAGGACATGTGATATCATATTCTTTAATTTTCTGTAGCCGCTGGAGAAGTTGAAGACGATTTTTAGGGTTTAGTGGTAAGGGCACAAAAAATTTAATAGAAGATTGAATTGGAAATTAGATTTCCATTTAGGTTTTCTAATTCTTTTTGCTTTCAAGATTTATCATGTTTTTTAAATTGTTTTGTGTGATTTTTATTTTTCTCATGAACTAAATTAAATTTAATGGGATTTTGACATTAATTGATGATATAATTAAAGTATGATTTTATTATATGTTAGTATTTAAATAATTGTAATTTTCATCATCCTATTTTCATGATTTATGATTTTATTACTTAACCAACGATATTTTTATGAATAGAACTTAAAAAACTCAAAAGAAAATGAATGATTTGTATGAATTCGAATTAAAATTAAAATTAATTTAATTGTCATCATAGACACATGTACTTTAGATTAATTTTAGGGTTCAAGTGCTTAATGCAATTGGTATTAAATTTTATGACATAAACATATACATGACTTAATATCAATTAGGATAATAATATTTGTGAGAAGAATTTATCACTTAATTGAAAATTACAAATAAACTATTCGAAAAGGGCATTTATGCTATAATTAGGACAATATCAACTCAAAAGGAAAATAAGTCTTTATGAATCTAATCAAAAGCCAATTAATTAGTACTAATATATCTTAAAAGCATATATTAATTGATTGGATAATGGTATAGTTAGAATCTCATGTTACTATTAGTGAATTCTTTCCTTATAACCTTAGTAGTTTATTTTTATTAAATAGTTTGCTTTCATAATCAATTAGTTCTTTTTATTTTAATTTGTTTTATCATTCTATTCCTAGCTAAGAAAAAAATTAAAATAATTTAATACTTAGTTTCCAATCCTTGAGAATAACCTAGTTTCACCAGTTATTTTTATTAAAGTGTGTGACCTAGTTCACTTATTAAAGTGTTTTTTATTGAAAAATTATTTTAAAAAAAAATCCTACACATCAAGTTTTTGGCACCATACAACTAATGAATCTAATTTGGTTGCTATGAGATACTATATAGCTATGGGGCTTTCTACAGTAATACTAGCAATCCAGTGTTATCGAAACACTGGACAATCTAAGCTATCCATTTAGTAAAACTCAATCTAGACCGTTACTTTTATTAAAATACTATAAATTATAACTTAAAGTTTAGGTTAATAGGTTTTGAGAATTAAAAAATGAAAAATGAAATAATAAATATAATTAAATAATAAAATAACAAAACCAAAATAAAATAAAAACTCCAAAACATAAATCTAAGAAGACAAATATATTTTCACTCACTCTCTCATAGTAAAAATGGACTATCACCCAAAAAACATATCGATCATAATAGACAAGAAGCTTTTTGTGTTTTTGAATAATATATTCCTTAAGACTCATCCCGGTATGTTTTCTCATAATTTCTTCTTACTACATTCATTAAAATTCGCTTTATTTTTTGTTGGTTTGGGGGGTGGGGGTGGGTGGGTGGTGTGTTATGTTTAAGGTTTTCGTATTTTGATTCAACTGTTGACAATAGATGTTGGATTTTTAGGTTTTTCTGTTTGGAATTGCATTAGTTCCCACAAATTAGAGTTTTAAAAATTCGTAGTAAGGTTGCTATTGTCGAGCCCCAACTATTGACGATTTGAGAGGAGGAAACACAATTTCAATTTATTGCCAACGGTATTCGTTAACTGTTGGTAGTAAAACAGAATTGTATTTCCATCCCCTTTAGAACTATTGATAGTTATCTTGAATTATCAACAGTTTTTGAGAGTACAGTTATATCTACCGACAGATAAAACTAAGGAACTTCTATATCCATATTCATTGTCAATAGTTTTTGCTATTATTTTAATTGATAAACAGTTTCTATCGACAATTTTGTGTTTTTTGTCAACAATTATATAACTGGACAAAACTATCTAATTTTTATAATTCTATTAAATCATAATTTTATGAAATTCATATAGGTTTACGATTTTTTAAAGTAAGTAAGATGAAGCGGCTGATGACACATACATGCATTTCTTATACGGCTCGAGATCTCCATTTTTTTTTCTCAATTGTATTGTTTATATTTTTATTAGTATTGAAATGTCATGATTTTGTGTTCTTGGTTTATCCTTATACAAGCAAGACGAGAGTAAGAAGATAAAGGTAGATAAATATCCGGTTGAAGGAGAGGTTAGTGATGATTTTGGTTTATACATTTTTGTTAGCTTAAGATAGTTTTAAGTTACTTTTATATGATTATATTTGTCTTTCTTATTAGACACTTGTAAGGAGAGTTGTAAAGTGGCGTACTCTTCTTCTTGAAGAAAAGAGAGAATACGAAAAAAGGCAGATTAATGGCTCGAAAGAATATCAGAGTTAGAAGAAGGAATCTAGGGGTGTTATGAAGCCAGTAAGATTAGATGGGTATTCAAAATTATTAACTTGGGATTTTTTTATTCTTTTTTAATACTTATTTTATATTGTTTATTTTTTATAGTACTAGACGAGATGTCAACCCAAATACATTGCAAAAGTCATTTCGTCCTTTTTTGATTGAAAGAAGATGTAGTAAGTAAGATAAGACTTGGTAACCTTTTGGAGTTAAACTATAGTAAGATGGATAAAGATCTGTCTGTAGCTAATTGAGAACTTTGACCCATAGAATTATGTTCTAGACATAAATGGGACAAGTCTTCCAATTACTCCTCTTGATGTGGAAAATATTTTTTGCCTGAGTAGTAAAGGTGAAGATGTATCAACAGATGCTGAGGAGGAACTATTGGCTAGTATGAGAAGTAGGTTAAAGTTGAAAGAAAACATTAAGTTAATCGTCCTTGAGAAACATTTGCAAAAAGTTGAGGCAGCTGATGACAAGTTCAAGCAATTGTTTGTGATATAGGTAATTAGCAAGTTACTTGCCCCTTAATCTGATGTGACGATGATAAGAGAGTATTTAGCAGTGGTGGCCAATGCAAGTAACCTATCACAATATAATTAGGCAAAGTACATTCTATAAAGAGTATAAGATAGCATTTTAAATTATAAGGTGACTAGTCAGAGTTATATATGGGGTTGCATTCTATTCCTTAAGGTATGTTTTTTATCGTTTATAACCCTTATTTTAATTTAGTAGCATATGATTCATTGCTAATATAGTTGTTCAGTATATTATATCACCTATGTGATGTATTTGATTTATGACTACTTTCTACGTTTTGTTATCAATAACTATACTTTATTACAAATGTTCAGCGGGCTATGCGGTGGTCGATAGCTCAATGTGGGCCTCACCCTAGTTGAAGACATGGACAAAAGAAAGAGTGAGGAAGGTTGTCAAAAAGTTCAACAAGATCCCAAGGGACTTAATAAGCTATTTAAGTTTTATAACAATACTTTAACTATGAATGCTTTTAAGGTCATTTGTACCATCATTCCATTTGAGAAGTGGTTATATGGAATATTTAAACCCCGTAAATTAAACTGTTTGAGTATAGGATTGAACTTAAGTATTGTAGGTAATTTTCCCTAATCAATAGAGTCGATAAATTTAAAACTAAATAAAATTTTAAATTCAAAACTTAAAACGAATATGAAAAACCCTAACATATGTTTGAAACCTAAATCGCGTATGAAAACCTTAAACCATAAATACGTTTAAATATTAAATATTAGACTTGAATGTAATAAAAACCCTAAAATTAAAACCTTAAGCCTATAAACGTACAAATTTAACTATAATGAATATAAAACCCTTATTAATTATAAATTATCGATCGATACACTAAATCATGTAAAATCACTAACTAATGATTAAAGATAACTTTCAAATGCTAATAAATGTGAGAGTACTATATTAATTTATAAAATTGATGATATTCTTTTGTAATTATGAATATTTTTTTTTTTTTTTTTTTTTTTTTTTTTTTTTTTTTTTTTNACCCATAGAATTATGTTCTAGACATAAATGGGACAAGTCTTCCAATTACTCCTCTTGATGTGGAAAATATTTTTTGCCTGAGTAGTAAAGGTGAAGATGTATCAACAGATGCTGAGGAGGAACTATTGGCTAGTATGAGAAGTAGGTTAAAGTTGAAAGAAAACATTAAGTTAATCGTCCTTGAGAAACATTTGCAAAAAGTTGAGGCAGCTGATGACAAGTTCAAGCAATTGTTTGTGATATAGGTAATTAGCAAGTTACTTGCCCCTTAATCTGATGTGACGATGATAAGAGAGTATTTAGCAGTGGTGGCCAATGCAAGTAACCTATCACAATATAATTAGGCAAAGTACATTCTATAAAGAGTATAAGATAGCATTTTAAATTATAAGGTGACTAGTCAGAGTTATATATGGGGTTGCATTCTATTCCTTAAGGTATGTTTTTTATCGTTTATAACCCTTATTTTAATTTAGTAGCATATGATTCATTGCTAATATAGTTGTTCAGTATATTATATCACCTATGTGATGTATTTGATTTATGACTACTTTCTACGTTTTGTTATCAATAACTATACTTTATTACAAATGTTCAGCGGGCTATGCGGTGGTCGATAGCTCAATGTGGGCCTCACCCTAGTTGAAGACATGGACAAAAGAAAGAGTGAGGAAGGTTGTCAAAAAGTTCAACAAGATCCCAAGGGACTTAATAAGCTATTTAAGTTTTATAACAATACTTTAACTATGAATGCTTTTAAGGTCATTTGTACCATCATTCCATTTGAGAAGTGGTTATATGGAATATTTAAACCCCGTAAATTAAACTGTTTGAGTATAGGATTGAACTTAAGTATTGTAGGTAATTTTCCCTAATCAATAGAGTCGATAAATTTAAAACTAAATAAAATTTTAAATTCAAAACTTAAAACGAATATGAAAAACCCTAACATATGTTTGAAACCTAAATCGCGTATGAAAACCTTAAACCATAAATACGTTTAAATATTAAATATTAGACTTGAATGTAATAAAAACCCTAAAATTAAAACCTTAAGCCTATAAACGTACAAATTTAACTATAATGAATATAAAACCCTTATTAATTATAAATTATCGATCGATACACTAAATCATGTAAAATCACTAACTAATGATTAAAGATAACTTTCAAATGCTAATAAATGTGAGAGTACTATATTAATTTATAAAATTGATGATATTCTTTTGTAATTATGAATAATTATATCTATATATATAAATAAATTAGTGTTATATGAATTGAATTATTTGAACTTAATTTTATTGTATATTTATTATTTATGTATTATATAGTCAAGGTTACTTTTATAACTTATAATTTTCCTTATTATTATTATTATTATTTATAGGATTAGAAATATTTAGAGAAAATTAAATATTTTATTTTATTTTATTTATTTACTTAATTCCCTTATTTTTCCTTTTTCCTTATCTTTTTCTTTTATTTTCTATTTCCTCTTCAAATTTATAATTGTTACATGTATATAACATTAATATTATATTATTATTTTAATTTTGACCTAAAGTCAAAAGTGTCATTATCAAGCATTTATTACTCTTTTCTTTTCCTTTTCTATTTCTTTTTCTTTTTCCCTCCTTTCCTCTCCATGTTGTAAGCCAAGTGGGTACCCTAGAACCTTCTTTTAAATTCTATGTTTTGTCATCAAATTAAAGAAAATTGTAGAAGCTCAATTGCCATTTCAAAACCGTCACTCTCTCTCTCCTTTTCCATTTCCATCTTCTAATTTTCGTCTCAAATTTACTTAACTTCCAACGTCCATTTCTACTAATTAAGCACCTACTTTTCCAACATAAATGGAGGAACAAGAGGAGGAATCTTACATCAAATTATTTTTAAACCAAGTAAATATATATTTTCCTTTTATTTTGGTTATATTTATTGTACTATGTATAGCAGGTTTTAGGTATTTTCTTAAATATTTATGTATACTATTATAGTAGATGTATTATACATGTAACTTAGTGTTTTGTAATGAAAATTTATGTACATGTACTAAATTATATGTACGAAATTTTATTTCTCTTAGAAATTATGTTGTGTATATATACATGTTATTATACATATTGAAATATCTATATATATATATATACATATACTTACTTGGTTGAATGAACACTTCTTTGTCTAGTTTATGTATGTATAGAATATGTACATATATGAAGTATATATATATGAATTATAATAGAACTTGTAGTATAAATTTATGTATAAATAAATGAAATCAGAAATATACATATACGTATATCTATACACCACTACATATGCATAATTCTATATGTACATAAACTTACATAAAAGAAATATTAAGTATTTATATATGTATATACAAAACCAAAAGTGTATATGTATGTACATATGTAATTTATTGAAAATTCTTAAGAATACATTAAGCAAATATAAATATATGTATATAAAAGTACATATAAAATTGAGTATACAGATGTGTACATGTATATCTATACATGTATTAAAATATGTATAATAAGAAGTATACTAAAAATATGAATACATGTATATATATATATATATATATGTATGATAATAGTATAGTATAAGTATACAATGCTAAGCGTATACATATATATATATATATATACATGTAATGGGCCAAAAGCCATAAAACTAAATGAGGTCGACATAAATAATAATTAATTAATTATAATATCACATGAAAATATATAATAATAATAATAATACAAAATTTAAGAAATATAAAAATAAAGAAAAACCAACAAATTGCCATGTGGACAAATAGAAATATATCACGTCAGCAATTCACCTCAAATAATTAATTAAACCAAAAATTTTCGAAATAAGTAGAAAATAATAATAATTAATTAGGAAAAATTACAATAATATTAAAATTAATATAATTGGTAAATTAAGCTTAAAAATTAAGAAAAAATGTAATTAATATAAGCTAGACTTAAAAATAACATATTATAAAAATATAAAATTTAGAAATTAATTAAATCATAAAATAATAAAGAAAAGCTTAAAATTTATAAATAAAATTATTCGGATTAAAATAACAAATTTCGTAACATTTTAGGCCCATAATAGAAAATGTGGGATTTAACATCCAAAACAAACCCTGCAACGTGAAAATACATCCAAAAACAATAAATATCGATTATAAGATCATAAAAATCGGAGTTAAAATGAAAAAGTTACACACAACTAATGATTTAATATAAATTGAGAAGAATAAGTAGAATAATTAAGTTAAATAACCCTATAAATGAATAACGAGGAGAAATAAATAATTAAATATATAAAATACCATAAATTTTAAATATATTTCCTAATTACCCCAATAAGAAAGTGAAACTATGTTTATGTTATGCTTGAGTTATAGTGAGAAATTAAGTAAACTATAATAAATATTAGTTAACTATAGAGCCTAGTTTTCAAAATACTTATAAGTCTTATTATTCTTTTAGGTATCCAATTGTCAAGTTCTGAAAACCCCAAAAGCTTGGAGAATGAGCATTAATCCAATTGAAAGAGTTTTGATGATCTACTATCTGCTTACTATTTGATGTTTATATGCTGCTTGTTGGTTGATATTGATTGTCGGTTGATATTGATTGTCTATTAAATGACTATTTTGCTTGTATGCTATTATTTGTGTGATCACCTTCTTAAATCGGTAAATATAAATATCTAATCAAAATAATTAGTTATATTTGTTGCATATCTATGACTCAATTGGTATATTGATGAAAAGTGTTAGCTTTGCAAATTTTTTAAAAAAGTATTTTTGGAAAACATTTTTCTAATCCTAAATATATTTTTGGTGATTTTTGTGTGATTTATGTGAAGGCTCGTAGCACCCATGAAAGATATTTTATTGTTAAGGTAAAATTAGCATGGTATCTCCAATTGATTACGAGAGGATTCACATATTTGTATTCATAGGGGCCTTAGATATATTTGATAACGAAAGGACTCACTTTTTATGCTCGAAGGGCCTTAGATATATTCAATGGATGGCCCCAATTGGGGTCTACTTATTTGGATTCTAGAATAATAGTCGAGTATCATTTAGAAAGACGGTGCCCTCAAGCAGCCTCATGCAATTAAGGTAAAGTGCCCCACATGGGTAAGTATAAAGAATAATCGATGTATAAACGATGTAAATCTACACTTTCTATAATTCCAGACTCCTATGGATGTATTGCTTGTATTCATTACGCATACATTCATTTCGTAGGTAGATAGTTTACGCATATACTAATAATGTTTGATAATTTGCTTGAACGGTAGTGGTGAAGAATGAACTCACTAAGCTGTAGTATGTTCATTCTCTTATAGTTTCTTTTACAGGTTCATTTATGTTAAGCTAGGATAAATCTTGAGTGTATAGTGCAAACTGAAGGTATGTATGATAATATTAAAGTTAGTTGAGAACTATATAACTAGTATAGAACCATTCCTTATAGAAGTGTTTATATATTAAAGTTCTATATAATTTAGTATTTCTTATAGTTTATAAAGTTGTCTCACCCTGTCTTATTTTTTAGTAGGAGATACCAATTCTCTACGGTTTTGAGTAACTGTGGAATATTGGATATATATAGTTATTCATAATTTATAATATGTTAATCAATTAAAATTAGAAACCTTAGTGATTAATTATTTAGAGTCTTGCAATCTCTAACTTGTAAAACGGTTTTCATATCATAGGTATACACATTATATAAAAATTTCAGGCAATTCATGACAAAATCCGTCAAAACCATTACGTAAAGAAAAATTACCCACGCTAGGGAGATCATAGCTTGAGATCGCACTTTCCCTTTTCTATTACTAATGACCATCTTGTTTATATTCTTAATTGACTGATATGTTATGTGATTTTTACAAGTGTTAAAGGAGAAGCTAGATTTTTTATTGAAACAACAACAAGAATTAAAGGAAGAAGTCTAGAAGATTACAATGGGGAATACCCAATTTCTAATATCCATGAAGAATCAACTGATAGAGTTAATGAATACAGTTTTTCCATTTAGGAAAGCATCTAAAAAATGATGGATGCATAAACGTTGACCTATGTAAAAGATGTCACCCAATTGTGATGAGAACAATCCTCCACTAATCAACCCCTTACAAGAGATGTCACCCAACCGTGATGAGAACGATCCCAAACAACAAAAGGTAACTATTCATTCGTACTTTCACTTTTTGGCTTAAATCCTTATTGTGAATGCATTGTAATTGATTTTCTCACTTACCTTCCTATCAGCTTTTAAGATGAAACTAAACATAGTGTTGTGCATGGGAAAAAGAATGAAATCAAGGAAATCATGGTCATGTCTTCTGTCTTCTAAAAGTCCTAATCTCACTCCTCTTGCTGTACAGCCTAAAGATATGAGGGAAGAGAAGAGACCATCACAATATCAACTGTCTCCTTACTTAAAATTGACAATGATGAACAAGAAGGAAAAATCGATACTACGGCTAGCACTGTTTAGTAATCTTTTATATGGTGTTTAATTCTTTTCTTTCTCTTCTACTCTTTTTTTTTTTTATCAAACGTGGTATTTGTTCTAATTTTTAAACATTAGTCTACACGTAAATCAGTATATTAAGGAGTACATACCAAAGAAAGATGAAGGCTGCTGGATTTCCATGCCCCATGATGATGTATGCATTTTTAACTATGTATTTGATACCAAGATTGATAAAGAGTAAGATCAATGATCATAAAATGTATAGTTTGAATTTATTGTAAGAGTAACATAATGTAAGACATGTTTCTATTATGTGTAGTGAAACACTGGTGCAATTAGATTGTCATGCCATTCTAACGCGATTGGATTTGTACTAACTAAGACTTATGGAGGTAGTTGTGTAATGGGGCTATCGACATGATGATCCAAAGTTGGAACCATTCTGTATGGAGTGATGAGACAAAGAGGAAGACATGGTTTTTTCCTTGCACTTTTGTGGTAATAACTCATTATTTCATTACGTTATTACTATTTCATGGAATTTCTCCTAGTGAATCGATCTAATAACACTGGATGGTAGGCATATGTCTTCATGGGAACGACAAAACCAATTTCCTTCTATAACATCTTATACATTGGCGAAGTCTTCTTAGGTAAAACAAATCGATGTGAGAGGGCATATACTCGTTTGATCTTTATTGTTCCACATAACATTTGTTTTCATTTAAGTATTGAGACAACTGTTTAATACAAGTTTTCATACCAATGAATCCAACAAAAGAACACTGGATGGTAAGCATATGTCTTCATGGGAATGACAAAACTAATTTCTTTCCATAACATCTTACACATCGACGATGTCTTCTTAGGTAAAACAAATTGATGTGAGAGGGTATGTATTTCTTTGATCTCTATTGTTCCACGTAACATTTGCATTAATTTAAGTATTAAGACAATTGTTTAATACGGGTTTTCATACCAATGAATCCAACAAAAGAACATTGATATTTAATTAAGTTACAAATGACTCGAGGGACCATCATGGTGTATGACAACATGCATACAACACTATATGATAACCACAAAAGTGATGTGAAGAGAGTGGTAAGTTGTTTTCCTATCTACTTTAGACAGATTGGATGCTTCCAACAATTGAAATCAACCTATAACTACTTGATGATGACAGTTTAGCAGGTTAAAATCATGGATACTGTATTCCATCTGCGAGAATTTATGGATGAGGATGCTGGCTATTCGACAAAGTCATTTTCAATTGGCCAATTCAAATAAATGATAAAGTGCCACAATAATCGGATACTGATGATGCATAACACTCTAATTTCTTAATACACTCAATCATTCAATATAATTCAAAGTTTCAATAACAGTAATATGTTTCGTCTTCTATAGTCCAAATTGTAGCGTATACTTACATAAGTGTCTGAAAGCTGAAGGCTAAACCTTTGAGATCAAAGGAAATGTAAGACCTTTATTGTTTTTATGCTTTTTAAACTTTTTTGTGAACCACAATTTCATCTCGTTTATTCTCTTGCTAAATGTCCTTATGTTGTTCAGCAGACTACATCCCTCAAGGATTAAGATTAATTAGACATCTTGTTGGAGCTAGTTAAGTGTAAACTAAATACAAGGAAGGCTGAGACGATCAAATTAATGTATTAGCATTATGAGAAGACAAAAGAAGTTAAGACTCAATATAAATCCAAAACTATTAATACCATAATAGAATGTCATTTTACCATAAAGAAAGTTAATTTTACTGTGAAGAAACCTCATTTTACCATACTTCAAAATTATTAATACTGTAAGGAAATTATATTTTACTGTAAGGAAGGTCATTTTATCGTAAAGGAAATCAATTTTACCATAAAAGAACCTCATTTTACCGTACTTCAAAACTATTACTACCACAAAGGAAAGTCAATTTACTATAGTAAAAGTCAATTTTACTATAAAGGAACCTCATTTAAACATGCTCTAAAATTATTTATACCATAAAAGAAGTTAATTTTACTGTGAAGGAATCCCATTTTACCATACTCCAAAACTATTAATACCATGAAGGAATCCCATTATACTATGCTCTAAAATTATTAATACTATAAAGGAAGCCCATTTTATTGTAATTTTACCGTATAGGAACGCCATTTTACCATACTCCAAAATTATTAATATCGTGAAGGAATCCCATTATACTGTGCTCCAAAATTATTAATACTATAAAGGAAGCTCATTTTATTGTAATTTTATTATAAAGGAACCCCATTTTACCATACTTCAAAACTATTAAAACCATAGAAAAAGGTCATTTTTACAGTAAAAGAAGTTAATTTTACCCTAAAGGAATCCTGTTTTATCATACTTCAAAATTATTAATACCGTAAAAGAACTCACTTTACTGTAAAGGAAAACAATTTGACAAAGTAATATATTGTCGACAATACAGGCTATTCAACAATTTTCCGAGAGTAACACACTGTCGACAATAACTGATATACTGTAGACAATTTCTTACAGTGATGAACCTGTCGATAGTAGCAAGATTGACTGTCAATAGTGACAATTGCGATGTGTCCATATTTTCAATTGTTTCAGCATCTAAGTTTTTGATAATGATTTAGAGGATACACTTACTTTTAAAGGTAATAAGATATCACAACTTTTGTTTTTATTATCTTTATTATAAATTCACAAATATGGCTACACTGCTTTTAAAGTGTTAAAGTCTTAACTTTTGAAATTTTTAATCTAGATCATTGCAATTAGTATTCACTAAATGATATGATCCAGCTTGACAAACATAATTGAAATATCCTATGATATGTTCTTAAATCTTTGACATATAGATATTCATGTAGTTTATAATTGAAATTTCAAACTAATTCCTATTCCTATTTCAAAGTATCTTAACCGAATACCATCTTATAGGAACTACACACCTGCTAGCAAATTTGGAAACGAAACTTAAGACTACACAATTTCAAAGTAATTCCTATTCCTAAACTTTCAGCTTGGACTCATCAATTATTCAACAAACTAAAACAAAACTTGTCATATACCTAGAAGACCTTTAACTTGATCTTGAATCATAGTCATTACAACAATATATGATAAAACTAAAACATGGTCCTTATCAATACATTAACCATTACATGATAAAGATTGAAACAAGTTCCTTAGAAATTCATTATCCATTACACAAAAGAAAAAAAAAAAAAAAAAGGGAAACATGGTCCTTCAACACTATTAAAAAAACATTCAACCTTGCAAAACAAAAAAATCAATATAAGTCCAATAATAATACATGAATCAGATTGCAACCAATAATATTGAGTATTATACCTTCAAATACATCTATTATCAATCTTGATCATCTTACTAAGCTGGTGGATTGGATGATGATGGTTGTGGTCACCAAGGCATGCCAAAATGCTTATATAATATCTTGTGTATTTTTAACTCGATAAACTCCCCCATAAAGACCTATGACAGACATCTCTAAGTTGTTGACTTCCAAAATTAGGTTTTCCACTCTTCATCAACTGATGGTTCCATACTGTCCATAGGTTGCCGACTAGAATTCCCTATTCTGTCTTAATCTTCTCAATAGCTTAACCTCACACGAGTTGACCCATCAATCAAGTCATGATGTTTTTCTTCACTAAACTCATCTTCACTTATGAGTTTTTGTCTTTTGAAAAAAATGAGAAAGGAATCTTGTATAAGGCAATGTTGCTCTCTTATTTGACAATGCCTTCTTAATCTTATAGATCATCCTGTAGCCTATATCAATCTTTTGGCCACTAAAGATTTCTTCCATTAGCCACAAATCCTCTACATAAATACTGGCACGATCTTCAGAACGACTATTCACATGGTAGTATATTATGAGATAAAGAATCCTTTAGGGGGCACTAAAGCACTTCGTTCCCACATACTCTATAACACTTGGCCAGTTGTTGCTATTCAACCTATCTAAATCACCATATAACATTCTACCAACACCGTTGCCATCCTAATGTTGTTTATATGGCATTTTTTATCCTCCATATTCAACCCATAAAGCTTTTGAAAACACAATAGGATTAACAGTTATAGGGATTTCTTGTATAAATGTTCAAAATTCAATTGCTATAGTGTTAAGGTCTTACAAATCGGTCATTACATTACTAGACATCATGTTTAAGTAGAAAATATGAACTAAACATGGATATATAGCTTGATTCATCATCTTAAGCATACGTATTATATCATTAATTTCTAAGCCTTAGTAGAACATAGAACAAATTTCTCTAATGAAAGCTTGTTGGAACTCATGACCATAATCTATACTACAATCACTAAAAAACTCTTGGTACCTTAGCAAGTGGGCCTCAAGGGGGAAATCTATGGGTCCTCCACTTAAAATAATTAATGATTTTATTTGTACAAATCTTATTAATCCATACATCCTTACTCAAGATATCAATAATTTATCACACTTATTCTATCACAATGATAACTATCTTATGCCATCTAGTCTTCTTATGGTAGAGCTTGCTGCATCGCCATTCCGACATCTTTCCCTCCTCTCATATGCGCTTACTCTTCTTATTTGTAGTGCGAAGAGCCATTTCTAAAGATGGGTGCTGTCCAAAGGAATCTACACTATCGTGTTGTTTGTAGTATTATATGTCGTCGGAAGTATGAAACCATCGAAAGTATTTTGTGTGTAGGGTTTGTTTTGGCATTGGGTTTATAAACTTACGGTTGTTAAGGTTTTTTCTTTTACCACCTATCAACATTACTATCGATAGTTAATGCTCTATCATGGTAAAATAACACTCCGTTATGGTTATAAACGTTCTCTTATAGTAAAATTATATCACATATGGTACATGACACAACTGTCGAAAGAAAAAACTTTTTGTCGATAGTACATGCATCTAAAATAAATCTGAGAGTTAGAGACTATCGACAGTTACATACATCTGTCGATAGTGTGGTTGAAATGTGAATACTATCGACAATAACTTTTTTCTATCGACAGTAAGGTTAATTTGAATAATTTTCGAAAGTTGGATATTGTCAATAGTGATAGTTTTCTATTGACAATTTTGTTGAAGCATAAATATTGTCCATAGTTATTCTTAACTATCAATAGTATGATCAATTTGAATAAATTTTGAGAGTTGGATGCTATCGACAGTAAGTTGCAGGGCGAACACTTTTGACCATTTTTCTTATTTATTGATAGTAAGGTCAAGTCAAATAATTCCCGAGAGTTGGAAACTGTTAACAAACATATATAGACTATTGATAGTAGATGCTCCATCATGGTAACTCAACCATTTCTCATAGTTATAAACACTCCTTTACAATAAAACAATATCAAATTTAGTAAATTTTCGATAGCATGAGACTATTGATAGTGATGTTTGCCTGTCAATAGTGTAGCTGCATTGGCCATGCTATTGGCAATTGCAGGTTTAATTGTTAACGTTTCAATGGAGAAGATCGCTACCTTAATTTAAAATTCATAAGCATACATAATCATGGTTATAGCATACGATTTGGTCAAACAATGACATTAAAAAATAAGAGTAGGCTATAAGGGAACTTCAAATGTACATCTACCATAAGAATGATTCTTTGTACAATGAAATTGGACTACATTTTCTCTAAGTGGCCTTTCAAATACGTTTGTAACACCCTAACACTCGCTCGAAGTCAAAAGACATGCTATCATCATAAGGATCAATATTGTTTGTGTTTCGGCCAAAAACTGCCGATGGCTAGTTCTCCTGGACTGAGTCACGTGATCCAAAGCATACCACAATGCTTTCTTTAGAAGGGCTATCTAAATTTACTACCAGTTCTACAAATGTACTATTGTTTCGACCAACACTCCTAGAATTTCTTGGGCAATGTATGCAATTATGTTCCTTCTACTTGCATAAGCTACATTGAACCTATTTTCTTAGACACTTTGACTATTAACTAAGACATCCTTTAGCTCGAACGACTTTTGAGTCCTTAATCCTACCTGTATAACATAGTGGAATCATCAGCATATAGTAAAAAAAAAAAAAAAAGATATTGCATAAGGTTAAATAGTCTTACCATTCGTCCTACCATCGATTGTTAGGATGGCATCTACATCATCTAAAGCTTTTTATAGCTCATGAATGAGGCATGCGATCTCATTCATTACTATAGAAATGGCTATCTCCAATTTAGACCCTAGATGACAAATAGCTCAGGTAGCAACTAATAGTGCACCATATTGAACTTGTTTAGTCATGATTGCATCTTTACTACCCTGTATGGCCCTATTACCTCCATAAATGGTCTTTGCCAACTTAGTCCACCTCGGCGACATGAGATTTTGAGGAATATTATTTAGAAACTCTAATTTAGCCACATGAAAGGCATGGCTACAAGGAAATCCAATAATCTTGTAGTGTCGACATTCATAATTGATGAATTGGCCTAAATTTTTTATTGTCACCCATACGAGTCTAGATGGGTGATCATAATAGCGTAAAATGTGGATGGTCACCTTAGGCTCACTATTGTCGTGAAGATGTGGTATCCATAATGCCTCATGCTTAATGTCTTACCTTGCTCTTTCAAAGGATGCCTTCGTATATATGGAAGTCACTTGGTTCTTAAAACTCTTGAGCATAATATGCAAAACTGGTTTTGTATGTGCGCATTCATAGTCGATCTTCAGTTTTGTATGTCTCAAATTAAATAACACCCACTCAAAGTACTGAACTATTTGGTACATCCAATAACTCAAAGAAACGGAACAGTTTCCCTTTATAAATGAGTGGATCCACTCACATCTCTTTGTACTTGTAACACCCTAGCTTTTTCTAACTAGTTCAATAATCCTATAATCCGAGCCCCTAAATTTAGGATGCTGGACAAAGTTATCCGTTTTATTTCAAACTTCACAATAAAGTTAGAAAAGTTAGACGAAATAATTCAAATAAAGTCAATTTCTCAAAATAAGATATATAAAAATATTAATTTAAGATAACATCAATTTTATCACTAAAATCAATAGATATCAAAAACGCGAAATTCTAGCATTTATATATAGCGAAATATTAGAGATAAATTATTTAACTTATAAAAATAAAAAAAGAAGTTGAATTATACATAATATACATATATTTACATGCGATATACANGACATCATGTTTAAGTAGAAAATATGAACTAAACATGGATATATAGCTTGATTCATCATCTTAAGCATACGTATTATATCATTAATTTCTAAGCCTTAGTAGAACATAGAACAAATTTCTCTAATGAAAGCTTGTTGGAACTCATGACCATAATCTATACTACAATCACTAAAAAACTCTTGGTACCTTAGCAAGTGGGCCTCAAGGGGGAAATCTATGGGTCCTCCACTTAAAATAATTAATGATTTTATTTGTACAAATCTTATTAATCCATACATCCTTACTCAAGATATCAATAATTTATCACACTTATTCTATCACAATGATAACTATCTTATGCCATCTAGTCTTCTTATGGTAGAGCTTGCTGCATCGCCATTCCGACATCTTTCCCTCCTCTCATATGCGCTTACTCTTCTTATTTGTAGTGCGAAGAGCCATTTCTAAAGATGGGTGCTGTCCAAAGGAATCTACACTATCGTGTTGTTTGTAGTATTATATGTCGTCGGAAGTATGAAACCATCGAAAGTATTTTGTGTGTAGGGTTTGTTTTGGCATTGGGTTTATAAACTTACGGTTGTTAAGGTTTTTTCTTTTACCACCTATCAACATTACTATCGATAGTTAATGCTCTATCATGGTAAAATAACACTCCGTTATGGTTATAAACGTTCTCTTATAGTAAAATTATATCACATATGGTACATGACACAACTGTCGAAAGAAAAAACTTTTTGTCGATAGTACATGCATCTAAAATAAATCTGAGAGTTAGAGACTATCGACAGTTACATACATCTGTCGATAGTGTGGTTGAAATGTGAATACTATCGACAATAACTTTTTTCTATCGACAGTAAGGTTAATTTGAATAATTTTCGAAAGTTGGATATTGTCAATAGTGATAGTTTTCTATTGACAATTTTGTTGAAGCATAAATATTGTCCATAGTTATTCTTAACTATCAATAGTATGATCAATTTGAATAAATTTTGAGAGTTGGATGCTATCGACAGTAAGTTGCAGGGCGAACACTTTTGACCATTTTTCTTATTTATTGATAGTAAGGTCAAGTCAAATAATTCCCGAGAGTTGGAAACTGTTAACAAACATATATAGACTATTGATAGTAGATGCTCCATCATGGTAACTCAACCATTTCTCATAGTTATAAACACTCCTTTACAATAAAACAATATCAAATTTAGTAAATTTTCGATAGCATGAGACTATTGATAGTGATGTTTGCCTGTCAATAGTGTAGCTGCATTGGCCATGCTATTGGCAATTGCAGGTTTAATTGTTAACGTTTCAATGGAGAAGATCGCTACCTTAATTTAAAATTCATAAGCATACATAATCATGGTTATAGCATACGATTTGGTCAAACAATGACATTAAAAAATAAGAGTAGGCTATAAGGGAACTTCAAATGTACATCTACCATAAGAATGATTCTTTGTACAATGAAATTGGACTACATTTTCTCTAAGTGGCCTTTCAAATACGTTTGTAACACCCTAACACTCGCTCGAAGTCAAAAGACATGCTATCATCATAAGGATCAATATTGTTTGTGTTTCGGCCAAAAACTGCCGATGGCTAGTTCTCCTGGACTGAGTCACGTGATCCAAAGCATACCACAATGCTTTCTTTAGAAGGGCTATCTAAATTTACTACCAGTTCTACAAATGTACTATTGTTTCGACCAACACTCCTAGAATTTCTTGGGCAATGTATGCAATTATGTTCCTTCTACTTGCATAAGCTACATTGAACCTATTTTCTTAGACACTTTGACTATTAACTAAGACATCCTTTAGCTCGAACGACTTTTGAGTCCTTAATCCTACCTGTATAACATAGTGGAATCATCAGCATATAGTAAAAAAAAAAAAAAAAGATATTGCATAAGGTTAAATAGTCTTACCATTCGTCCTACCATCGATTGTTAGGATGGCATCTACATCATCTAAAGCTTTTTATAGCTCATGAATGAGGCATGCGATCTCATTCATTACTATAGAAATGGCTATCTCCAATTTAGACCCTAGATGACAAATAGCTCAGGTAGCAACTAATAGTGCACCATATTGAACTTGTTTAGTCATGATTGCATCTTTACTACCCTGTATGGCCCTATTACCTCCATAAATGGTCTTTGCCAACTTAGTCCACCTCGGCGACATGAGATTTTGAGGAATATTATTTAGAAACTCTAATTTAGCCACATGAAAGGCATGGCTACAAGGAAATCCAATAATCTTGTAGTGTCGACATTCATAATTGATGAATTGGCCTAAATTTTTTATTGTCACCCATACGAGTCTAGATGGGTGATCATAATAGCGTAAAATGTGGATGGTCACCTTAGGCTCACTATTGTCGTGAAGATGTGGTATCCATAATGCCTCATGCTTAATGTCTTACCTTGCTCTTTCAAAGGATGCCTTCGTATATATGGAAGTCACTTGGTTCTTAAAACTCTTGAGCATAATATGCAAAACTGGTTTTGTATGTGCGCATTCATAGTCGATCTTCAGTTTTGTATGTCTCAAATTAAATAACACCCACTCAAAGTACTGAACTATTTGGTACATCCAATAACTCAAAGAAACGGAACAGTTTCCCTTTATAAATGAGTGGATCCACTCACATCTCTTTGTACTTGTAACACCCTAGCTTTTTCTAACTAGTTCAATAATCCTATAATCCGAGCCCCTAAATTTAGGATGCTGGACAAAGTTATCCGTTTTATTTCAAACTTCACAATAAAGTTAGAAAAGTTAGACGAAATAATTCAAATAAAGTCAATTTCTCAAAATAAGATATATAAAAATATTAATTTAAGATAACATCAATTTTATCACTAAAATCAATAGATATCAAAAACGCGAAATTCTAGCATTTATATATAGCGAAATATTAGAGATAAATTATTTAACTTATAAAAATAAAAAAAGAAGTTGAATTATACATAATATACATATATTTACATGCGATATACATTATATGTATTAAATATATACATATAATAAATTATTATTAAAATTAATAAAAAAATTAGATGAATAAGTCACCAAATAATGTGTCAACTTAGTATTAATTGGAATTGATGAGGAGATAACACATGTCATTTAGAAAAATGGAAAATTGACATGTGTCATACACATGTCTAAATTTTATTTAATTATGCAAAGTTCCAAAAATATAAATAGGTCCCAAACCCTCATTTGAAACATTTTGGCACTTTGAAAATATAAGAATATAATTTAGAAAAAGTAGAAAAACTAAAAAAAAAAATAGTGGGAGAGAAAGTGGGCCGACATAGGGTGGTGCTCGGAGCACCGTGTATCGGTGAGTCAAATTTTACTGCTTAATTTTCATTAATTCACTAAAAATATCAAATTAGCTCATAAAATTATGAAATTTGGTTTTCCTAAGTTATTTTACATGTAATTTCATGTGGTAATTTTATTTTCTTAAAATAACATTAATTTAGGATACTTGCTTATGAACATGCCCTGTTTAGACGAGTTTTAAATAAATTTTTCAAAATATTAAATAATGTTACTTCGGCCTGAAAATTTTGGTATAACACACTTATATAATTTATTAAATTTTAGTAACAATAATTTTTTATAATTATTTTGAATAAAACTGCCAATTTTACTGTATTATTGAAATAATCAGTTTTTGATGAAATTAATGAATGAGCCCTGCATATTTAGACTTCTGGATGTTTATAATGATATTTGAAATATTTAATTTTTATCTCACACATAAATTCATTTATTTTCCTTAATTTTTCGTAATTCCAAGCTAAAACCATTATTTTTGTAGAAGTTGATAATAGCTAGTTTAGTATAATCGATGGTCGATAATTAAACTACATATTTTTGTAAGTATAAAGAATTTTTCGTGAAATTAATCGGGCTCGTATACTATTTATTATATATTTTCCTAATATAAGCTTATATATTGGCTTAATATGTATAGTAATTAGTACTAATAAAATACTTGTCAAATTTATGTAAAATGAATACATTCGGGTATAGTAAGGATTACTGGATAAGTTTGGAAAGTGTGATTTTTAGGGTTTTTAGTTTAATACTAAAGCTTATTCGAGTCAATTACGGAATTAGGGTAACATACAGTCGAGTCGTAATGAGAAAATGGTATTTTTGGACTTTTAAAAATATTGATAGACTTTATTCTTAAGATATCTTAATAGTCCTCGAAATAACAACTATGACGATATAAAGTTTATTGAAATTGAATAAGGAATGAGTAAGATACAGTTAAATGAAGTTTAAAGGTACGGTAGGGAAATTTATGAGAATTTATATTCGACTGATACTTGACTTAGAAGCTATGTTTATATTTTCATAGGTGTGATAAGTAAGGAAGGACCATGTCACAAAGTATAGGATATTGTGCTATTACTAAGCTCAAGTAAGTGGTTCTAACTCATGCTTGGAATAGATATATTGCTACTCATAACACTATGTATTGTTTGATGCTATGTTGATTGAATATAAGTATATCTTAGATGAATTGATATGCTACTATAGTGGATGTTGATGTGGTGATTTTGAATGATAGTAATTGTATCTTAGTTAAATTGTTATGTTGCTATATTGGGTGATGATTTGTGCTTACGGATGATTGTGCTAACTAGGAAAGTTGAGACTCAATCTTTTAGGTGTTCACCTAAGCGAACCTTAAGTAAGATACTAGAATTTCGCTAGAGAGAGTTCGAAAATTAGAATCAAATCACTAGGTTGAATAAAACTGAAAGATTGGTTGTGTTGAGTGATGTACTTGAGTTGTTATTACATGTCATGACATGGCATGGCATGGCATAAAAACGATCTACGGGTCTGAACTTTCAGAATGGCACTTTCAAGTGATAATGGAAAAAGCACGGCTTATGAACCCAATTTTTGGAAGCATGTAGATTGCATTGCCTAAACAATGTGATTATTTTGATAGTCAAATTTGGTAGAATACAGTATGTGGTCTAATTTAGCAGTGTTGCCTTTGTGATTTGGTAAACAACAGTATGTAGTCTAATTTTGTAAAGGAAAGTTGGGGGTCCTGCTCTTAGGTAGCTCCTTGTTGCCCCTTTTGAAAAGAGTAGGCTACAATGTGTAGTCTAATTTGGTGGAAGTCCTAGTCCTAGGCAACTCCTTGTTGCCTATAGGTTCTTGGACGTTGTGTCTAGATATCCGGTTATGTCAACTAACCGAAAGAAACTTTGAAGGCATAGGATATCAATACCAATACATGCTATGCACATAAGCATAACATGCTACATTGCTAGCAATAAATGCCTAGTTGGGTGAATGCATATGTGAAGTTGAACCTGTGGGTTATGATTGAAATGTTTTAGTTATGATATGCAATATTATCCATCATGTTGTCTATATTATGTTGTTTGCTATCCACTCTTACTCAACTTCAGTAGCTGAGGGCATAAAATGTTTTATTCTCAGGTTAACTGTATCGTGAAGGGCCTAACACTAAAGGGGGGATATATATATATATACTAAGAGCATGAGTCGGAGTTAGCAACTTTTGTATAGAACCTGTACTAAGTCAGGAATCTCATTATTATGAAGATGATAAAGGAAAAAGCCGATTCATGTTTTGATGTAAATATTATATTGTACACATAAGTTGTAATTAAATATCCAATTGAACTCCAATGTAGAAACCCCTTTATCATGCAAATAATATTGTCTTTTGATGATTCAGCAGGTTAAGTTAAGTTTTCAATAAGTATTCTTATGTAATAATGCATTCCGTGCTAAGCCGGGATGTGACAATACTCCGCATGAACACCCAAAAATGTCCCATCAAATATACATATGCCCAAGAGAACCACTTTTGATAGAATTCCTCAACCCATTCATTTCCTTCAAGCTTATGCCTTTCCAAGATATCTACCTAAGCTACTTCAAATTCATCAACAAATTCTATATCAAACATGTACCTCTTTGAATCTCGCAAGTCACTATGAACATAAGACATGCATTCCTCTCTAAGTGCCATGAACAAAGGTAATGCTTTGCTTGAGGGCAAACAAAAGTAATGGTTGCCTGCATTGCCCTATCCCCATTTGTGAGAATAGACATAGGCCTTTTTCCTTTCATTACATACAAAAAAAAAACATCAAGCAACCAGCTATATGCCTCTTTTGTCCCATCATCTAATAGTGTACTATTGAATATGCAAGTTTGATAGTGATGGTTAATGTCGACTAGTATTATCAACGACATTAAATACTTGTTTGAACAATATGTGGAATAAAAAGTAATAATATCTCTGAAACAAGCATAGTCAAGCTGGTATGTCAAATATGACTAAAACATCCAACTATGTTCTCTCTCTTCATTTACAGTGTACTCATAAAATAGCACGAGATTAGCTTCCTTTTGCCCTACTAAGAATGCCAAGGCTACTTCAGCATCACCATCAAATGTATCTACCCACTTTTGCTTATTAGCATAGTTATATAGGTCTTTCTTCATAAATCCAACTTTCTTATATCCACCTGCTTAATGAATTAAATATTCCATTATATCACATAGTCGGATAGAAAAATTTAACATGCTTCTTATTTGAACTCAATCAGCACTTAACACAGACCTGTTGGAATTTAAGAAACAATTCTTCGATGGTGGTACGAGCTTGTGATTTTGCTCAATATTTACAGTTAGAGCCTCCCAAAGTCCATCATCTTCAGCCACTTTTACTTTAAACATAACTTCACAACCAGTTCTAGTCAATGCCTTTTCCTTTCTAACTCGGTCACTCTTGCCAAGGTGTTAGTAACCCCTATAATCCTCCCTATAGCAAACCCATAGATACAATCTCACCTATTTTTGCTCATTCATTTTAGAATCACACAAACAAATACTGAACCCATTTATAGCATCATACCTAGTACAGAAATCAAAGGCTTCCAAAAAAGATGCAAACTTTCTATCTACTAAAAGTTTAATCGAATGCAAACCTATATAGGATGGTAAGTCATCAATGGTAATCACATTGATTTACTAAGAAGAATCATCACTTCCACCATCATTAGACACTATAATATCATCCAATTCATCATATGTAGCCTTGGTTTCAATATTATGGCCATGAAAATCATATCTATCTTCATTATCACAACCTAAATTAAAGGCATGCGTACTAGAATTCATATTGTGATTGAAATTGTTGTTGTTGTTGTTATTTCTAGGTATTAAAGGTATACCTAGGGTTTTAGTGTAGAGATTTAAGTGTTCAATACTAAGAGTAGCCTTTACTGTCAAAATATTGGGAATGTGAAACGTACTGTTTTTTGGATTACTATTGACAGTTGCACAAATTGTCAGACAGTTTCTTAGCCATGCAATAATCTCATGCAATGTAATGTCGATAGTTTTGAGAATCTATCGACAGTCATGCGCTCCATTCAGGTTAAAACACAACTGTCAACAATAAAAAAACACTATTGACAGTCTTGTGCTCTAACCCAGTAAACATAACTCCTTTATACTACAAAATGACCAAGCTTGGTTAGTTCTTTATCGTTGATGGTGACTTTACTTATCAACGGTTAAATTATACCGTTGACAATTTTGCTAAAAATCCTTTGATTCATCTTATTTAATTTCAATATACATATCGCTAAACAATTTTAGCATGTGTAGTATAAAATTTTAACACTAAATGATAATATTACGGCACACAATTTTAGAACATGATATTATATATATTCAACTAACATTATTTATAAAGAACTCATGTATCATTTTAGTGTAATGACATATACTATTGTATGGTGTACTAACAGTATTATGTACAAACTATGTTTATATTATATGCTTTGTTAATATATGAGTTATCAATATACACTTTCTCAACATTAATATTTTATACATAATAGATACTGGCATTAATAAACATAGTATTTTATATCGACAATAATATATATGGATTACCACCATATGAATTATATGTACGCATTATAATTATATCCAAATTATGTGGTGTATATATTTTAATTTCAATAAATGGAGACTCTAATCGTACCATAGCAAAGAAATATATATATATATATATATATATAATATAGTTTTATAGACAATGGTATTTAGGAGCAGCATTCTTGTGAATTTTTTGTGCAATTTACTAAATTATATGAATTATATATGGATTTAGCATTCTTGTGAATTTCATGTGCAATTTACTGAAAAATAAATAATAAGTGGACAATGGTATGGCTCAGGTTTCATTCATATGAATTGTACACGAAATTGACTGAATTATATGAATTGTGTATGGTTTCACTAAATTCTAATATTTATAAAATTAATAAATGAAATAGTAAAAATCACAATAAATTGTCCTTTTCTTATATAAAAACATATGAAACATTAAATTATTTATAGTTTATATGAATTTCATAATAATAATAAAAACAATAGCTGAAGAAAAACTATGAAAACAATAATCTACTATAAAATAGACAATAATTCTATCGATGGGAAAATATTTTGAATAAAGGGAGGTAAATTAAAAAAAAATAGTTAATACATATGTGTAAAAATGGAGGAGACATATTGTAAAAATAGATATATTAGTATTTAATTGTAAAAGCAAAAAGAGATATTAATTAAATGGAAAAATGATCAATATATAAAAAGGAATATTGAATAAATGGAAAATGGGAAAATATGAAAAGGAAAACTAAAAATGGGAAAATATAAAAAGGAACGAGATTATAATTAAATAGAAAAAGTTATTAATTAGAAAAAGAGGAAGGGAAAGATAACTTATTGATCTTTTATAGCAAATGAGTTTATCTAGCGTTATGGTAACACTAACAATCATAGAATTTTTCTATAGCTTTACTTCGTAATATTTCGAATGTAGTGTTTTACAGGATCACCCTTGATGCAAATGAGACAGCGAACAACATGGCGAAGGAAGGACTCAATTTGGTTAAGAACTAGATGTTTTCTTTTTATTTTCCATTAGTTATTTTGGATTCGATTGTTTTTTATTCTAGCTTGGACTAGGATGTTATTTTGAATTGGAGGAAATTTGATGTTGTTAGCCTCTAGGATTATCTTTCTCTGTGTTAAACTTTGTTTGAATAATTTACTTAATATATTTCCATAATCCAAAAAAATAAATAAATTTGGAGCTCAATATTGTTGATCCCTATTTCAATTTTCCTTAATTTAATTTATATTAGGCCTAACCTACTTAATATAAATTACTCGAAATAAAATTAAGGAAATATTTTTCTTTTAAAAAAATATTTTAAAAAATTAGAGTCGCTAACTAGTTAAACCGGTAAAAAATAAAATTAGGGTTTTTGGATAAGAAAACGCTAATTTAGTTACTAGTTTGCAAATATTCTAAAAAAATTATTTTTAGAAAATTAAATCAGAAAATTCAAGATTAGGGGCTAACCTATTAAGATTAAGTTACCATGTAAAGATAAAAAAAAAAAAACCTAATAGGCTTTTATTTTTATAATTTTTCTAAAAATGCTAAAATATGTACAGATATGTAAAGATGTAATTAAGATGAATTTTTAATATTTTTTTATTACAAATTTTGAAGAAAAAGAAATTTTTTATGGTTGCTACGGAGGTGCTTACGTACCTGCTTATTAGGATCAAACCGACATAATTCTGTTTTTTTTTTAGAAAAAAATTAATAGGTGAATCTTTTTTAAAAGAAATAGAGCTAGATTTATGTTAGTTATCAAATTATTATTTAAAAAAAAAAATACCTAAAAAGATCTAACTTCACAAATCTACTTAAATAAAAAAAAAAAAAAACCTAACTATCTAAATTTTTTGAAAACTCCAATTAAGTTTTTTTTTAATAAAAAAAAACACTACATGTCAAAAATGAATTTTTTTTCTAAATCCTAAATGCAAGATCTATCAAGATACAATCTAGATACAAATCTTCTCCAAAGATATGAATCTCGGAGGAAAGATATACAATCTTTTTCTAAAAAATGCAATTTTAGGTAAAAAAAAAATGCAATTTAACTAAAAAAAACAATGAAATTTATCAAAAAATTATAGTTTATTTAAAAATTGCAAAACTCATTGACCTATAATCTATTAAAATTTATTAAAAAAACCTACACTAAAAGATAAGTTAGTGAAATAAAATGATTAATTAAAAAAATAAAATAAATAAATAACTAAAATAATTTATCCAATTACCTAAACGGGTTAGATTGTGCATGTCATCAAATTGGACTGATTGTGCATTGTCAATGCTTGATCGGATGCATGTGCGGTCTGTGCAGTCTAGACATGTTATGCTTGTGAATGGACAGTGGAGTACAGTGTTTGTATAGCGTGTGTGTAGAACACGATAGTGTGTGTATGTGCAAAACTAATCATGGACAGCGTGCGTAGGTGCATGATTGATCACATGTGTATGTATGTTTTGATCGTGTAAGTGAGCATGTGTATACGTATTTTGTTAATGAATTGCTACATGTGTTCATGTGATGTGAAGTGTGTGTCTGGACATTGGATAGTATGTACAGTGACTCAATGAAGTGTATGAGTGTGCGTTGACGTAGGTGTGGCCAAGCATGAGTGAAGGCAGTGGGAAGTGCTAATGTGTCAAATGTGTGGGGGTTGTGTATTGTGTCTGGACGTGTAGGGGCTATGTGTGAGTGGGATATGTTAAGTGAGTGAGTGGGTGGGATATGTTAAGTGAGCGAGTAAGTTGTGTGAGTGAATTAGAAAATTGTAGCATTTACAAATGTGAATGGTAACGAGATTATGAGGTGTGTGGTAATGTGAATTGTGAAAAACGTGTCTTTTTCAACCCCCATTGTCTACTATCTATAGGTCATCAATTTGAATCTTTTTGGATGAAGATTCAACCTTAACAAATCAAAAATACGATGATACATGATTTGGATTAAATTCATTGAAGATTTAATTCAATTTCTAGAAACTCTACACTTATTTGAGCTTTCTATCTTGGGCTCGATTAAGTCCATCTTAATTTAGCTCAAAATACACGCTAACCCATTTAATAAATGCTAAATCTATTTAGCTCAATATAAATTAAATAAAAAATCTACTTTATATTGGACTTGGCTAAAAAATGTTTTAATAAAGCCCAACTATTTAAGACTCAAAATTTATTAAATTGAACATTCATCTTCAACCATCGTCCGATCCTACCTTAAACAACTAACTCGACTTAACACTTTTATTATTATCATTTATTTTATTTTCTTTATTTTCGTTTTCTTTATTTTTTTAATTATTTAATTTTCATTTTTTTATATTTTTTATTTTTAAACTTAGCTCGATAAGGAAGAATCATAAGGGTAGTAAAAATAAGATGTCTACAGTTGCTCCTCTTTATAGTGAAGTTTGATTAAAATTTTACTATAAAGACAAAAGAGATACCTATTTTTGGCCGAATCCTATCTTGAATCGATAGGGTGACAATTACTAACTTGAATAGTCAACTGAAGAGGGTTTCGTCTTGAATGGATAAGATAAAAGGATACCGACTTGAAAGGTTAATGCAAAGAATAAATTACCTGTCTTGAAAGGATAAGGCAAGAAAATAAGAACCTATCTTAAATGGATAAGGTAAAGGAATAGGAGGCCCGTTTTGAAAGGACAAGGCAAAGGAATAAGAAGTCCATCTTGAAAGAATAAGTGATATGAGGCAAGTGCACTTATCAGTTTTAATATAGTGGATGTGAGTCCGAGTCGATCCCTCAGAAATTTTGAGTACTAATATTAACTTTAGCTCTATTATCTAACCGAAAAAAATGTGATGAGTTGAATGAATTAAAAATACTAAAATTAACAAACTAAACTAATTAGGAGACTTGATTAAGCAAATTAGAAAGCAATAAAACTACGAACGACTTCAAGAAATTAATAACGTATTTAGGAATTATTTCTCCTAGTGTTTAACATGTGACCGCTTAAAAAATATTCAATTCAGTTTCTATTATTCTTGACCGGAGGGATTCACAATTAAAGTTAATACCTTTCTCAAGCATATTAACCCTAATCCTAAATTATTTACCTGAATCTCTTCACTTAGTAATATAACTTAGAATTGCATTAATGTATAATGAATTCCTACAAAAATAATTAACTTTCCGGAAGAAACATGTATCTTATCTCTAAGTATACATGTAATTCTCTCCAATTATGCTAAGATCTAATTACATATGCAATTTCTCAATCATCATGCATAATATCATATATTGATACTCTAGAATTATCAATCAACAATTAAACAACATAATTGAATCAAGAAAAGATAGAAACTTTATTGAAATTATAATTCAACCCAAGGGTCACATGAAACCCTAGGTTCCATAATCCTAAATACTTGAATTCTAAGCTATCATAATGAATCTAAAAACGAGTTCCATAAAAAACATAAAATAAAACATGGAAAACCCCTTTAATTGATGAACAATCTCTCTAATCTTGAAGTTGATGTTGTTCTCGCCTCTTTCTTGATGTTCTCCTCAAGTCTCTTCTCTTCTCTTGTGTCTCTCCGTCCTCTCTAATGTCTCTTCTGTCTTTTGAAACCCTAATATGTCCTTTTATAGTGTATCAAAAGGTTTTCATTTTCTTTACCAGACACGACCTGGGACATGACCGTGTCCCCAGGTCATGTAACTTTCTACCCCTGGCCAATTTTTTCTGCATGAACTGTGTAACTTCAAAACTTTAAAACTTCATAACTTCTTCATTTTAACTCCGAATTGAGTGAAATTTGATTCCTTTTCTTCGTTTTCGATCCTAGAACGCGTTCAAACCTAGAAATCAAAATTTTACTCAATTAAGTATCAATTTCTTTAAAGAAAACCAAAAATGTAAGGAAAATACTATAAAATCACCATATGAAATATGTTTAAAATCAGAGTTATCAACGAGGCAAAGAAATAAGAGGCCTATCTTGAAAGGATAGGGCAAAAGATTAGGGTGTCTATCTTGAAAGGATATGGCAAATGATTAAAATGCCTATCTTGAAAGGATAGAGCAAATGCTTAAGGTGTCTATCTTGAAAGGATAGAGTAACTGATTAGGGTCCCTATCTTGAAAAGATAGGGCAAATGATTAGGAGTGCCTATCTTAAAAGGATAGGATAAATGATTAGGGTGCCTATCTTAAAAGAATAGAACAAAAAATTAAGGTGCTTATCTTAAAAGGATAAGGTAAAAGATTAGAGGGGCTTATCTTGAAAAGAGGGAAAAAGATTGAGGTGCCTATCTTGGAAGGATAGAGCAAAAGATTGGGGTGCAATTGACTTGTTTTAGCTTAATGGATGATCCTAAGAGGATAGATCTCTTTGAGATTTTCAAAAAACTTCTCAATTTTCCTAAATATCTCTATCAAGGACTTTAAGATTGCTTTACCTAGGAATGGAAAATTTTGCAGATAGTAATCAATCAACATACCTTACATTAGCTCCCGATATTTACTCATTCAGATAACAGAATGTCACCAAAGTACTTTATCAATATCATGCTTTTTCTTGGAATAGGGTCTTCTTCACTTATGGGATCTAATCATAATCGAAACTTTTAGTTGATGAGTCTTTTAGCCATACCATGCTCATGTCTAGACTTTGCTCTTATCGTCATCGAGTCTCAATTTCCACCTCTATGATTCTTGAAAAATAAATCTCTTTTCGAAAAACCAAATTAAATCATTAGGAGCATTCAACTTCAATTTATTTGGTGATTTAAGTTTATTGGTAAGTGTTTGGAGTTTAAGTGTGTGAAGCTAAGAAACATGGCATACAAGGATTTATTGGTGAAGTATTTGTCGGTCAATGACCATCCAAATTGGAGAACATTCATGGATATCAACTTTGCTTGCAAACGGTGAAAGATTAACCACGAAAAATTCTCAAGAAAAATTGAAATCTTTATTGAACTTAGTTTTCATAGGTAATACAATTTAACTATATCTAAATTCACAAGTCTCCTTATTTCTAGACCATTCATTTCTATTAAAACTAATGTACCTCTTAACAATACCCTCTTTACCACATAAGGACTTTCATAATTCAAAGCGAATTTTCCCCTAAGGTCTTTTACATTCAACAATATTTTCTTTAACACTAAATCTCCTTCCTTAAAGTACCTCGAGTATGCTTTCTTGTTAAAAGCTCAAACCATCCTTTATTGGTAACATTGATACGAATCTGGGGAGGCTAAGGACAAATAAGGCCGACCGGTAGAGGGGGTGGTGGGTCCGATCCTATCAAAGGAATGAAAGATAAATAGGAGTTGATGGTTTACCAAATCTCGCTCACTAACTCTACAGATATGATGCATTGTAGAACCACGCACAAACTTAAGACTCGCTGAATGTGATGTACTAGTTCAAGTGATAGGATTGCCCGCTACAATCCTTACTAAAGGGATTGATAAGAACTGGTAAGAGAGAGAGAGCTTTCTGAGAGAAAAGGACTCAAAAAGGGTTTTTCATTAATTCTATTATATCTCTATATTGTGACAAATGTTGCTATTTATAGTATGTCCTAAACCTTAGTGGCAAAAATGTAAATAATGTACAAAGCCTTAAACTCTAAAAAATTACCGCCCACAAATAAAATAAAGACAAACATGTACAAAAATATAAAACTGTGCGTTTTGTAAGGAAAAGTCGGCATGTGGTCATTGGGCATACCTTGGAGATAGTCTCGTAGTGCTTGGCCGAGACACTAGAGAGGTCGACCCATAATTTCCGAGTTCTGAAGTCAGTCGGCAATAGTTTCTTCGAGGTATGGCAAGTGGATCCAACATTCAAAGTGATCTCTTGGCCACTAAGTCGACGACAGATTTTAGCCAAGTGAATCCAACTCTCGAAAACATGATACCTCGGCTTATCGGCAAGCATAATACCGAATAAGTGATTGCTCGAGCATAGGTAAGGATCAGTTGTTGTCTCAGCATTATGCTTCTCAACACTCTATTTGTAAGAAATAGTGTTATTCTACTCGGTAGATAGAATAAGTCATCAAGTAGAAGATCTCGGCTTTACTAGTCGGGTTGAGTCAGTACCTTGAAGCTTATAATTTCCTCTCCCTTAGAGAAGTTTCGACCTAAAACTTGGTAATTGGTCGCTCCAGATCCCTCTGGGGTCAAACACTAGTTGATAAAATTCAAATTTAAACATTGTATATTGTAGTTCTTGCAACAAGGGCATCACCAGCAGATGCTCCCTCTACTCGTCATGGGCTCTATCAATTACACCTTTTATCTCTAATCTTTCCCTCCACTCATCATGGATCCGATCAACTACACCTTGGTAGTCCCAACAACTATCAAGTACGGAAAGTAATACGATCTTTGGGTCATGTAAAAGATTATAGGCGCATAGGCCCGGTGCCGACAGAACGTAAGATGGCTTGTCAGTCATAAGTACTTTCAACTCTTCAAGCTCAGCTAGCTCGGATCTCATACTCTTCTCATTCATTGAAATTAGTATTCCTTCTGCTTTCTCGAAAATCGATTCTTCTTCCTCCTTCTACCTGGGGTCATGCTCATCGGTTTAGATAGTCGATAGTGGGGACACATTGGGAATATAGGGGTTTAACTCCATCGGCTTGGTCCTCTGCCTCTCTATTACTCACTTCTCCAATAATCTCCACCTCCTTAGCTCCTCCTTTAATACTCTCTAATTCAGCATTCCTCTGTTGTCTTATTCCATCTCGGAACACTTTAAGCTGTCTTTCGATCTCCTTCAGTTGATTCTGTACTTCTAAGAGGTTAGCTTCATAAGTGGATTTTCTCTCATACAATTTGTCATGGTAATCTTGGGGTACAAATTTTCTTCGCATCAAATGTTTTATCTCGTCCTATGCATTGATCTCAATGTTTCCCCTATAGATTCTTTGATTTATCATTCTCTTCTACCAAGTAGCTACAAAGCCAATCATTGAATTCTTTATAGCATAGGCTCTCTTATGCTCGGGGTAAGAATAATCTTTGAAAACCTGATCGACTTGAAATTCCCAATCCATATATTCATTCAGAGTGCCATATCTATCAAACTCTAGAATTTATGATATTATGTCTTCATAATAATAATATTCATAATCGTATCCAGCTTCTTATGCCATGTTGATGATATTCAAATTCAATAGCACGGTACTTAAGCTCATATGCGAGAGACTTGCTTAGCAACTCTAAAGAAACACAGCATAGACAATCAATTGTGCAACTCTGCGATTCTTTTCCTTTTGGAGTTCAGCAAGTTATTTGTTAGCTCGGATAAATTCCACAATTGCAGTTCGACAACCTTCAAATAGCATAGCTCAGCCGCTTACGCACTAGGAGCTTAGACAACTCTAATGCTTGTTCAAAGTACAATGACTCGGCAGTTAGGAAACAACAGCTTAGAGTAGTATAGCAGTTTAGCACTTGGCTACAATGGTACGGTTAGTACAGTAGTAACATGTCACAACAACTTGTTATAGCAGCAAGCTTCAACACATACAACAGTACTCTCTCGGCCACTATCACAATACCAAAAAGCAAGATAACACATTGAATAGCTTAAAGAAGTGATATCTCGATAAACAACCCAGATTAGAATTCCTAACCTTTTCTTTAATATGTATATTCAATATGGGACTTACAATGTAAAGAAATTGCAATCCAAATTTTCATTAACCTACCCAAAGGAAGTTCAATTGAAACCAAACTAATATCCAACAAATAAATCTTCGATATCCTGAACAAACCCAATAAGTAAGCACTTTCTCAAACATAAAATAGGATAAATACAATGACTAAAACTCTCAGCCCTATATGGAACCTTGAGCTCTGATACCAAGCTGATACGAATCTAGGGAGACTAAGGATAGATAAGGCTGACCGTAGAAGGGGTGGTGGGTCCGATCCTATCGAAGGAACAAAAGATAAATGGGAGTCGATGGTTTAGCAAATCCTGTACACTAACTCTACAGATATGATGCACCGTAGAACTACGCATGGACCTAAGACTCACCAAATGTGACGCACTGGTTCGAGTAATAGGATTGCTTGCCACAATCCTTGTTAAAGGGATTGATAAGAGCTGGTAAGAGAGAGAGAGCTTTCCAAGAGAAAAGGACTTAAAAAGGGTTTTGTCATTAATTATGTTATATCTCTATATTGTGACAAATGTTGCTATTTATAATACGTCTTAAACCTTAATGGTAAAACTATAAATAGTGTATAAGGCCTTAAACCCTAAAGAATTGGCCCATAAATAAAATAAAGATAAATATGTACAAAAATATAAAATTGTGCATTTTATAGGGAGAAATCGGCATGTGGTCATTCGGCATGCCTTAGAGATAGTCTCATAGTGCTTGGCCGAGACACTAGAGAGGTTGGCCCATAATTTCTGAGTTCTAAAGTCAGTCAGCAATAGTTTCTCTAGGGTGTGCCAAGTGGATCCAACATTCAAAGTGATCTCTCGGCTACTAAGTTGACAATAGACTTTAGTCGAGTGAATCAACCTCTCGAAAACATGATACCTTGGCCTATTAGCAAGCATGATGCCGAATAAGTGATTGCTCAGGCATAGGTGAAGATCGGTTGTTGTCTTGGCATTATGCTTCTCAGTACTCATTTGCAAGAAATAGTGTTATTTGGCTTGGCAGATAGAATGAGTCGGCAAGTAGAAGATCTCGGCTTTGGCAATCGAGTTGGGTCGGTACCTCGAAGCTTATTAAACACTAACCATGGTATATTGTTGTAAGCCTCCTTTCATTTAAGAGGTTCAAATGCTCCATTCGCTTCTTCACCCATTTCACTTTATTGAGCTGAATTTCTACCAATACTCGAAATGAAGGTATATCCACTTCTACCGATAGTACCACTTCAATTCCATATACTAATGAATGAGGTGTTACACCTGTAAAGGTTCTGACTAAGATTCTGTAAGCCATGAGAGCAAAGGGGAGCATCTTATGCTAGTCTATATAAGTGATTGCCATCTTCTCTATGATTCTCTTGATATTCTTATTAACAACTTCAATTGCCTCGTTCATTTGAAGTCGGTACGAAGTCAAGTTTCTATGATTAATCTTAAATTGGTTACATACTTCAGCCATTAGCTTATTGTTCAAATTTGACTCGTTGTCTATAATAATAGACTTGGGTGCACCATATCTACCAATGATATCTCTTTTTAGAAATCTAACTACCACTCCTTTTGTCATCATAACATAAGATGTTGTTTCTACCCACTTGGTAAAATAGTCAATCATAACTAGAATGAATCTATGCTAGTTTGAAGCCATTAACAAAATTGAACCAATTATATCTATTCCCTACATTAAGAAAGGCTAAGGAGTTGACAACACATGTAATACTTAGGAAGGAACATTGATTTTATTAGCGTATACTTGCACATATGACAATGCCTTATGTGCTTAATACAGTCTGATTCCATTGTCATCCAAATAACCCATCCTCATGATTTTTCTAGCTAACTTGTACCCATTCATATGAGGACCACTAACTCATTTATGCACTTCTTTCATCAATTTATCAGCTCCTTCTTCATCTGCACATGTTAGCAATGTTGTATCAGGTAATCTTTTGTATAATGTAGCTCCACTTAACAAGAAATGAGCAACTAATCTCCTTAAAGCTTTTCTATCTTTTCTATCAACCTCATCAGGAACTCACCCATTTAAAGTAACTTTTTAATATCATAATACCGGGGTTTCTTCAGCTCTTTTTCTTCAACGGTAAAGAAAAAAGCCAATCTTTCCTTTACCTCAATCTTCAGGGCTTGAATCTATATTCCATTCATAACTTTCACCATTGATGATGACTTTCACCATTAATGCTAACATAGCTAGTGCATCAGCAAATTGATTTTGGGTTTTCGGGATATAAGTGGATGAAATTTCTTGGAATCTTTCAATCAGCTTTCCTAAATGCTTATGATAAGGTATCAACTTCCCATCTTTCATCTTCTATTCTCCCAAGATTTAGAGAATTATAAGAGAGAAATCTCTATACATTTCAAGCCTTTATATTCCCATGTTTAGCGCCATTTTGAGCCCCAAAATGCAAGCTTCGTATTTTGTTATATTGTTTGTATATGGAAATGCCAACCTCGTTGCCACAAGGAAATGGTTACCTTCAGGTGATACTAATACCACTCCTATCCCACATTTAAACACAGTGGCTGCTCCATTAAAATGCATTCTCCATTCTGGTTTTTCATTACTCAGTTCATTTGCCACCGTAACATTTTTATCAAGAAACTAAGCTTCTGAACGGTCATCTTCATCTTCTAGTAGGTATTTGCCAATTGATCAACCATTGCCTACCCTTTAACTGAACTCTGACTTACGTATTTGATATCAAACTCAGAGAGCAACACTTGCTATTTCACTATTCTCCTGATCAATGCCAGCTTCTCTGCTAAATACCTCAACGGGTCATGTTTTGTCAATAATTCCACTAAGTAATAGAGAGTGTACTGTCTGAGCCTATGCATTACCCACACTAAAGCACAACATATTCCTTCCACCTCTAATTATTTCTGTTCACCTTCTGTGAACTTCTTACTTAGGTAATATATATGATGCTCTTTTTTGCCTGTTTCATCCCTCTACCCCAACATACATCCCATCAATTCAGGGAAGATCGTCAAGTAAAGGATCAATGACCATCTTAGTGTAGGAGTGACCAATATTGGCGGATTCATGAGATATTCCTCGATTTTAGCAAATGCTTGCTCACATTCTTCATCCCATTTTATCACTACATTCTTCCTCAAGAGTTCTAATAACGGCTTACATTTATCGGTTAGTAGTGATACAAACTGAGCAATGTAATTCAACCTTCCTAATAATCCCTAAACTTTTTTTATAGTCTTTGGTGTAGGCATAATTACGATTGCCTTGACTTTGTCTAGGGTTACTTTGATTCCTTTTCTACTAACTACAAAACCTAACAATTTGCAAGAGGTTACTCCAAAGGTGCACTTTTCTGGATTCAACTTTAGTTGAAACTTCCTTAACCATTCAAACAATTTTTGCAAAACATTGACATGATTGTCATCCTCCTTGGATCCGACAATCATATTGTCTACATAAACTTCAATTTCTTGTTTCATCATGTCATGAAACAAGGAAACCACAGTACGCCAATAAATTGCCCCAACGTTCTTCAACCCAAAAGGCATTACGCAATAACAGAACGTTCCCTAAATGATAACAAAGGTGGTTTTGATTTTATCTTCTTTTGCCATCTTGATTTGATTATATCTCAAGAAACCATCCATAAATGAGACAAGATGATTTCCAACCGTGTTGTCCACCAATACATCAATATGTGGTAAAGGGAAATTATCTTTAGGCATTGCTTGGTTCAAATCACATAAGTTCACTCATATCCTAACTTTCCCATTTTTCTTCAATACCAGCACCACGTTAGCTACCCATTCAGGGGAATCTAATACTTCTATGAACCTAACTTCCAGTAATTTTTTCACTTCTTCTTTTATTTTAAAGAGTATATTTGGCTTAAACTGTCTACGCTTTTGCCTCTTAAGTTTAATATCATCTCTTATAGGCAACTTGTGAACTAAGATTAACGAATCTAAACCAGGCATGTCCTCATAGGACTAAGAGAATATATCAAAGTATTCTGATAATAAATGTGACAACTCTTGCTTCTGATCATCTGCCAAATTACCCCCAATTTTCAAGTTTCGCGGATTCTCTTCTATCCCCAAATTAATCACAACTATTGGTTCATCAATAATCACTCTGCCTTATTCAAATTGATGCCAACTCTTTCGTATGTCACTTATGGTCTCAATATCATCTCTGACGTTTGACCCAGTAGGGTTGAAGGTGATATTGGTGCTTTCACCGTTTACAAACGTGAGATATCCATTATGTTCATCGTTTTTATTAAATCTGAAGAGTAAAGAAAATGGCAAAAGGATAACAAGTAAATAGCAAAGAAGAATAATTGAAAGAAAGGAACTAACTTTATTAAATGAATTCAAATTGTTTGAAAGAAAAGGCTTAACTAATCGGACTAACTATGAAATCAAATGCTCCTAATTGATCTAATATTGCTTTTCTAAAGAGACCTATTAACAGGAATGGAAAACCAATTGCATAAGGAAACTAGGATGCCAATATCTTTCTCCTTGTCTGGATTAATGCTATATTGTTGAGCTAAAGCTTTAGATAAACTGGCTACTTTGGGTTCTTGAACACAAGCTGATACTGGGAATGTTTGGCAAATGTCTAGAAAATCCATACGAGCATAGTACAGCTGATCACCTCTCTTACCTCCGGTCTTGGCCTTCATTTCTTGAATTTCTTTCTCAGTGAGCTCATATCCAATCCCGAATGTTATACTTAAGTTGTTTTAAGTGACCCTATGCCCCCTGACATACGGAATGGTTGTTTCTTTGTAAATCTTAAAGTTTTGCTCCCCAAGAATGGTGACTAATTAGTCATTGGTTATGAATTTCACCTTCTGATGTAGACTAGATGGAATTACCCCTACTAAGTGAATCTACGACCTCCTCAATAAAAGATTGAAGGTTCACAATATACCGAGGACTTGAAATGGAATAGTGAACACTTGTAGATTGATCTGGACCTGTAGCCCAATTTCTCTAAGTATTTGCCTCTTTGATCCATCAAAAGTCCTTACTATAATCGAGCTGGGCTTTATCTAAGTCGAATCTACTCCAAGCAAGTTTAATGTCACTAGTGAACATACATTTAGTGAAGAACCATTACCAATCAGTACCTAAGCAACAATTTTCCCTATACACTTTACCACTATGAAGAGGGGTTTTGTGTGCCAGTCCCCTTTTTCACCTAACTCATCTGGTGAGAACAAAATTTGATCCATTGCAAATATCAAGTTGACTACTAATCCTAACTTTTCAATGGAAATTCCTTTAGGAACTTTAACATCTTTCAAAATATTGATTAAGACTTCTCAGTAAGTATCAGATCACAATAGTAAGCCTATTAAGGTGATCTGGGGTAGTACCTTAGCTAGCTTTTCCATAATCTTATATTCACTAGCTTTCACTATCTTCTTAGCAATGCTTTGATCCTTCTCATCCACATCCTTGAAGTTCATTCAAGAAGCCTTTTCCATAGTAATCTTTCTCTTGGCCTACTCATTCTGGTCATAGACTCATCCCGAGTAAGTAAGCCCTCCAACCATAGGTAGTAAGGACCTAGTTGTTTGATTCACCATTTGGTAATCCCAATGAGCTACTTTGTAATTCTCTAATGCTATTGGGACATTAAAAGCTATCTTCTTGAGTTTACCCAATTCTTCAACCTTCTCATTTTTCCCATAGTACTCAAAAACCAAAGGTTTAAGCCCATCTCCAATCATCCCAACAATCTCAACAGTCTTCTTGGCTTTGACAATAAGCTTGTCTTCTTCCTTAAATTTAAAACCCCATCCAGAAGGTGGTTTGTCAACATATATAACGAGTGAACCAACATAATTGACCAAGTATTCAAACTTTCCTAATGGCTCTCCCAGGATGTCAACCGTCAGATCTTCGGCTTCATAATGTTCTCTAAACTCCTTCTAAGTACATTTCTTTCATGGTTTTGGAATTGTCATAGCCATAATGTCAGCTTTCTTTATCTTCTTATCCTTTAATAATTGATATATTGCTTGCCCAGTCCGAGTTCTATCTCTGAAATTCATATTCTGTAAGTATTTAGCTTACCTCAAATTCCAAGCTACCTCTTCAATAGTGATAAGGAGACTATCTAAATCGACTTATGGTTCAAACACTTTAGCAATGATCATATTGATTGAGCATCCATGGCTCAATAGAGGATTATTACCCACATTGGGAATAAGATCTTGGATCTTATGTTTGAGTCTTCAACACTAGTCTGTAGAATGTCCCACTTGCCCTAAAATGATAATCGCAACAAAGCTCTAGGTTGTAGTCCATCGGTCTCGATCCATCCTTCTATATTTTAAATGTCAAGAGATTCTCTTTCCTTAGTCGTATAAGAACTTGGCTTTGAGGAATGGGGATTTGGGTAAATTGTCTTCTTTATGAGCAGTTATTTTGATTTGGATTCGATGGGGGATTAGAATTTTCTACCATGGTTACAGGAGCTGCAAGTCTAACAATGTTGCCAGTATTGACAATGCTAATAGTAGCTTCCTTAGCTTTGTTGGAGAATCTTGCGAGAGGTGTCTTCTTCTTAGCTACTTCAAGATTAGGAAGCCTTTTGGTAGAGACAGCTTCCACAATTCGGCACAGCGAGGATATAATCTTTGCAAAGTTAGAGGCAGGATAACCTACTAGATGTTAGTAGTATGGGCGTTCAAGAGTATTAATAAAGGCAAAGGTCAGATCCTTTTCTATTAAAAGAGGAGTCACCCTAGCTACCGTAACTCTCCATCTTTAAGCATACTCCTTCAAGCTCTCGTTGGCCTTCTTTTGCAAATTGTTCAAATCCCATATAGATGGAGCCACCTCAATATCGAACTTGTATTGGTTGTAGAAAGCCTGAGCTAACTTATCCCATGTATTGATCTCGTTCAAGTCCAGTTAAACATACCAAGTTAAGGCGAGCCTGGTCAAGCTATCTTGGAAAGTTTGAACTATCACTTTATTATATTTCATATACTTCCCTATCTTTTTTATGTACAGCTTGGTGTAGTAGCCAGTCCTATCATACTTCTCGAACTCTGAAACTTTAAACTTTTCCAAGAAGTCATCATCTTCATACGTCAGAAAATTGATCATTTCCATCTAGTCAAGCCTATTAACTATTTCTAAGGTTTTCATTTTCTCTATCAACTTCAATATAAACTTCCTTTCTATCTATTTGTGTTTTTCCTTGATCTCCTTCCTCCACGCCTCAACATCGGGGATTGATTCTATGTCTTCTAATTCAGGGGGAGGGGTTGCTTTTGCTTTCTGATTTAGGTTGACTCGAGATGCTTGCCGATCATTAAGAATTCCAATGGCCCGAGTGAGAGCCTAAATTTTTTCGGCCATCTTGTTCATGTTTTCTTCCAGGGTTGCAACTCTTGAGTCAGGCTCGGTTTGACTAATATTTCCAATATCGTGAGTTGACATTTTTGTCTTGGAACGGGTAAATATTGAGCTTTTAACAAAGTTTGCTCGTTTAGCTGCTATCTTTAAAATTTTATAAAGACCTAAGTTTAGACATTTTTGTGAATTAAGTTTTTTTTTTTTCTTTTTTCATCTCTTTTTGTGTTTATTTTTTGTTGTTGTTTTTCTTTTGTATGTTTTTTTGTTTAAAAGGCAACTATCAAAAGCAAAAATTAAAAAAAAAAAGAAGAGTAAAAGACTACGCAACGAATAAAGACTTTCATTTAATGAAGCTGTAAATTTATTAATAATCATAAAATCAAGCCTAAACAATGGACTGAGAAGACAAAACAAAAAACAAAAGCTTCCAACTAATCTTCCTAAAAAGACAAATCCTATATCTATAATAAAAAACTGACAAATCTAGCTAAAATGGGCTTCATAGGATTGATACTACCTTGACTTTCTATATCTATTTTACATAAAACATGAGATTACACAATTATTCACAAAAAAAAAATGAAAATATTATATTTACAATAAGGGTACATATGATATTAATAATTTTGCAGCTCCTTAAGTTTTTTAAATTACACAGCCTTTTACTTACTAAGAGATAATGTAAAAAAGAACACATATAATACAGGAAATGAAAATAGTCATATGACAATAAGTGTTAGTAAAAATAAATAAATAAATAAATACAATATGCTACACACGCATGTAATGCAATAAGGGTCGGTGATTAATAAATTATAAGAATTATTATGAACCCATGATCAAAGAATACACTTATATATAAGTGTATTGAAATAAAAAAGTGAAGCTCATTGATACTTATATATAAGGGTATTAATTCTTTTAATTTCCTTTTTTTTTTTTAAGAGAAAGCTAAACTGACCATGGATTATAATAATTAAAATTTTCCTATAATTTAAAAAATGACCACCCCTCTTTTTTCTACTAAAAAAAAAAAAGATACAAAAGGGTAGAGTCTATAGGTCTCAAGCTCTATAGCTCCAAGCATTTCCCAAAAAAAAAAAACTAGTGGTTTTGCTTATCACCGCTAGGTGGTGGTAAAGACCTTAGTGATTCAAGGATTATATAATAGCAACCCGTCTTAAGTTCCTAAAGTGGTGCAAGTTCGACTACATCTAAGCACACAAATAATTTAAATAAAAGTTTCCCCCCTAACCCCCAATAACGAGCCCATTGGGTCGGACTTTATTAAAGACCCGCATCACTAAAATCTAGTTAGTACAACTATATTACATTATATAGATAAAAAGAAATAAAAATGAAAGCCCATTAATTAATCTTTATTTTTACACGATGTCGAGCCTGGTTTTTCATCCTCTTGGTTTTTTTATAAAATTAGGTTTTCTCTAAACCAATTAGTACTAAATTCTACTCATTTAATAATGATCCTCGACTAGGGTTTAAAGAAAACCGTGCCTTTTTGTTTTGAAAACAATTTTAGAGTCGCTACCCGATTAAAGTCAGGAAAAATAGTTAAGTTATAGCCAATTGGGTAGATTGGTTAAAACTTAGCCACTAGTCTAATAATTAAAATTAGTTTTACAAAACGGTTTTTAAAACTAGAGATCTAGATCTAAAGGTTAGGAATTTTAAACTCTTACAGGTATCATTAACTTTTCAAAATTAGAATTAAACTTAAAAATCACCTATTAATTTTGAAAAAAAAAAAAACAGAATTTGGTTATTGATTACTTCAATTGGATAAACAAATAATCTAAACTAAAGAAAAAGAGAAATTAGGTTTTTCATTTTTATTTTCGCCCCGTAGGTGTCTACGTACCGACCATTCAGGATTAGATGTATGTAGTTCTTTTTTATAAAACTTTAGTGGATTATTAGTTTTAATTCTTGAAAATGATCGAGTTTACGTATTTAGTTCAATTGGGTTCATTTAAGAAAATTTCTAAGATTGTCCTAAATTAGATTTTTCCTTTATTTTTGAAAAATTCTAGAATGCCTTAAATTGCAAAGGGTTCATTTATTTTTATTACTTTTGAAGAACTTTGATTTTTCTAAGTGCTAAAAGAAAAAAAAAATTATTTATCTCCTTATTTACTTACTTTATTTTACATTGACATGGATAAATAAATAAAACAAATAAATAAAAAAAAAACAAGGTTCGAATGTAGTTGGGTATACGGGTTGAACTTGGGGTAGGTTGGTCGAGTCGAATTGATTAGGTCGGGTAGGATTGCGAGTGGTTAGATTAGATCATGAGTGGTCAAATCAATCGAGTCGTCTTCGAACTTAGCAACATGTATAGCAAAGGGCGATTCAAGTCGTTCTAACGACCAAAGCGAAGGGGTAAAGGATGTTTTGTGTGTTTCTGATTAGGGAATATGGGGGTAGACTTGACGCCATGGCTTAGGGTGGTGTTCTGATGGTGGTTCAATGCGATGGTCAGTGGTAGTTGATGAGTGATGCACGATGTGGCTACTGGGGATGTATGGTTAGTTGGGTTAAGGGTTTTTGAGGTTAAGGAGCGTTGTAGTAGGGTTGGTTTGATTCGAAGAAGGTTGAAGGTGGTGGCTTGAGAAGGAGAGGGTTCGGTAGTTAGGGTTTGGGGGTGGCTAGGAGCCACGGTGGAGGTCAAGGGTAGTCGGAATGGGAAGCTTAGAGTATAGGAGTCACGACAGTGATATTGGGTTGTGGTAAAGAGCTCAAGAGAGAGAGTTTTGAAGAGAGAGAGAATGAGTTAGAGAGAGAAAGATTGCGAGAGTAAGAGATAGAGTATTTCGAGCAGTTGTGTGGAGTTGTGTCTGTTTATGGATGTCTAATGAGCTCCAATTTATATACGAAATCATCAATTGAATAAAGAAGGATCAAATTCAGAGTTAAATGAAAATGCTTAGAAAACCAGTTTTTTTCCTAATTTTGAAGCTGAAATTAAATGATCCTCTGACTAAATTTGGACGTGTTGTTGGGTCTAATTCAAAGTAAGCTATGTAGTAAACAAAATCAAAGCCGAAATTGGGTATGAGTGTGTGAAATACGTGTGAAAATTGAAGCCGAAGTAGAGGGAATGGGTTATTCTTGAGAAGGAAAGAGGAGAAAAATCTGGAGAAAATGAGGAAAAATTGAGGGAAAGTGCTGATGTGGTGCTAACGTGGCACCATGTCAACTAACCCAACCTACCACGCATCATCACGTAACACGTAGCAACTAACTTAGTATAATACATGGATGCTACGTCGCAAGGTCGTCTTGACACATGACAATATGTTAGTTAACAAAAATAAAAAGGCCTTCCTACTTTTGCCAAACCGAAACCAAGTTCTTGTGTTTAACTATTAGACTGTTGGCTTGTGCTTTATTCATATGTGCAATTAATTGCACCTATGGACCAAATTAACTTAGGCTAAATTTAAATTTAAGCTCAGGCTCAACGGCTCAATTTTTAAACTTATTTCAAAATTAAAAATCTATCCAATTAAAATGTTAATTTCTAAAATCTTTTATTTAATTAATTTTTTTGTAATTTTTCAATTTTCTAAAAAAGATCTTAATTTTCTTATTTTCTAAATTTCTCAATTTTTTGTGTTTCTTAGCCAAATTTCTTATTTTTGAATTTTTTTTTTGTATTTTCCTAAGATTCTTAATTTTTAATTTTTGGGTTTTCTTCAATTTCCTTTTTTTTTTTTTGTGTGTTTTTCCTATGACCTATTAAGAAAAGAACGAAAAATAAAATAATAAAAATAAATGGGGAAAAAATTGGGTATTTATAGTTGCTCTTTTTTGTAGCAAAGTTTGAATAAAACTTTGCCACAAAGACAAAAAGATACTATTTTTGCCCCCAGGATGACTCTAAAATAACTAAATAGCTATCCTAAAATCAATTTATGGGGATTTAGATAAAGAAATAAAACCTGATCGTACCTCACTAGACTCACTAAATTAGGTGAGAGCATCTTTCAAGGACTAGCAACTCTAAACTGGAATCAACTTAAAACTTGGTTGTGCCTTACTAGGCTCGCAAACCTTAGGTGGGAGTGTCTCACGGGGACTAGTAACCTTAAACTAAGATCGATCTAAAACTTGGTTGTGCCTGACGAGGCTCACTTACCTAGGCGGGAGCGTCTCTCGAAGTGTAACAACCCTAAGCTAGGATCAATTTAAAACCTGGTCCTGTCTTATTGGGCTCACTAACTTAAGCGGGAGTGTCTTTTGGAGACTAGCAACCTTAAGTTGGGATCGAACTAAAACTTGGTCGTGCCTTACTAAGCTCACTAACCTTAAGTGGGAGTATCTCTCAAGGACTGGCAACTCTAAATTGAGATCGATCTAAAACTTGGTCATACCTCACTAGGCTCACTTACCTAGGTAGGAGCGTCTCTTGAGGTCTAGCAAACCTAAGCTGGGATCAATTTAAAACCTGGTTGGGCCTTACTAGGCTCACCAACTTAAGCGATAGTATCTCTCGAGGACTAATAATCTTAAGTTAGGATCGATCTAAAACCTAGTTGTATCTCACTAGGCTCACTAACCTAAGCCTAAGTTGTACTTAATGAAGTGCCCTACGAGCTTATTAAGAGAAAACTTGGTGAAAGGAAGTACCTTATGGGCTCGCTTTAGAAAAGAGATTGAGTTAAGATCACATCTTCAAAGACTGGCTAATCACTTGGATGTAGAAGGTGAGTATCTTATGGGGCTGGACATAAGAGACAATGAAGAGAAGTGCCACACGGGCTCGCTAGGAGAAACTTCGTGAACAAAGGGGCCCAATGGGTACAGCTAAAGAAATCAAGTGTCCTATGAACTCACTATAAGATCTTTGCAAAAAGAAGTGCCCTATAGGCCTATTAAAAGAGCTTCATGAATTGAAGGGCCTGATGGGCATGCTAAAAGGTAATTGAGGAACAAAAGCGCCCTATGAGTTTGCTAAAGACCTTAAAGAGAGATGAATGGATAGAAGGCGGGATAGCTTATTTGAGAGCTAATTAGAATAAAAACTTATTTGAAACACTACCTGATTTTGAGGTAAATATTTACAAAAAAACCCTTTTGATGAAAACCATTTATGTTGAAAAAGATGTTGGGTATAATTTTCTTTATTTTGGGAAGAATGAGAAAAGCCCAGACTCTTAACCCTATTTTTTTTCTTTTTAGAATGGATTGAAAACTTGGCCACCTAGGTCGACATGAACTTGAAATAAAGATACTTTCTCTCTCTCTTTTTTTTTTCTTCTTTTTTTCTTTTTATTTCCTCTCTTTTTTCTTTCTTTCTTTTTTTTTTTAAAAAATTTGCCAACAAATAAAGAAACCTTCCTTAATAATCACATTGGGCCTCTTATGTTCCCCCTAACTTAGAGGTTGAGTCGCTTGGTAAGGCCTTGTGATTTCAAACATTCTTAAAAAGTAACTCCTAACTAGTTTAGTTGAAGAGGACTTCCTTGTAAACTCTTGGTCCATATTACACTCTTAACTACAGTGCTAAAATTAGAGTCCATTTTGCATGTAGTATGCCTTGATCAATCCACTAGGTCTTTTTCAGTTTAACATTATAAATTTAGGCTTTTGGTCTAAGGGTTTCAAAAAGAACTAACAAAGAAGCCTATTTTGAAATATTAATCCCAAGTGTATAAGTCGAGAACCTTAGGAACAATTAAAAATATACTTGCCCTAACTTCAAAAACAACTTTTATTAAAGATAAATTATCTTTAAAGATTGGAAGAGCTTTTACTTATGTAAAGGTGGTATTGTGGGTAGGAAGGCTAGGTGTGAGAGAGGCTTCAAAGTGGATGTAGAGATTTTAGGTTTTTAAGCTCGAACTGTAATTTATAGTTTTGCATCTTTAGGGCTATTTAAGCTTCAACTTTTGATTTAACTACCCCTATTAGGATATGATATGGCTTTCACTTGGCTCTTGACTTACACTTGAGCTCAATTTTCCAACCTCTTTTCCTCATCTTTTCCTTTTTCTATTTTGTTATTACTTTGCCTCACTATTCTTTTGCTGTTCTTTCTTTTTCTTTTGGCCCTAAGTCTTCATTGCCAAGTTTTTACCTCTTAAGCGATTTGGGGTCCTAATCCATTTATTTCTATTGTATGGGCTTAAGTGAGGTAAGTAAAAGCTTAAGGTATTTAAAAAGGATGTGACTCTTCCTTATTTCAAAAAACATAACTTATCAAAAATAAAATTTGTTTTTGAATTTAACGTTACTGAAGCAAGTACAAACCAATTTTAATCCCTCTTTCCTTATCAATGACCACCCTAATCTTCAAATTACCCCATTGTGGGGTGGTTCTCGATAGGGTTTAAATTTGAAAAATTCTTCAAATGGGTCCAATAGGGTAAATAAGAGATAATTGTATTTAGGATTTGAGAAATGAATGCCTAATTTCATCTTAATTTGCATATCACATTCAAAGTAGACCTCCTTTAAGGAATGACTCTAAAGTATCCTCACATTTATGTCACTCAACTCTCAAAGTGTTTTAAGTCAGTGTGTAGAAAAAATTTAGCCTCTTTTCATTCTAAACCTTTTAAAAGTAAGTTACCGATTCCTTAAGGAGAACTTCTTTACTCTAAAAATAGTGCAATCATTCCATTGAAAAAGGTAATTGTATTATTCCAACTATTACAGATTTTATTGAAAACAACTTTCTTTACCCCTAACTTAACAAGCATCTAATTACTTGAAATAACCCATGAACTTATCAAAAGGCATTGGTAAGCTCAAAAGAAATAGAGCTCTAGGCGACTCAGTTAGATTATCCTTATGACTTGAAGAAGGAACGTCTTGTTGTAGCTTTGGCTAAATGACTTTTACATCAATCAGGTCTTAAATCTTGTTCTTCAATCTCTAGCATTTTTCAGTGGAGTGCCCCTTCTAACCCACATGATAATCGCATGTTGCTTTTGAGTCAAAGCTGCATGGTTTGTAATTTAGATTAGGGGCTTCACAAACTATAACCCTTGCTACTTTCAAATGATAAAAGAGTTGGGCGATTGATATCTTCAGTTGAGTGAATTGTCTCCTCTGAGTCCCTTGGGTTTGTTCTTTCTCACTTCTCTTCGGCTTCTTTTTGCTTGGGCCTCCTTCATCACTTGCACTTACTGGCACTTGATTAGTGTTGAACATTAGGTGTTGAAATCTTCTAAGCATGGGAGCCATTACCATTTCTAAATCTGTAGTGATCTTTTGTAACATAGCCATTTTCTCTTCTAGATTTGAGAATCTCATTTCCAAGTTCGAATCTTGGGATATTTGCAGGGTGGTGATTATTGGGAACAAAACTTGCCATTGTTGGGCCATCTGATGCATTATCCTTTTTAGGGAGGCGATTCTATCATCACCCATGCGAACCTGGTTGGAAGAATTCTTTACTCGTTAGCAACTCTTTTTTTCTTTTCTTTCTTTTTTTTTTTAGTGAGAGAGAAAGATAAAATCGAAAAAAATCTAAAAGATGATGATTTTTTTGTTTGTTTTTTTGTTTTAGTTTTTTAAAGGCACTTCTTTGAGTGAGGGAGAATGAATGGTTAGATAAGTTCTATTGAAGGACTGTCTACAAAGAGGGAAAGAACGAAGAATGACTAAAGAGAAAAATTTTATCTTAGAAAGATTATAGTACATAGAACAAAACAAAAGAGAACCTAACAATTATTTTTAATGAAACTTAAAATTTATTCAAAGCCCTTTAACTCCATCTAAAGTTTCTAATCTAACTCTCGCAGTTAGGCTTTAATGTCGTCCAACATTTCTAAAGCCCAATTCATGGTCCTCTTGCTTTTTCCAACTTGAACTAACAAGGCCCTGTTAAAGGTCTCAGCATGCCTAGCCTTCAGCTTGTAGTAGGTAGCTTCAGCTTGTAGTAGGTAGCTTCAGCTTGTAGTAGCTGCTCATGGATTCTTAGAGCAACTAGCAGTTTTTGATTATTCTCTTGTTGGTTACCCGTCATTCTTAGGTCTACATATTTCATGGACAACAATCAATCATTAATGTAGAAAAAGAAAGCTCATGGAAATATGCAAGTGTTGGGATCGTTTTGGGTTAACACATTACTCCCTTAAGTTTCAACCCTACTATTATTTTTAGAAATTTGATTGCATTAAAAATCTTGAATGATTAAGAGGGTTGCAATTTCTTCAGGGTATTGTATTAACTCAAGCTTAAAGGGGAATATATGCAATTAAGGTAGGTTTTGAAAAGGTCTTTAAGCTTTATGACCTCACTTGCTAAAGAACACTTTCATTGGTCATATTAAGCTTAAGTGAGGCGGCATAATCAACCTTGAGCAGTGGTTACACTACAACACCTGAAGCCTACATAATGGTCCATCTCCTAAGGTCTTAAGATGACTTAGGTCTGACTGTATCTATCTTGCAGCAAATGACCCCCCATATCCCAATGCATGTGATATGTAAGATAGATAAACAAAAGCTGAGAGTGAATTCTAGGAAAATACAGGGAAAAAAGCTTCAAGTTTGTTTTTTCTTTTATAGCAATGCCACCCTTAAAACCTTGAAGGATGTATGCAAGAAAGGTGGGTTCTAGAAATCCTTAAACTCTATGAACTCATGCGTTTCTTAAAAAACGGTTCCTTAGTCACATCGAAGTTTAAGTGAGGTAAGCTAATTAGTCCCGAATGATAGTTGCCATACTACGTTCAGAACTTACACAATGGCTCCCAGTCCTAAAGTCCTAAGATGGCCTGGGTTTGACTGTATCTATCATGTGTTCATAGTACAAGAAATAAATCCCCCCCTCAAAATAATTAAAATAAATAAAACTAAACTTGCAAAAACGTTATTATAGTTATGATACAAACAAAGAACAAATAAGTACATAAATTGCAATAAGATGATTTATAGAGTTTAATTTTAATTTTGGAAAGTCAAATGATTAACCCTTTTGATGTCCCCAGTAAAGTCACCAAGCTATTAAGCTTGGTTTTTCACCCTCCGGTTCTTTTATAAAATTAGGTCTTCTATAAATCGATCAGTACTAAACCCTACCTATTTAACATCAATCCTCAACTAAGGTTTAAAGAAAACTGTTCCTTTTTGTATTGAAAACAATTTTGGAGTCACTACCTGATCGGAGTCGAGAAAAATAGTTAAGTTATAATTAATTACATGGATTAGTTATAACTTAGCCACTAGTCTAATGATTAAAACCAGTTTTACAAAACAGTTTTTGAAACTAGAAATCTGGATCCGGGGGTTAGGAATTTTAAATCCTTACGGGTACCATTGACTTTCCAAAATTAGAATTAAACTTAAAACTCACCTTTTAATTTAAAAAAAAAAAAACAGAATTTGGTTATTGGTTACTCCAATTGGATAAACAAAATAATATAAATTAAAGAAAAAGAGAAATTAGGTTTTTTCATTTTTATCTTCGCCCTGTATATGCTTACATACTCGCTATTCGGGATCAGACGTACGTAGTTTTTTTTTTTTATAAAACTTTAGTAGGCTGTTAGTTTTAATTCTTGAAAATGATTGAGTTTATATTTTTAGTTCAATTGGGTTCATTTAAGAAAATTTGTAAGAATGTCCTAAATTGGATTTTTTCTTTATTTATGAAAAATTCTAAAATGCCTTAAATTGCAAAGGGTTCGTTTATTTTTGCTATTTTAGAAGAACTTATATTTTTCTAAGTGCTAAAAGAAAAAAAAAATTATTTATCTCCTTATTTACTTACTTTTATTTTTATATTTTTCATTTCTATCTATTTATTTATTATTTTTATTTTTATTAAACTAAAAGTAAACAACTAATTAAACCACCTTTCCTTTACTTCTTTTTTCTTTTCTTTCTTTTTTTGATTTGATTACATTTACATGGATAAATAAATAAAACAAATAAAAAAATTGAAAAAAAAAAAACAAGGTTTGGATGCAGCTAGGTGTGCAAGTTAGACCTAGGGCGAGTCGGATCATAGGTCGTCGGATCAGTCAGGTTAGATTGAGTCGTCTCCAAACTTAGCGGCACGCATGATAAAGGGCGGTTCGAGCCATTCCAGCGACCAAAGCAAGGAGGTAAAGGATGTTTTGTGTGTTTCAAATCGGGGAATATCGGGGTAGACTTGATGCCACGGCTTAGGGTGGTGTTTTGACGGTAGTTCAAGGCAATGGTCGGCGGTAATTAATGAGCGGCGCATGGTGTGGCTACTGAGGATGTGTAACTAGTTGGGTTAGGGGTTTTCAAGGTTGAGGAGTGTCATGGTTAGGTCAGTTTGATTTGAAGAAGGTCAGAGGTGGTAGTTAAAGAGGGAAGGGGTTCAATGGTTAGGGTTTAGGGGTGGCTATTTGGTTGGGTGGCTAGGAGCTACGGCGGAGGTCGAGGTTAGTCGGAATGGGAAACTAAGAGTGTAGAAGTCACGACCATAGTGAAGAGCTCAAGAGAGAAAGTTTTGAAGAGAGAAAGAGCAAGTTAGAGAGAGAAAGATTGCGAGAGTGAGAGAGAGGGTATTTTGAGCAATTGTGTGGGGTTATGTCTATTTGTAGAAGTTCAATAAGCTCCAATTTATACATGAAATCATTAATCGAACAATGAAAAATCAAATTTGGAGTTAATGAAAATGCTCAGAAAACCAGTTTTTTTGGGAATTTTGAAGGTCAAATTGAATTATCCTTTGACTGAATTTGGATGTGTTGTTGGGTCCAATTCAGAGTAGGTTATGCGGTAAACAAAATCAAAACAAGAAATTGGGTATAAGTGTGTGTAATCTGTGCGAAAATTGAAGTGAAAGTACAAAGAGTGGGCTATTCTTAAGAAGGAAAGATGAGGAAAATTTGGAGAAAACGAAGGAAAACTGAGGAAAAGTGTTGATGTGGCGCCACATTAGCCAACCCGACCAACTCTAACTTGCTATGTATCACCACGTAACATGTAACAGCTGATGTAGCACGCACATGGATACCACATAGCGCTAGGTTAACAAAGTAGTCCAACTCGCGACGATGTCATATGTCAAGACACGTAGCGCAGTAAAATCCTAACACATGGCAGTGTTCTAGTTAAAAAAAAAAAAAAAAAAAGGCCCCATTGCCTTTACCAAGATCTCGCACTCAATACCCAAACCAAGTCCATGTATTTGACTATTAAGTCGTTGGTCTGTGCCTTACCTAAATTGCACATATAAATTAGGTCAGTTTAAATTAGATTCAAATCTAAACCCAAGCCTAGGCTCAGGCTTAGGCCTAAGCTCAAGCTCAAGCCTTAACCCAATGGCTAAACTTCTAAACTTATTTCAAAATTAAAAATCTATCCAATTAAAATGTTATTTTCTAAAATATTTTATTTAATTATTTCTTTTTTCAATTTTTTGTAATATTTTAATTTTCTTATTTTCTCAATTTTTTGTGCTTTTTATCCAAATTTCTTTTTTTTTTATGCTTTTTCTTATTTTTGAAATTTTTGTTGTATTTTCCTAAAATTCTTAATTTTTTTATTTTCTTTAATTTATTTTTTTTTTTTTGTGTTTTTCCTAATTTAGGACCTATTGAGAAAAGAAAGAAAAATAAAATAATAAAAATAAAGGGAGGTAAAAATTAGGTGTCTACACATGGCTAGCCGATGTCCTTAGTGGTATTGCCAATTTTGTTGAACCCTATTTTAGTTTTTCTTAATTTAATTTATACTAAGCTTAACTTGCTTAGTATAAATTATTTGACATAAAATTAAGGAAATATTTTCTTTTAAAAAAATTAGAATCGACTAGTGAAACTAGTAGAAAATGAAACCACTAATTTGCATATATTCTATAAAAATTATTTTTAGAAAATTAAACCAGAAAATCCAAACTTAAAGGTTAATACATTAAAATTAAGTCACCATGTAAAGATAAAAAAAAAAAAACTAATAGGCTTTTATTTTTATAATTTTTCTAAAAATGCTTAAATATGTACAAATATGCAAAGACTAAGTTACCATGTAAAGATTAAAAAAAAAAACTAATGGGCTTTTATTTTTATAATTTTTTTAAAAATGCTTAAATATGTATAGATATGCAAAGATATAACTAAGATGAATTTTTAAATTTTTTTTATAACGGATTTTTCAAGAAAAAGAAAAAAAAATTTATGATTGTCTCGGAAGTGCCTACATATCTACTAATTGAAATTAAATCGACATAGTTTTGTTTCTTTTTTTTTTTAGAAAATATTAAATGGGTGGATCTTTTTTAAAAGAAATCAAGTTAGATTTATATTAGTCATCAAATTATTTATAAGAAAAAATACCTAAAAAGATCTAATTTCACGAATTTATTTAAAGAAAAACCCTAATTAACTAAATCTTTTGAAAACTCCAATTAAGATTTTTTTTATTTAAAAAAAAACACTACATGCCAAAAATGAATTTTTTCTAAATTCTAAATGTAAGATCTACTAAAATACAATCTAAATACATATTTTTTCCGAAAATATGAATCTCGGAGGATAGATATGCAATTTATTTTTAAAAAATGCAATTTAATTGAAAAAACAATGAAATTTATCAAAAAATTATAATTTATCTAAAAATTACAAAACTCATTAACCTATAATCTATTCAAATTTATTAAAAAAAATGCACTAAAAAAAATTGGTAAAATAAAACGATTAATTAAAAAAATAAATAATTAACTAAAATAATTTACCAAATTATCTAAACAAGTCGGATCATACATGTGATTGGATTGGATTGATCGTATGTTGTCAATGCATGATTAGACGTGTGTGCTGTTCGTGCAGTTTGAATGTATTGTACTTGTGAATGAACAATAAAGTGTAATGTTCGTGTAGTATGTATGTAGAACAAGACAACGTGTGTGTGTGTGGAACTGGTCATGGACAGCGTGTGTATGCTTGAGTGTAGAATTAATCGTGTATGTGTGTGTGTGTTCTGATTATGTAAGTGAGAGTGTATGTGTATGTACTATTAATGAATTGCTGTATGTATTTGTACGGTGTGAAGTGTGTATCTGGACATTGGACAATGTGTGCAGTGATTCAATGAAGTGTGTGAGTACATAGACATGGGTGTGCTTAGGCGTAAGTGAGGGTAGTAGGCAGTGCCAATGTGTCAGACATGTAGGGTTTGTGTATTGTGAATAAACGTATAGGGGCTATGTGTGAGTAGGATATGTTATGTAAGTGAGTAAGTTGTGTAAGTGAATTAGAAAATTGCGGCATGTACAGATGTGAATGGTGGAGAGATTATGAGGTGTATATATAATATGAATTGTGAAATACGTGTCTTTTTCAGCCTCTATTGTCTACTATTTATAGGTCATCTATCTGAATCTTTTAGATCTTTTTGGATGAAGATTTAACCTTAACATATTCAAGATACGATGATATCTGATTTGGATTAAATTCATTGAAGATTTAATCCAGATTCTAGAAACTCTACACTTATTTAAGCTTTCTACTTTGAGTTCGATTCAATCTATCTCAATTTGGCATAAAATGCATGTTAACTCATTTAATAAATTTTAAGTCTATTTAGTTTAATATAAATTAGATAAAAGATCTATTTTATATTGGATTTGACTAAAAAATATTTTAACAAAACCCGACTATTTAAGATTCGAAATTTATTAAATTGAACGTTCATCTTCAATCATCGTCTGATCCCACCCCAAACGAATGACTCGACTTATCACTTTTATTATTATCATTTATTTTATTTTCTTTTATTTTCGTTTTCTATATATATATTTTTTATTTTTATACCTAGCTTTATAAGAAAGAATCATAAAAATAGTAAAAATAAGGTATCTACAAATATTAGGAAACTAAAACCTATAAATTTGAATTATGAGGCAATGAAAAATTGTTTGTTAATCTATGATATAGTATGAAATACAAGACTTAATATCTGATCCTCTCAAAAATCAACGTTTTACCCATAAATTCCTTCATTATTTTTATTTTTAATATATTAGATATAGGGATCACAAATGCATATTTCACTAGTATACATTAACTTGTGGTAAAAAATAAATAAATAATTAATATATGTTAACATTCATACAAATAAGAAATTATTTACCTATTCTAAATAAGGAACGAGGTGTAGATCACATTTCTGTAAAGTTGGATGTAATTTAATATTGGAAAAGAAGTTTATTAACAGCTTGTCAATACTCGTTGAGAGAGTAAAAATTTGGCTGTTCACGCTTTTACTATTGATTACAAATTTAATTGAAAAAATATAAATAAATCAATTTTTTTTCATTTCATATCTTAAGAAATTTCAGGAATGCTTATTACTATTTTCAAAGGAAGAAGAAAAAAAAAAAGAAGTTAAAGAAATGCCAGAAGATATTACGTGGCAAGAAGGCTGACTTCTGCGTCGATACCCAACAGCAAACTAATCCAATAGAGACATGAACGTAGACAACTTCATGTCCAGGTTCATTTTTTTTCTAAATCTTTTTAATGTTCTTTGCCTCTTCCTCTTCCGACGACCATTCTAATCATTTCCCACTTCCAGAAAACCAAGACAGGCACGAAAGAGAGAGATAGAAAACAAACATGAAACCAAGAAAGGGTGAGAATCATCAAGAAACTCAAACTCAACCCCCATACCATGTAATTCACAAAGTACCACCAGGAGACAGTCCTTATGTTCGAGCCAAACATGTCCAGGTACACAAGTACAAGACTGTATGTACATACAGGCCCATATTTACGTGCTTCTTAAGGAAAATTCTAACATGGATCTGGTTTACCTCGTCTTTTTATAAGATCATAGTTGCTGTATCATACATACAGTTAGACGAACAGCAGCCTAATAGAGTTTATATAGATCAGGTCCATGAATAAAAAATCTGCCCGGTGGTCTGTATACTTCCAATAGTTATGTAAATGCACCTAGTATAATTATTTTCTTGTTTACTAATTTATTTTTATTTCCTAGAAAAAAATTTTCTTTGTTTCTGTTTTTTTTTTTTTTTTTGCTTGTATTTTTGGTTGTGCAAGAGTTGCTTGCAACAAATAATTTTAGGATAAGTATCTGAGTGGCTTTTGTTAATCATGCTAAATTGTCCTAATGTTTATATTTACTTTTTTATGTCTCATTTGGTTTTTGTCTTAGAATACGATTCTATAACACCTAATTAACTATAACTTGGTCGGATCCCGATAACAACTTAGATATAAAGCCAAAAGAAGGGAAAAAAAAAAAAGTGGGGGGTGTTTTGTCTGGGGTGTTGCACTTTATGACTTTGAATTGTTCGTATATGAGGAATGAAACTTCTAATTTTTTTTATTTTTTTTTAGTAGTTTACAAGTAGGCAAACTGCTAATAATAGTAATAATAAATTTAGAATTTGTAGAATCCACTTCCATGGGGACAAATTTTATATAAATATAACACATGCATATAATCACTCCAACTAAAAATAGTAATATATTTTTATTCCATAAAATCCGAATATCTTTGAATAACTCAAAAGAGACAACAATGGAAGCTTTCATATCTTAATAAAATATCAATTTACCACTCCTATTATTGCTAAATCTCTAAAATCCGTGCTAAAGAACCATAAGTGACAACAGCTTCAGGATTAGGGCATGGAAGCATATTTTCAAAAATTATAAAGAGATGAACGTGAACCCATAATTCGCCTTAAATTAAACAGCAATATTCCATTCTCAATCCTCATGTTCCACAAGAGTAAGCAATTCCTAATTGATTTTCAAATTCATGCAGTTGGTTGAGAAGGATCCGGATGGAGCAATAGTCCTGTTCTGGAAGGCAATAAATGCAGGTGACCGCGTCGATAGCGCACTTAAAGACATGGTTGCTGTCATGAAACAGCAGGATAGAGCGGAAGAGGCCATTGAAGCGATACGTTCTTTCAGGGATCGTTGCTCTAAACAGGCGCAGGAATCGCTAGACAATCTACTAATCGACTTGTACAAGGTATGTCACACTGGTTGTGTACATATTGGTATAGACCGAGCAGAAAAATTACATATTATTAAAATGAAAAAATTTACATAAAATCAAGGGAAAGAAAAAGAGAAAAAAAAAAAACTCCTCTTTTTTAATATTTTATTTCTTATGTTTTTCGTAATTGATGTTATTTTTACTGTTTTCGTATTTTAATTAAGAGTGAAATGATCACTTGAAGATCTGAAAAGCATGTACTTATAATCGGGTGTGCAAATGCTCGATTTTGAGGATAGGAAGCTAAACGCGTATATTGCTAAAAGAATTAGTGCAATTTTCATTGTAACCATTTAAATTTTATGTATGAATACTAATGATAGAACGACGCCTCGATGATTTGACAGAAATGTGGCAGAATTGAGGAGCAGATCCAGCTATTGAAACAGAAGCTATGGATGATATGCGAAGGAGAAGTTTTCAATGGAAAACCAACGAAGACAGCTCGTTCTCATGGGAAAAAATTTCAGGTTACCGTCAAGCAGGAGACTTCCAGGATACTGGTAATTGTTTATATTGTCTCATACTTCCTCCCAAATTCTCGTACCAAAAATTAGTTTGGTTTATTTTCCCTTCCTTAGTAATAAGGTAGGTCACGAGTTTGCGTCATTAATCTGCCAGGATTTGCAGCATTTTTCGATCCAAAATTTATTTTTTAAAGAATATCCTGATTTTTAGCGTGTGCAAATTGCATCCATTAAGGTTTCCTACTTAGTTATATAATAAAAAAAATAGAAAAGGCCGTTAGAATTTCTAAGGACCTATGGATTTTGTTAATTAAACCCTAAATTTTTCTTAAAAGTATATTTAAGTCCTCCACCTCTTCAACAACCGAGTGTACGTTGAACGTTACAAAGCGCACTTAAATTTTTAACCGTTTATGATAAAATGACAAATTGGGTACAATCGTTGCTTTTTAATAATAATTCTTTAAGAACATTTGTTTAGAAATAAATTGACTTGTAACGTATAGGCATTAGCATCTTTTAAAAGTTTTAGAACGCAATTGATAAAACTAAAAAGTTTCAAGGGTCCGAGTTACCTTTTCTCTATAATGAATGGCGAATACACGCAAGTGATAAGAAGAATGAATAGAATCACGCCATTATCACCGGAAGGGTGCTTGGATTACATTCATTTTTCCACTTTATTGTTTTCAGAGCGCAATCTTTATTATATTTTGCGAGGAAAAATTTTATTCACCAGTGTCATGTAATATATAATACAGGGAAACCTAGGATGGGCATATATGCAGCTAGGAAACTTCTTTGCAGCTGAAATCGTCTACCTCAAGGCTCAGCAGATGGATCCTGATGCTAACAAGGCCTGTAACTTATCACTATGCCTAATAAAGCAAACGCGATATGCCGATGCGCGATCCGTTCTTGAGGATGTCCTGCTGGGTAAACTTCCAGGATCAGGTGATCCCAAGGCAAAAGCGCGGGCCGAGGAGCTATGCCGGGAAATCGAGCAGTCCCGATTATCCCCATATCTGGCGCTAGAGCCAGTGTCGAATTTCGAAGATGCTTTCCTGGAGGGACTTGACCATCTGATGAAACAGTGGACTCCATATAGGACCAAGAGACTCCCCATTTTTGAAGAGATTTCCCAATATAGAGACCAGCTGGCCTGCTGATTTCGGTATCTTATCTGTATATATATATATAGTGATAGTGTTTTAGATCTGGAGAGGGTAGGTGCACTCTCGTGCACAACCCCACTTCATAAAATATATGGTCATGAGATGCCGGACAAAGTTTTCTGTCCCTCCTTTCAATCACTTGGTGCGAGAGAGGGAGAGAGAGGAAAATATGAGATTTACATTGAATTTTGTTCGTATCGTATAATCAAAGTAGAGTTGCGTTTGAATCCGCAAGTCAAAAACACAAAAGTAAATTACTTGCGCGGATTAGAAGCAGTACTATAGAATTCAAAGTTGTTGACCAGGAGGAACGCGCATGTTTTCTGCTGGAAATTTCCATTTTGTGCTTCCTGTAAGGAGCCAATAATTCTCCACGGGTCCTGTAGACGAATATTCTAGTTTTGACAAATTATAGGCCAAATTAAACGGACTATTCTTAAAAACTTTATGAACTGCAGAGACCTCTAAAGTTTATAAAGTTGGCGCTCATTCTCTCCAAAAACCGATTTGGTAATACAAAAATGAAGAAAATTAAAAAAAATATATAGATATTAATTGAAAAGGAAAAATGTCTTAAATAAATAAATAAATGAAAAAACTTTTGAAAAAATGATAGAAAATTTTGAGGTGCGGCCGTTCTCCAATCACCCCAGGCCTAGGGTGGCCAACGACAAATCCACCAACATATGTCCACACTTCTTCTTCTTCTTCTTTTTTTCCAGCTGTTTCTAATTTTTAGCTCTTTTTTGCTAATTAAATACATTTATTAATTTAAATATGTACAATTAATTGTCACGTTAACTGCCTCTAAAGCAACACGTCAATTGAGATGTCCACTTGGATTGCCACATCAGTTTTTCAGGAATGTAATTGCTAGCTTTTAAAAAAAATTTGAGGTCCCTATAATTTTCAAAGTTGTTCAATCATAGTATGATACTTTGTAATTTTAGTAATTAGGATCCAACGCTTAATCTAAAGTTTCATAATTTTACAACTAGGTTTCAACTCGATTTAGAATATTTGCAAAGATAGCTCAATTAAGTTAGAAACTTACAAATTGAATAGCAACATTAGTCAAAAAAAACCCTGCTACATCTAAAAAATATAATTAAAATAGTGAATTTTACTATATTATTAGGTATGGAAATATTTGTATTAGGCATCATTAGTTAATGAACCTTTAGAAAAAATTTATACAAGTAATAAAATTATTAAATGGCATAAAATAATGTGTAGAAAACATGTATATACATATAATATAATTTTTATGTAAATATATATACCCATAATTACTAAAAATACCAGAATATATACAAAATTTACTAAATTAATAAAAGAAAATATGAAAAATGATAAAAAAAAAAATTACATGGCATGCAAAGAACAACTTACGTGAGGCATGACCAGTCCAAGACATTAGTTGGAATTAGCTAGTCGATTAAAGAAACCAAATTTAGACACATAATCCTAAGACTAACATAAGTATTGGCAGAAAAATTTTGAAAAACCTCTCAACTACCTCCTATAAAAACATAAGCTAATTACTATTGAAAAGTTTTGCAATCTTAGAAAATATCATGTGGGGAAATGAGAGAGTGAAATGAATTTTAGGAAAAATTTTTAAAAAGATAATACAAAATTAGAGGTTGAAGGGTTTGTAAGTATAACCAACACTAAGAAAGTCGCCAGCACCACCTAAAGTGAAACCCCACATCAAGGTAGGTAGACAAACCTTATTCTTAAATGGTGATCGAAGTTCCAAGTATTGATAAGTGCTCAGATTTTCTCGATTTTAAATAAAATTTACTAAAAATAGCAAATAACCTTCAAAATTTTTGAAACTTGATATTTTCAAATATTTTTATATGAGAAACTCAAATATCAAATCAAATTTTCAAAATTTTGAGTGCTAATATAAAGTTATTGAGAAAAACGTCCTACCAGTTGAATTTCAATTACATTTTCAAAAACCCAATTATTATAGTCTCAATTTGAATTTTTATAAATAAACCCCTAAGAGGTTATATTTTCATATTATGTTTTGGAAAAAATTTGGTGTCTCTCAAAACTATATGCTAATGGTTGAGTTTTCTAAAGAAGTTTATTAGATTTTTACAAAACCATGTCATGGTTTGTATTCATTAGTATGCAACAACTAACAGTGAATAGTTTCAAGTTTTAAGTTCATGATTTTGAGGTTTAAGCCAAAATTTGATGATTTGTAAGCTTGATTCTAAGGTTTTTCTTAAGAAATTTGTATATGAGCAAAATTTGAAGTATAATAAGTGGCTATAGGATTGAGATGCTATCATGTTGTGAGAACAAGTTTACCATGGTTATGGATAAGTTGAATTTAAGTACAAACTGGTGAAATGTAGAAATGATAGTAGAGTTAGAAACTTAGTCAAAAAGTAGTCTGATAGAAAAAACTTAATATGTAACTACAATAGAAGCAATTAGATGTTTGGTCAAAAGTTAGATTAATACTGAATATTAGATCACCCAAAGTCAAAATGTAGGTCAAAAAGTAGCTTGCATATAAACTCTATGGATTTACAGAGTCAAAATCTAGGTCTAAAACTTCCTAAACAACAACTTATGCTAAAATACCAGGTCAGATGCATTATTTAACTAATACTTAATAAATGGTTCAGGAAACATACTTAACTCAAATTAAAAAAATGACTAAATGTCAAAATGAACTCTTATTCTGTATATTGGACGGAAACTTAAGAGGCTACATTAACTATTTAGAGATAATAGAGGAAGACTAGAGCAATGCACAAAGATAACAATCATTAATACTAAGGTAAGTGAGATTAATGTCTTACATTATTTTAAAGTATTAATTCAGAATACTTGGAGACTTTAGTATATTATTATTTGTTGGTTGTGGTTTTAGTTTTGGTTTAGTTTTTTGTGCATGTGCCAGAATATTGCCACGTTGCTATGAGAGTTGAGCTCTATGTTGTGTTTGTTCTATATATATATAGCTTTGGTTTGGACTATTTGTAATTAGTTGATCACCCCAAAACGAATTAACTTAAACTTAACCTAATTACTAACCTGACATACATCGTAACTCATTAGAAAAAACGACCAAGATTATTAAGCCAAATACGAACCCTTCAATGAGGATAACTGAGATAATCATTTTCCCAATATAAGTCAAATTAAATGATAAGAGAAAAGGTTGAGGCAAGATTAGGGATAGTGTTTCAAAGGTAGTATCGAGAGAAATATGTTCTCTATTGCACAAGCCTCGATATGGTTTTGATTTATGAGTACGTTACGTCAAACTCTTCAACATAAATTAAAATGGGCGTAATTTCTGTAAGCTCATGATGAACCAAACAACATCATATGATGAAATTTATTTGTACATACATTACATTTGACTTGGTTGAAAACCGTAATTGTTTTGTGCCGAAAAGATACTTATATCTCCATATCGTTTACTAAGTAAATTATCACTCATTTTCCTATAATTTATTTTGCAAGTTCAAAGTGGATTTACCGATACATGACCCAATTCCAGAATATTAACAAACAAAGTGAAGGAGTACAAAATTAAGAAAAAATGCCTTAACTTTAGTTTTGTTATAGTGTCTACTAACCTTTTGCAAAAATTAATTGGGTCTCATTAAGCAACTCAATAGTTTTCGATTGTTGATCTAAAAATTGTATTTAGACATCTATGGTTGTATACCTTTATTTCAAAGTAAACTTATATATACACAAGCATTTTTCCTTAAAAAAAATGTACTACATGTCTATTATAACAGTTATTTTGAAAGATTATATTAAAAATTTATATCAAATAAATATCGAATTAGATATTTCAAAACAGTTGAATTAAGTACGCCTAGTGTGAACTAATTTTATAATAACAGCTATAATACAACTTCTATCTTAAAATGATTTTATCTTATAATGATTCACATAATTATTATGACTCATCCTCTTTAGAACATGACAAATATTATGTGTAAATTTACCTTAAATTGCAATAACATATCCTAAAAATGAAGAAAATTAACATCTTGAATTTAAAGAGCAACAATTACATTGAAAAATTTGTCCTTAAATGCAATACATGGTAATATTTTCCATAAATATTCCTAGAGGCTAGAGAATTAATGCAAAAAGTAATTACATAGCATATATATAAAAAACTAACCTAATATTTTTTAAGATATATAAATGCATAGGCATAATAACAATTCACTCGATAATAAGGAAATGTTGCAAAATGGACTCTCTAACTGCATGTTTACTTAAGGGGAATGACAATTCAATTTCCTCCTTATTACCTATTACTTTGTTCTCTTACAATGTAGCAGCCATAAATCCCAATTATCATACACCTCAAAACTGTTATGACTTTATAGCTACTATGTAAGCCCTAAAGCCAAGCCAAGTAACCATAGGATTGAACTTAGAACCCAAGGTTTAGGGCGATCGGTTAAAGGATCCGATCAAACCCAAATTATAAACTATTGAGAGAAATATTAGTAAAAATGACCTCATAAACTTAAATTTAAGAAAATAAGTAGTAAAATAGGATACTATAAAATTTTCAAATTTTAAGCATAATAATTGCTAATTACCGAAAAGGCAAAAAGTGTAATCTAATAATTAATAAATTACTAGAGATAGATTACATGTATACTAAAAATTTTAGAATGACCAAAACAATAATTAGGAATGTTCACGTGTACTCCACATGTATTTACGTATAGATAAAAATACACGAAATTATCTAAATTGGCCAAAAACTAAGTAAATAATTAAAGAAAATTATAAATTAATTATGGAAAAATCAGAAGAGGATAAGATGATCTAAATCAGGTCGTGGCAGGTCAAGATTTGTAAAAGAAAAATCAACCAAGTAAAATTTGACAACATAAAAGCAAAAAATTAAGGAAAATGGGCAAAGTCTTGTCAAATTAATGCATAATAATTACAAAAATCGTCTATAAATAGGGGGGAAATTTTCAGAAGTCATTTGGACAGTTTAGCATTAGGGAAAAATAGGAAAACTGAAAAAATCCAAAGAAAATCCAGAAAATAAAAAAAAAAAAACTGTGCAGATTGGCCAAGTGAGCCAAACCCACCTCTCACCACCACTTGGGACCGAGCCACCACCACCACCCTACACTAGACCCACTGTTTGGGTCGACTGACAACCTTGGACCGGGTTTGGACGGCCAGAAAGTTTCGAACCGGTTAGTCCATTATTTACCCCAATTTTAAATAATTTTGTAAAATTAGTTATTTTGCCCAGAAAATTATGAAACTTGTTATTCTGAGGTTTTATTGTATGTAGATTTAGGGAAAAATATTTATTTAGTTTAATTACGTCTGAAAATATAGGGTTCTTAACAAATTGTTCAAAACCGAGCATGATTAGAACGGAAAATAAATAGGCTTAGGAGTGTGGTTTGGAGCTCAATTTTTTTTCTGTAAGATGCTCATATGATATAGAATAGTTCTATGAAGCCATTTTTTTAAAATTAATTTTCAAAATTTTTAAGTTAATTTTTAGCCTTAAAATGATGGAAAAATTGGGTGATTTGGGGTTAATTAGGTGATTAAGATATTAATTACTGATTTAGATATTAATTAGATGTTTAGGGATGTTAATCTCTGAAGTGGAACCCTAATCCTAGCCTTTGGAGTATTAATTATGGTTAATTTAGGAAATTAGGTAATTAATATAAGAAATTAGTAATATGTGAAATTGTAAATTAATAAATCTAAAAAAAAAGGGTTATTTAGATAATATTATAATAGAAATAAAAATAATAATAAATCTGAAATAACATTTAATTTTAAGTAAATATCTCAAAATGTAAGATTTTCACACATCGGGAATAAATCTGATACTGCAATTAGAGTTAGCGTATACCGAATAGTTTAGAATACCAAATTATGACCCAATAGGATATTTGGACACTCGAGCTTAATGTGATTAATTTCACATTAGGATTCGAGCATATTTAAAGCTTAGGAATAAAAAACTTAAAATCTCATTTAGGATTCGAACACCGAAATAGAGTACAACGAATCATTAGGACGTAATGGGTATACACGGAAAAAAAAAATGAGTTAAAATATAACTTAGAATATGAAACCATAAATTATAAGTACTAAAAAGACGTAATTGTATTATAGGATACCAAGAGACACATCAACTTGCAATTAAGGAATCGAGCGATCGAGCAATTCCAAGTAAGTTGGGTTATTGCTTATTGTAATAGAGTATTAGTTTTGTATTGTGATTGTAAGTAGTTTACGCATGTGTTTGATGTATCTGAATTCGTGCTAAAATTTGTTTTGTGAGTGATTTTGTGATTGATTGAATTGGTATGAAATTGTTTGAACACCCTAAATGAAATTTAATCTTAGTTGACCCTAATAACCAAAAATGTTATGCATTGCAACCTGTTATGGGATAATAGGATTCTCCAACCAAATACCGACCCCTTTGAAAGGGATAGCACAAGATTGCAAAATGGTCCCTTCTTCATCCTTAGTCGAACTAAGTGACAGGAGAGGAGGTCGTGGTGAGGATGAAGTCAATGGTTCGAAGGTAGTCATGGGAAGAGCAAGGTCTCCATTGCACAAGCCTAGGTTTGGTTGTGAGCTACTGCATAACATGAAACTCCTCAACCCGGATTGGAGCGGGTGAAATTTCTCTGATTTCACAACGGACCGGACTACGTTGTGTGATGACACTTGATTGTTACATTGTTTGAAAATAATTGTTTGATAACCCTGTTTGTGCTTGTATGTATGCATGAGTCTCCAATTCAACTTACTGAGCTGTAGTTGCTCATACCCTTATAGATCCTTTTGCAGGTTCTGATTTCTAAACACTTCAGGTACTATGCCGCCCTACAATTACTCAGAGGTTAGTCCGTTTGAAGCCAGGGGTGTAAGGATCAAGTTACTTAGTATAATGTGTAACTAGACTGACCTTATAGTTAAGAATAAAAGACTAATAGTTATTATGTAATATGGTGAACTGTTGTGTATATGTAAAACTTCCTGGGAGGCTCTGTGGACTTACTTATAATTATTTATGTTTATTAGAAATTTGTAATATTTATCATAATTGTAGTATAACTGTTATTCGGACTGTTTACTTCAAAGCGAGAAGTCGTCGACGCCTTGTGTAGATCATGTCTATGGTAGGCACTGTGAGGCCAGTTACTATCATAGAATGATTTACACGGCAGAACTGTTGTGACTCTGCGACTTCGAGGCGTAACGCACTATCTTAGACTTAATTTACATAAAATAACCTTATAACCACTATCTTAGATTTAATTTACACAAAGTATCCATGACTAAGTCATTTTAAAGTAAACAGTTCATAAATTAAATATATTATTTACATACAAAAATATAAAAAAAATACATACTAAAATTTAATTAACCCAAGTAACGTTTACAAGATTTAGTAACTTAATCTTACTTAACTTAAGTAATACATAAATTTTAAGAGTGTAATTGATAAGGCCTAAATTTCAGTAGTATAACCGATCCTCAGTTTTATATCTTTACTCTACAGGATCTAGCAGCTTCATGGTAATTATAGAATCGCTTTCTAGTTAGCACATGCAACGTTTATAAAGATGTAAGTAACCAACTGTTCAATAAATTGGGATGAAGATTTAAAACTACACCTCCAAAACAAACAAGGTTATCAACTAGTTATTTTAATGTAATGCAACAAATAAATGCTATCGCATAACGTTATTTGATTAGTCGTGGGATTAGAGAAATTACACTCACTCTAATCCGGATTGAGGAGCTTAGCATACATTTCAACAACTAACAATCAAATCCAAGCTTATGAAATGGAGATATCGCTTCTCCCATAGCTACCTTCAAACTATTATGTTTATCTTGATGGTGACCTCCTCCCCTATCACCTTGTTTAACTAAGGATAAAGAAGAGACCCTTATACTATCCAGTACTATCCTTTCCGAAGGAGTTAGTATTTAATCAGAGAATGCTAAATGTTTCTCCTAACAGTTTGTAATGCATGTCTAACTTGGATTTACAAGTCATAGATTTAATTAAGTCCAGTTTAAAGTATTCAATAACATCACATAAAGCAAATAATTATAGTTTAGAGCATTAAACCAGAATCATACAATCAAATTCAGAAACACGCAAACACCCAAGCATGCATACAAGCAAACTATCTAACAAATATAATTAAATATAATCTCAAACCTCAAAATACTATAAAGTAGTACTCTAAAATATAGTAACGTATTGATCCCAAACTTACCTAGACTTCCCGCTTGTTCACTTAAAGTACAACTTGCTGTACGCTGTCGTGAATAATCCCTATAATACAAATATTATTTTAGTTCCCACATAACTATTCTATAATTTAAATTATTACGTTTAGTTTAAGATCTTACTATATCTAATTATTCAAGTTTTTAAATCTCTTATAATCATCCTTATTTTAAGCTAGATTTTGAATTTGCTTATTATATCGATTTTGATTTAGTCTATGAATCAAGGTTTAGTTTATCTTTTAATTACCCTTTATTTAAAATTCTTATAAATGTCTTCTACCCTTTTTCTTAAGGTTTATTCACGTGACTATAACCTTTAGTTCATATTTTGACTAACTCTTCAATATACCTTTATTAGCCCAAGTTTTGATTTTTTACTTAATTACTCAAGTTCTATATAACCTATAGCTAAGTTGATTTTAACCTAGTTCTAAATTAGTTTCTGGTTTAATTTCTAAATCAGTTTCTAAATTAAATTCTATTTTAGATTTTGGTTACTATTTTATTTGTAAACTCTATGAATTCTTCCCAAACCAATCTATGAAATCTATCTAACTATATTTCGATATCCTAAATTTTCTATTTAACTTTTAATAATTATTTTGGTTGATATGGTACACTTTATTCCCAATTTATTTATCGAATTTACTTCCGATGTAAATATGACTTACATTTTTCACATAATTTTCTAAATTCATTTTCTAAATCAAATTTTTAATATATTCCTAATATTATAATACCATTAATTTTTATCTAATATTTTCTACTCATTTAATTTCAAATTTCATATATTATGTATTATTATATAATCTATACTTATATTACCTATCTAACATTTCTAACATTACATATATCATCTTTTATCACTAAATAAATATATCAAGATGTCTAATTATATCTTAAACCAAAATTTATACCTAATTAACCATAAATCACAAGATTAATTTAAATATATCATTTTTACCTATTATTCATTTATGCATATTCATTACATATTATATATAATACATACAACTAACACCTTAAACTCCATAGATACCATCCTACATCAGCAAATAACATCCCAAGATACCTAATTACATGCCAAATAAGAATTTCTAACAAATTAACATTAAATCACCAAATTAAGCCCATAAATTGACTTTTATGCATGCTTTTAAGGCCTAAAATTAAATAATTTTTAGAAAATTAATTTTTAAATAATTTCTTCATAGCATTGTCATGAATACCCTAAATAGTCTACATAAAATTTTTGAAATCAAAACTACATCATTTAAATAAAAAATAAAAAACTAGCTTGGATTTAGTGATTTCTTAAAAACAGTATATTCTAAGACCTAATTTTATTAAATTGATATTTTTCACTAAATCTATATATAAAAATACCTCGAAATATCAAGTTTCATAATTTTCCACATTAATTTGATATTTTTAACAAATTAGACAAAAATTGAATAAGAAATTAAACTCACCATTCAGATTGTTTTCAATAGTGGCTTTACCATTATCGGCAGCCCCTAATGGTGGATTTGCTGTTAGGTAATGGTGGCCATCCCTCGTTAAGTGGTTGTTGGGTGTAGTTTCTACTCTAAATCTCTATTTGCACATTATTTTTACTATTTTTTTTTTTTTGTAAAATTACTTACTTCTCTCTCTCTAGTCTCTCTTTAATTTTTTTAGCTTTCTATCTGACCAAAATAAATTACAGTAGGAACTTGCTGAATTTATAGTGTTGTTTAGGTATTTTTATTTAATTTGTCACTTCCCAAGTACCCTTTATCTTTTTCTTTTTCACTTTTTAGTTGGATTAATTCAATTAGCTAATTTTATCTCCTTCATTACTAGCATACCATGACCAAGATCTGGACATTTCTTCACTTTTCCATATTTTTCTTGATTTTTAAATTATTTATAAATTTTCTTTAATTAATTAGTATCCTTTTAACATATTTTAGGTATTTTAAATAATTTCATGTAACGTTACCTACATATAAATATATATATATATATAAATTTATATTAATAAATATAATTCTCTTTATTTTATGATTTTTAGTGTGTATATATTTTACTTTTATAAATTCATTAATTATCGAAACTTATTTTACGTATTTCTAATAAATAACAGGTAAAATATATAAAACTTAATATTATAATATTTTATTATTTATTTTTCCTAAATCAAAACTTATAAGATCGCTTTTAACTTTATCATAAAATTTGAGTTCGATCAAATAACTTATTCAATCATCTTAAATTTTTCATATCGAAAACCTAATTACGAGACTTACATTAAAATCATTGAATTAACATTCCACCTTCCAACTTAAGAATCCCAATTACAATCCCATTCGCCCTTTTCATTCCAAAAACACCCACCTAAAAAAAATATATAACAAATGAAAAAATTTACAACACAACACACACCACCATTTGTTCATCACTTTGCACTACCACCATATACCATTGTTTATTGGGCATCACCACAACATACCACTCTTCACTTTTTGAACTACTACCACCCACTATTATTCATCACGTACCATCACCACACATAACTATTCATTATCGTACACCACCACCACACACCTATTCACCATCTTTGTTCTCTATCTTTTGAGAATAAGTTAAGAGAGTCGAAAAAAGGAGATTTTTCATATTTATAAGTTAACATAGAAAGAGAGAGAGAGTCAAAGTAGAGAGAGAGATGTAAGAACTAATAGAGATAAGGAGAGAGAAAGTTGAAGTAGAGAGAGAGATATGAGAATTGACAAAGATAGAGAGAGAAAGAGAAAGTCCAAATAGAAAGAGAGATGAAAAAACAAACAAAGATTTAAAGGAGAGAGAGAGTTCAAATTGTTGATACGAAAGAAAAAAAATAAAAAGAGAATAATTTAAGAAGATGAGAGCAAATTTGTCACATTATTTTTATTATAGGTTTATTTCTGTTATTCTTTTTTTTTAAACTAAACAATATAATTATAACTGCTCATTCACTTTATAAAATAGAATGAAAGAAAATGGATTTATAAACAATTTAAAAATAAACATATAATATAATTTTAATGATTAAATCATTTTCGACCCATTTTCTTCTTAACTAATCTTAAAATAATAGATGATTAGTGGTGATGGTTAGCGAACGACGACAATTAACGACGACAGTTGGTGATGGTGATTAGTAATAGTGGTTAACAATGGCGATAGTAGTAATGATAGCGGTAATGATGGTTATAGTAGCAACAGCAACAACAATAACTAATGATAGTAATGATTATGGTGGTTACTATAGTTATGATGGTTAATAATGGTTAATGATGGTGCTAGCTATGACAATGGCGGTACTGCTGTGGTAATAGTGTTAGCTATAGTAATGGTAGTAGAGGCAACCGCAATAATAATGATGATGATAATAATAATAATTAGTAGTAGTAATGATAGTAACAACAACAGTGATAGCAACAACAACAACAACGATAGCAGTAATAATAACAATAATAGTGATAAAAAATTATGATTCTTTTATCGAACTAAAAAATGGTAAGAAATTCTTATGAAATTATAATTCCATAAGAATAAAAAAACAAGCAAACATCATACTAAGAAATTAAAAAAAAAATGAAATTCCAATTCCATAAAGTGAATATAACATAATTATAATATCTATTCTCCCTTCATTCTATTTTCAAAGAATCACAATTATATTCCCACTTTATTCTATACAACAAACTAAACACGCTTCATTAACAATTGAAAGGGGAAATACATTTTCACTCGATAACATTTCACTTATATATATATATATATATTTTAATCTAAAACCTTTTTTCTTTTTTACTCCTATTCGAGTCCATGACATGAGGAAACAAGTCCTTTTTATAACGTCGTTAGTTTTGCCATTAATAGATTACACATGGCACATTCTAATTCACCCACCGATTTATTTAAAATAAACAATATAATAATATATATAATGTGCTAATTCAAAAATAAAAAAAAAATGAAAAATTACAGAGAGAGATGGAGAGAAGAAAGAAAAGAAAATTTGCAGGATATGGACTTAAATAAAGATGGGTAGGTGGCTCGTGGCTCACTAGTTGGTTGATCCACCTGGTTTTGACCCAATCACGTTTTTCTCAATTTTTCTTTTCTTTTCTTCTTTTTTTTTTTTTTTAATTATGGCTATCATCAGTGGCTGTCCACCCACCTTGATCATATTACTTATAGCAGATCTTAATGTCCACGAATCCCACAAAAACAGAAGCCAGACTAACAACCACCTTGCGCCCACCACCGTAGCATTCATGCCCGCATCAATTGTGAGTGCTTTTTCACTGGCTTCTAATACCTCAGTGAAAAAATGTGGAAGTAAATGGCAATAAATTTTGTGAGAAACAAAGCCATGAAATTGCTTGGGATGTTGAGCCAGAGAAAAACAAGAACAAGGCCAGAAAATGATCATCAACGAAGACCTTCATAAGAACAATAAGATTGGCAGCAGTCTGCAAAGTAACAATTACACAATCGAAAAATAACTCCGTGACATGGCAGAATTCACCTGTGTGGGTTTTAACCATATGACCTGTACATCCCAAGTCCCTAATACAATTCCCACCTGTCCTAAGGCACTGGCAGAACTAGAGTGTGAGAGGGAGAGAGTTCGAGATGGATTGTCGAATAAAAAATGAATTGGTAAATCAAGACAATCCAGTTCAATGAAAAAGGTGGGAGTACCCACCAGACTAACATTTGAAACCATGACAAACGGACAAGACAATGATGAGTATCAAAGCAATGAGGATACCCAGAACAATTAACTTAACCTTCATATTCTGCAACCACATCTTCCTTCTTATTTGTGTTCCCTGCTGCTTGAAATCTTGTGCCTGCAGTTTTTTTTCCCTCGAGTACATCAATGACGAGTAAGGAGTGTAAATAAGAATATAAGAAATGTATCTAAAATACAAGGCATCACCTTTTTCGGTGATGGAGGTGACTAAATTGTAGGCTGAACAAACAGTTAAGCCAATGAAATTTTGACCATCATCCAATTAAACCCTTTGATTTTGTTGTGTGCAATTAATCACTCATGCTTGAATGCTTGTTCATACTGGCCCCTAAACTTCCTGATTGTATCAAATTGAAAAACTTTGCTATTGACATCACTAACTAAGCTTTAATTTCAAGAAAATGAGATTCTAGAAATTTTTTCCTATTGTGCAAGGCCCTTCATCCCACCTTTGATTTTATGTCCATTAAATTTGAACTGTTGAATTTGCCTATCGCATACAGCTAGAGTTCAAGTATTTCAAAGCACAAAAGGCAAAATTTTAGGGCTTGTTTATGTATCTTGCATAAATTCGAATAACAAAAAGATCCTTTAACGCTCCTGGCAAAACTAGAAGTTAAGTCCTTTTCACTATAAAATCAACTGAACATAAATGGTCCTTATTCTTCATTTTTTTTGGTTAAGTAAATTATTGGTTCTTCTACTTTGCTAACCTGAGAACGAAGATTCTCTGTTTTATCCACCAGAAGCTCAATCTTCTCACCACGATCAAGTACCTGCAGGAAGGATGAGTTTCATGCATTAATTCTAATTCTAGCACCTTAGAGGCACATTGATCTAAGATTGGCAATTATTGGTGAGTCCATAGTCATCAAAAGAAGATGCATTTTATTTCATTTTCACTCACCTAAAATTGGTGGAGTAAAAAATAAATAAATAAATATATAAAAGAAGAAGAAGAAGAAGAAGAAGAAGAAGAGAAGAGAAGAAAAGAAAACAAGATGCCTGCAACCGAACAACATTGGACAACAATGCCAATAATGCAAGGTTTTTTATCTACTGACTTGCCTTTTCAATGTTCTCCATCATGACACCTTTAACTTCAGAAACCTGAGCCTTCACTTTTGCAAGCTTACTTATCTCTTCAGGATGATCCACGCAATACTGCATGTGTTCCTTCAACTTGGGGCTAAAGTCTCAAGAAAAAGGTTAATACAGTCATAAAAATGAAGAGCCTTTGGAAGATAATATAAGAAATTGATATATACCCAAACTCTCTGTTCAGGCTATTGGCAGCAGCTGTTGCAGCTTTGCCTCCACCATATCTTTTGTTGAAATCATCCTTGACTCTCTCTAAGAAAGCGATGGGAACTTGTCTGCCAACAGACTCGGCAGCAACCACACAGTAGGCTGCATTAATCAACACATTAGCACTTAACAAGATGTTGCAATTGCATTGGAATTGTTTTTCACAACATACAGTTATTGCAGAATCACTAGAACTGCTTATCATATAATCTTCAACTAGAGAACCAAAATAAATTTTGAATCCTGCAAATGGCTATGTTCAGTAAACACGGTCAATATTCTATGGTGAAATACATAACAATGTAATGTTGATGGTGAATCTTATGCTACATTTCGACCAAGGTTTCCTCAGATTCTACAAACTGATAGCATATAATTCACGGATTTTCAGTTGGATTTCACCCATAAGATCGCACTGCATAGATGCATTCAATACTTTGAAGCAAGAGCTTCACTCTTCTGCAATAAAAAAAAACTGAAACAACAATTACCAAACACGTAAAATTCCCAATTCATTATCCAGATCCATTCAATCATCCACGAGACATTCAAACAAGATCAAAAGCCATATCTCAAAACAACACAAAACTAAACAACCCATCACAAAAATGGACAAGCGAATGCATCCATATAAATAAAGAAAAGCATGCAAACAAAACACAAAACACAAAACCCTAACTCCTGCTAAATAGCCAAGACTAAAGAAAAACAGAATACAACAAATATCCCAGTATCTTAACTGATTCCAAACAATCAAGATTTAATGCGGAACCCATTTTACGGAAGAAGGCACCGAATAGAAACAGTAATTGACTCGTTCAAAAAGAATCGACGGGAGTCAATGGAAGTCAAAACAGATCTTGTCAAGCAGATCCCAAACAGAAAGCATACAAATCTCAAAATCAAATCAAAATCCATGAGAAGTCTCATCAAGAGGACTCCAAAGTTAGTTGAATATACGTACTGAAGCCATTTTCGACGAGGTAATTGAACGTATGAGCATCACAGTTGTAAGTGAACTTGTTGTTAGTAGAAGGAAGCTTTTGAAGGCATTGGGCAGCGATGGATGTGAAATTGCCATTGAACTCAGTGTACTCCGCTAGTATCACAGTGCCTCGTGCCACGAAACTATAGATCAGAGACTGTTGACCCATTCTTATCTGGATTGGTAAGCTAATGACCAAGAACCCTAACCCTAATCAACGATTTGAACAAATGATTGATGAATTTCCCCTCTCTCTCTCTCTCTCTCTCTACTGCAGTGTTCTCGCTTCGAGATTTGATAAAAAAAAAAAAAAAAAAAAAAAAAGATGAGAGAAAAGGAAGAGAAGGAAGAGGTTAGAGAGAGAGAGAGAGAGAGTAGACGCTGGCTTTGCGGTGGGAAAAGTATCTATGAACTTGAAATGGTTTTCCCTTTTCTTTTTCTCCCTCTGTATATTTGGATTCATTCGACGAAAATAGATTTTTCATTCTAAATGGGGACAAATGAAGGGATTAAGAAATAATAAATTTTTGTATTTATATCTATCTTCTATTTATATTAAGTTAATAAGTTTTTCTTCTTTTTTTTTCACTCCATACTGCAAATGAGAAAAGGAAAAAATTTCGCTCTTTTTAAATAAATTCTTAAAATATGATTACACTCAAAATAATTCCAAAATAGGTCAAACCCATATCCTGAAGACATGATTTCCATTAGAAGTTGAAATCTTATGAGCTTTAACCCACTAAAAATTGTAGCACTAGCTGCATGTTCTTTGCCTCATTTTTATAACACTTGCCTTTTCAAACGCATATAATATTAGTTATACAAAATAGTAAACTATAGAAATATAAACAGCAGCTAATATATAGCTTCTTAACATGAAATGTAGTAAACTTCTCGATACCATTAGATAACAACTCATCATTAACCTATTTATAAGTGCTACAATTTCACAACTGCTTGTCAATGTATTAACCATTATAAATAACCAATAAAATTAAACAATAATAATTTAAGAGAAGAAGTTAATAAGACAATTAGAGAAGTATAAGAACAATTTGTCAATATATAGATATACATACAAATGTAAAATATAAATGTACAACAGTAAAAACGAAAACCCAGGAATAAACAAAGCAAAAGGAATCTAAGGCTGATGTTAGTGCCATCACCTGAATGTTTATAGCTCTTATGCACCTAACTAAGTCTCCTATTGAATAAGTTAAGCAACTTCAGTTCTGTCCTAATCTTTAGTAGATGAACCATAAGGAGGAGATATGTACATTAATATAGGATTGGACTAAACCTACATGAGTCCTTTGCCTATGTCTTCTATTTAAGATCTATGTCTCCTCCTTTGTGGAGCTAAAGGAATAAGAATTTAGGATGCTGAAGCTCTCACCTATAGACATTTAGAAAGGCACTAGTGGTTGTGCACAAAACCTGGCTTCTAATACTAAAATGCAATAAGGGTATGAGATGGGTGAGGGAAGTAATCGTGCATAGGCAATGGATCATCTTTGATCTTTGTATGGCCATGTCTATAACTACGTTTATGACCATGGCCTTGTCCTTACCCCCTTACAGTATCTTCCCTAGGGAAGCTCAAGTGTTAGTGAGTCATCACATTTGTTATTGTCAAGACCTGCTAGTATTACATCATCAAAGGTAAAACCCTAGCATCAACGCACTACTGCATCTACCTCTAATGCCTCAAATAAGATGTCACCATGTTCTATATAAGGGAAGCAATAGATGAAATCACCATGAATTCAACAATTCACTTATTGGTTAATATGCAATATAAAGATTATAAAGCCAAGTTAAATAATAAGTTGTGCACATACAATGTCTCAAAGCACAGCTCTTGATGGTGATCTAGCAGTACCGATATGCATAGTCTAGGGCTATGCCATTGACCAATCCGTAGGGTATCTCTATCTCGACAATGTTATGATGACTGGCAACCCATCGCTTTAACCATGTAACATGTGACACCATCTAATTAGTCTCGATCTTCCCCTAATGGGGTTTTATGGGTGGAGATACGGACGCCAAACACCAAGTGGTAGGTCCAAACTTCAAGGCGGTTCAAAAGGTAAATGGAAGTCATAGGATAAGCAAGTCACATGTACAACTCAGTTGATATAACGCACTATTCGAGCTCATACGAACATAGGAACTAGCTTGATATTACGTACAAACTAATTATCTAAGGTCATTCACTACTATTCCTTACCTAGATGACTAAATAAGAGTAAACTTAGACTTCGAGTGGTTAAGAGCTCACTACAAAGACAAAGAAGAAGACAACAAGAGAATATTCATTAATTAATTATGGCCGATGACAAAAATGAGTATATATACAACCCATTTAGGGCAACTCTTAGTTTAAGCACAATTACCAAAGAAGATCCTAGACAAAATTAGTATACAATACGTGTATAAGGGTAAAAATGGCAGTTACTCGGAGAATATTCACAAAGGATACAGTATGATGTTAAAAAAAATCAAAGATATGTGTGTCAATCTATCGTTGGTGGACTTTAACATAGTGAACTAGTTTTTGGATAGATGTAAGATGCGTATCAGCTCGACAATCAGGCCGATAACCCAAACGAACAACTTGGAAACATGGTAGCCAAGCTGGATATGTCATTTTCTGACCTAACCTTGACCAGGTTGGAATGTGGTCAGCTCTCTACTTGAGAGATAACGGAATTTTGGTAAGGGTTCAAGTACCTAGGTAGGTCAATCTTTTAGAGGAGCTCGGCTTCTTCTTAGAAAGGCTTATGTTAAAGAGCTTGTAGATTACAGCTGCTAGCCCACAAGCTCAAGAATCAATAACAAAAATTTAGTATACATTTTCTATAGTTATTTCATGTTATTCTGAATGTTATTTTAGTTAATTTTATGATACTTTGAGCTTAATCTATTTAAATCTTGTTTTTAGGGATTATATGAGCATTTTATAAAGTTTTGAAGGCTTTTATCACAATTTGAGCTTAATTTGGACATAAACAATGATCACGGATTGAAACAGATGAGAATCGAGCAAAGAACGAAGCTCAGTGAAGACTACGGTTAGGGACTACGACCGTGGTCCATTCGTTAAGTAATTTCAAAGATTTCGCACGAAGAGCAAGTATACGCCCATACTCTACAATGTGTACCTAGCCCATAGGCATGTAATGATAAGTGAATTTTCTATTTTTGTTAAGTTCTTTTTATAAACCTAGCCTTACTTCTTATATATAGACTCTTAGGCTTAAGTTTTCAAAAAGAGCTCCCTTGAGAAGAGTTGTAGGCTAGAATTGTAGTAGAGGTATCTCAAATTACTTCTTCTTTTAATTTCATCATGTTATTTCTTCGAATTATTCTTAGTAAATTGTTACTAAAATCTAGTTCTTCTTGCAACAATCTTTTATTCAATCTATGATTTTATTCTTTAATGATCTAATTACATAAATCATATTATCATCAATTAGTATTTACTTAAGTTGCTAAATTGATGTATGAGTTTGCTGTAGAGATGCAAGTCTTGTAACTAAATGGACGATTATAATTAGAAGGAATTGAGTATGCTAAGAGATTAGGTACTAATTTCTCTATATTAGGGAAACATAGGGGGCTAACCTAATATCAAGATCTAGGTTCTTAATACGATCACGTGATGATCTATTCATAAGCGATTCAGATAGAAAGGGTTTCGAGATTAGGAACAGGCTCGAGACACGAGTCTGGTTAATTCAAATTATGTATCTCCACAATCCAAAGAATAATTGAGATTGAATAGTTGCATAAAACTAGAAAATAAATAACAACAATTTACTAAGGATTATATGTTAGTTCTTTTAATCGAATCATGTTTGTTTTATGTCAGTTTTGTTTATTTAGTTTCATTCTTATTTATTTTATTGTTCTTATTTAAATTGTTGTTCCTTATTCAACTATCTTTCTTAATCATAATCATTCCTATAAAGTTAAGTTAAATTATTAGATACTTTAGAGTAAATAACTATTAACTTAGGTTCTCACACACATGGTTCCCTATGGGATCAACATTCAAATTCACATTCGTTTTAACTATACTATAACTTGAATAAGCGTACTTACTTGATGCACTCATACGCTAATCAAGTTGTTTGAGATTTGGAATCGAATCTAGTTAGTCTCCTTCCTAGACCTCCTTAGGAATGTACAAGTGCATGTCAGCTTAGTTTAAGGAGTTGAATACTCTATACCCTTCTGCTAACTCTACTTGCTAAGCAATCAAATTGATCTTCTTACTCTTCCTTAAGCTCGGGATTTTGTCCTTACTCAAATGAGTCCACACTAGGTCATTAAGTTTGAACTCTTTGACCTTTCTTCTTTGGCTCTTCTATTCAAGCTTGGTCACAACTTGAGTTAAGTGCTCAATCACTTTTTGATGCATGATCTTTAAGGCCTTAGTTTGGTAGACAACATTCATTCTTTATGGCATTAGGTAGGGGTACATTGTTGATAGGAAGGTTGGTTTGAACCCATAGACTACTTCAAACAAAGACTTACTTGTCACACCATGTACCAATCTATTGTAAGCAAATATCACCATGAGTGAGAATGATCCTAATCTATTATGTTCCTTACCACTGCGATTCTAAGCAAGGAACCAAGTGTCTAATTAACGACCTCAGTTTGACCATCTATCCAAAGATGACATGAAGTATTGAATGGAGGCTTGGTTCCTAGGCGTTTCCATAAGGTCTCCCAAAAGTGGCTTAGAAACTTAAGATCTTGATCACACAACACAGTCTAGGGTACTCCGTACAACTTGATTACCTTTTGTAAGAACAAAGAAATAATACAAATGGCATCATTAGTCTTATGGCATGGGATGAAGTAAGCTATCTTATTGAACCTATCCACCACGACCATGATGGAATTCTTCCTAAGGGATATCCTCGGCAAACTAAAGGCGAAGTCCATACTAAGCTCAGTCTATGGTTTAGTCATGATAGGCAAGGGCAAGTACTGGCTCTATTTAGCTTGACTTTTGGTCTTTTTACATACAATACATTGTTTAAGCACCCGATGCACATCTCTCATCATTCTTTGTCATGGATGAGCACATGAGCATATCAAGGGGTAGGTTTAAGCCTCGAGATGGCTTGAAAGGTAAATAGTAGTCGAAGGTTGAGTTGGGTCTCATGCACCAACACTCGAACATGACACACCTTAATGTTTCACACGAACTTAAGGTTTGACTTAATATGATGTAGAAGTCTAGTTTTAAGGTTACTCACTACTATTCTTTAGCTCGAAAGGGACTAACAAGAGTAGCTTAATACTTAGTAGCTATGGAAGCTCATACAAGCTCAAGAATGGGGTAAAAGTTGAATATTGTATTGCTAACGAACTTTGTACCGCTACTACAGTTAGTAAGTATTTATATCAACTATTTAAGGCAAATACTAGATTACGTTAATCAATTAAAATGGATACTATACTAAAAATGGATTACAAAGAATACACAAGGGGTAAAATTGGGAAAGAAACAAAAGAATATTCTACAAAATATGACAATGTTGAAAAAGTTGAAGGACATGTGTTAAACAACTCATTATGTGGTCCTGGATGTCATAGGATGAGTCTCTAGTTGAGGAGTAAATGATAGGTTGGCAGCTGACAATCTTAGTTGGAGACCAAGGTCTTGATGTTTGCTGTTAAGCTAAACTGCTTAAGTTAGTATCTTATCAGAGAGCTCAATGTTGGGCTAGCTAAAATGTTGGTTTGATTGGCTAAGCTATTGGACATGTTCCTACCAAGGATCCAAACTGGTCGACAACCCATGGCTCTAGTTCTTAGTGAACTTAGTAATCGTATTAAGTTCCTCTACTCGAAAGATTGTCATCTACCCATAAGATCTCAAGTACTCTATTAGGATATACAAAGGGTCTCTACTTCTTCCCTGGTGAGTTGATGTTGGAGAGCTTAGTGGACCATGATGGTAAGTCGGTGGGCTTGGGATTAGGTGATTAGACTAAGATTCCTATTAGTTCTGGTTTTGGGTTAGCTTAAGACTATAACCGAGTTCCTTTACTCAAAAGATGACTAAAAATTGATGGGAGCCCTAGTACTTAATTAGGTCAGCATGTAAGAGCTCGACCTCTTCCTTCGTAAGATGTTGGAGAGCTCGGTGGACTATCGTAGCTAGTCTATGAGCTCAAGATCGTATAATAGGACCTTGATTCCTATCTTAATATATATATTTAATATCTACATATTACTATGCATTATTTATTCTAACCAAAGTAATATAAATAAAAAATCATTAGGTATCATGCCTCAATTCTTAGTTTATGATGAGATCAAAGATGACAACGACATTTTACTTGTAGAGTTTCTTCCTCTAGATATTTTGGATAGTTATCTTTTTATTTCATAAACTAATTATATTGCTTTTTCCACATATCACATTTAAATGTAATAAGTAATATTTTCATGTTGGTAGTTTCCCTTTTTAAAAGCTTAATTTTGTGCTCATATATTATTTACTTAATAGATATTATTTGTGTAACAAGTCGAGCTAGCCCATTAGTTGGTTCAAAAAACCTTATAGGAATGGGTTCTAATAAACCCTATAAGGAAGTGTATTAGGTTTGGGTTTTGCAAGACTCGCCTCGAACTCACCTTAGTGGCATCCTTAGTCCTAGCCTGTCTTCAATATACAACAGCTTAATTTGGAGCCCTAAAAGCCCATCTAAGAGCTTCCTCTCTTGCCAACTCATCACCATAGAGAGTTAGGGCTGAAAGCAAGTGTCAATGGGTCATTTTAGACACAAGCTGTAAGGCCCTAATTGACCTACTCAAGACTTAGGTTGAACTTGATACAGTCATTGCCGTAGATGGACACATGAATAGTGGTATCACATGAACTAAGAGTGGGTTCAAATAGTAAGATAATCTAAAAACTAAATAGTAGTCGAGGTTTTGAGTAGGGGTTCTCGTACATCAACGATGGATATGATGCACTGACTCTTCATACGAGCTCAAGCCATACTTGATATGACACACAAATGTAACCAGAGGTTACTTACTACTAGTCTACAATCATAATGGGCTAGATAAGAGTGAGAAGAGTAAGTAGAAACACTTAGCTCAAAAGGGAAAATGTCTAAATATTAATGAAAAAACTATTGATGTAGCTATTACATTTATGGGGAATTTATATGCCCCAATTAGGGTAAGTCCTAAATTACTTCAAATTACAAAAAAATATTCTATTCTAGAATTAGAAAACAAATGCAATGCAAGGGTAAAACAATAACAATGGAAAGTGGAATATTCTGGTAATGATGGTACAGATATTGGAAGGTAGGATACATGTCCACATCTTGTTTTAGTGGTCCTAATAGGTGCCAAGTACTAAGCAGGGCAAAGCTACCTAAGTTAGCATCATATCTACAACTTAGGAACTTAACAAGTGCTTGCTTGGATTGTTAGAATCTAAGAGCTTGGCTTCAGTAGGTTAGCTCAGCGTTGGGCTAATGTAGGCTCGGATGTCTAATAGATCAGGTTCTTAGGAGCTCGAACCTTAGTACTGATGGGATTGGTCAGCTTATGTGGGAACTTCCTTTATCGAAGAGATGGTGAACAATTTCAAAGAGTTTAGGGCACATATTGGGTTGCCTTAAAGGAGTTCTTCTTCTTTTAGGTTTAGATCCTTTTGGGCTGCTTAGCGTACTAAAGAGGCAAGTCCTTGTGCTTAGCATTATATTGTTGATCCTTGATTCCTATCATCCCTTTAGGCTATTTAAGATTTAGGATCAAATCTTGGTGAGTCTCAGGTAATTTCTCCTTAGTGATATACAGCTTAAGGTCAGCAATGTTGAAGGAGTTGAAGACTCCGTATTCTTTTAGTAGTTCAACTCTATAGGCATTGGGGTTGATCTTCTTAATGACTTTGAATGGTCCATCTATTCGTGGGGATAACTTACTTTTCCTAAGATTAGGGAATCTATCCTTGCTAAAATGAATTCATAATAGATCATTAGGCTACAATTCTCTAATTCTTCATCCTCAACCTCTTCTCTTGAACTTGAAAGCGACTTGAGTTAGGTGATCTACAACCTTCTAGTGCATTGCTCAGATGAATTTTGATTTTTTGACAACTTATTGATCTTTAAGTCAACTAAGTAAGGAGATCTAGTCGAGTGGAAGCTTGGGGTTATACCTATATGTAATCTCGAAGGGTGACTTCTCAGTGACACTATGGGTTGTCCTATTGTAAGCAAACTTGATTATAGGCAAGCATAAGATCCAATCAACTTAGTTCCTTTCAACTACAACTCGTAGTAAGGTACCTAAGGTTCGATTGATGACCTTAATTTAACTATCCATCTGTTGATGGCAAGACATGCTAAATAATAGTATGGTCCTTAGGTGCTTCCAAAGTGTCTTCTAAAAATGGCTCAAGAATTTGGGATCCTAATCTGATACAATAGTCCTTGGTATTCGATGCAACTTCACCACTTCTTGTAAAAAGAGAAAAGAAATGGCCGAAGTATTGTTAGTTCGATTGTATGGCATAAAGTATGCCATCCTACTAAATTGATCCACGACTACCATTATGGAGTCCTTCCCTCAGGACGTCCTTAGTAAACCCAACACAAAGTCCATACTTAGCTATGTCTATGGTTTAGTCGAGACAAGTAGTGGTAAGTAAGGTCCTTGGTCAACTCAGTTCATGGCCTTTCTAAAGGTAGTATGCCTTTCCAATGTAGATTGTACGTCCCTCCTGAACCAAAAGAATCTTGAAGTAAGTACTTCATAAGTCCTAATCTTCCTAAAGTAGCCAGATAATCCTCCTCCATGTACCTCATACACTAATGGCTCTCACATAGAACAGGTTGGAATGTACAACTTCCCCTTCCTGAAGAGGTATTAGTCCTCTTTGTGGTAGTCATCAATAGCTTATCCTTCCCCACACTTAGCATAGATTGGACCAAAATGTGGATCATCAACATACAAATTCTTATTGATAAAGAATCCAAGGAGCCTTATTTAGAGCTTGGTTAAGAGCGAATGTCGTTGTGATGGGGTATCAACTGCCACATTGTTTTTGCCATTCTTGCACTTTACAGCATAAAAAAATCCCTTTACAAATTCAACCCATTTGACTTGTCTCTTTGATAACTTTGGTTGACTCTTTAGATACCTTAATGACTCATGATCTATGTAGATTACGAATTCCCTTAATAATAGATAATGTTGCCAGATAGTCAAGTCTTGAATCAAGGAATAGAACTCTTTGTCATACACTAAGTAGTTAAGTGTACCTCCTTGAAGCTTCCCACTGTAATAAACAATAAGTCGGCCCTCTTGCATTAGTATGGTACCTATGCCCAATCCAGATACATTGCATTCTACTTCAAATACTTTGTTGGAGCTTAGGAGAGCTAAGACAAGAGCAGTAGTCAACTTCTTTTTTACTTCATCAAAGCTCTATTGCTCCTTCTCTCCCCATTTGAACTCGATGTTCTTCTTTGATAGTTCAGTAAGTAGAGCGATGATAGTATTGAAGTTCCTTATGAAGCAACGATAGAATGATGTTAGCCTATGGAAACTACGCACGTCGACTAAACAAGTTGGTAGTACCCACTCAACAATTGCCTTTTGATATGAAAGATCGAGGAAGTTAACATACAGCTATCGATATTACATGAACTAATGTGGGTCCGAACCTCAAGATGGTCCAAAAAATAAATGGAAGTCGAAGCTTGAGCAAAGGCTCTCGTGTATCGATGGTGGATATGACGCACCAACACCTTACACGAGTTTAGGTTGCACTTGATATTATGTACAAGTGTGGTTGGAGGTCACTCTCAACTAATCCACACTCACAGTAGACTAGATAAGAATAAGCAAGAGTAAGCGAGGATTACTTAGCTCACAAGGGAAAATGTTACTAATTGATGCAGCCTTTACATGTTACAAATATTTATATGGCCCAATTAGGCAAGTCCTAGGTTGATGTAATTTACTAAAAAAGGATTCTTACTAGAAAAGGAAAATGTAATCAATTATAAGGGTAAAATTGTAAACAGATAAAAGGAATATTCAGGTACAAAAGGATAGTACAAATTTCAAAAAATGGGGTACGTATCAACTGTCCATTATGTGGTCCAAATGATATTACTTGCTAAGCAAGGCTGATCTAAGCAAATCAAGTTCGGTTGGAAACTCGACACTTAGTAACTTGGCAGTTTAGGGTCTAAGAAGAGTTAGTCCAATAGGTAGCCATTCTTCTGATCGGCATCAGCTAATCAGCTCAAAAGTGGGGCAACTCAGTCTTGGTTATGTGTTAGCTTAATAGAAAGCGAATTCAGTACTTGGCTTAGGGCTAGTGCAGTAATAAAAAGGTCAGTTCGGTAACAAGTTGGCCACCTCGAGGGTCTCTACAATGAGATAGAGAGAGATCAGGCTGGAATAGCCCGGCAGGCTAGGTAAAGGAAGTATAACTCTTCAAGGTTCAACTCCCTAGGTAGCTTAGCTTAGTTTCTCTATTACTTTCTAGTACATTGCTTTGATGGCCCCTGACTCATTAACAACTAACTGGTCTTCTTATTGGCTTTGTAATGGTGCTTAATCTAGTGGAAGCTTAAGGTTAAATCCATAGGCAACTTCAAATGGGGACTTGCCTGTAACATTATGTGTAGTCTTGTTGTAAGCAAACTCTACTATGGGTAGGCACATATCCTAATTAGTAAGGTTCTAACCAATAGCGACTCTAAGCAAGGTTTCCAATATTTTGATGACAACTTCGATTTGTCTATCGGTTTAAGGGTTACAGCACATGCTGAATAGCAACGTAGTTCCTAGTTGCTTCTATAAGTTTCTCCATAAGTGGCTCATAAATTTTGGATTCTGATCAAACATAATTGTTTTAGGCACTCCATGGAGCTTGATAACCTCCTACAAGAAAAAAAAAAAAAAAAAAAGAGAGAGAGAGAGATAGTTGAAGCATGGTTAGTTTTAGAACAAGGTACAAAGTGTGCTATCTTGCTAAAGCGATCCATGACTACCATAATGAAGTCTTTCCCTCAAGACATCCTTGGCAAACCTAACAAGAAGAACATACTCAAATTAGACCATGGTTTAGTCGGGATAGGTAGCGGTAGGTACTTGCTCAGCTCGACTCTTTGCTCTTTGGCAGGCCATACATCTCTCTAATACTAACTGCACGTCCTTCATCATTCTAGGCCAAAAGAATCTAGAGGCTAATACCTTATGAGTTTAGTGCTTACTAAAGTGTCCAAACAGTCTTCCGTTATACGCTTTACACATAAGTAGTTCTCGTATAGAATAAGTTGAGATACATAGCCTTCTCTTCCTAAATAAGTGTCCGTCTTCCCTATGATACTCGTCAAGAGTTCAACCATCTTCACACCTGGCATAGATCGGGCCAAAGTGTAAATCCTCGGCATACAAGTTCTTAATTATAGAAAATCTAAGTAATCTAGTCTATAATTTGATCAAAAGGGAATGTCATCTTAATAGAGCATCGGCCACTACGTTGTGCTTGCCATTCTTATACTTGATGACAAAGGAAAATCCCTCCATGAATTCTACCCACTTCACTTGTCTCTTAGATAACTTGGGTTAGCTCTTCAAGTATCTCAATGATTCATAGTCAGTATGGATCATAAATTCTTTAGGCAATAAATAATGTTGCCAGAATGTGAGAGCTCTAAGCAAGGAATATAACTCCTTATCATACATAAGGTAGTTAAGTGTGGCTCCTCTAAGCTTCTCACTAAAGTAAGCAATAGGTTGACCTTCTTGCACCAGCAAGACACCTATGCTTAGTCTGGACGTGTTACACTCTATTTCAAATACTTTGTCAAAGCTCAGAAGAGTTAAGACAGGGGTAGTGGTTAACTTGGTCTTCACCTCCTCAAAACTCCTCTGTTCCTTCTCTCCCCATTTGAACTCAATGTTATTCTTCATCAATTCAATAAGTGGGGGCATAATGGTGATAAAATTCTTGATGAAGCAGTGATAAAAGGATACTAGCTCGAGAAAACTTCTCATGTCGGTTAAACTGGTTAAACAGGCTTTTCAATAATCACCTTCACTTTCTCCTTGTCCGCTTGTATACCTCCTCCACTCACAACAAATCCTAAGAAGAGTACTTCAAATTGGTACAAGTCATGCTTCTTCAAATTGGCATAGAGCTTTTTAGCTTGGAGTTTTGAGAAAATAGCTTAGAGATGCTTGCAGTAAGTCTCCAAGTTAGGGTGGCTATAGACTAAAATGTCATCAAAATATACAACAACAAATTTCCCAATCAATTCTCAAAGCATATGGTTCATCAATCTCATGAATGTACTTGGTGCATTTGATAGTTTGAATAGCATTACAAGCCATTCATATAATCCATTGTAGGTCTTGACTACGGTTTTCCACTCATCTCATTCTCCCATTCTAATATGATGGTATCCAAAATTAAGATAGATCTTTGAAAAGATTATCGCTCTATACAACTTGTTAAGCACGTCATCAGGCCTAGGTATGGGGTACATGTACTTTATGGTGATTTGATTTATAGTTTAGCTATCTATACACATCCTCCACGTGCCATCCTTCTTCGGTACCAATAGGGCTCGTATAACACGTAGGCTTAAGGATTCTCAAACATAGCATCTTCTCATCAATTCATTAACCTAACTTTGAAGCTTGGTAGCTTATTCAAGATTTTGTCTATATAAGGGCTTGTTGGGCAGTGCGGCTCCCAATTGCAAGTTTATTGCATGTTCAACACCTCTAATTGGAGGCAAACCTTTCGCAGTTCTTCAAGGAACAAGTTAATGAACTCGTCCAATAGGGCCTTCACCTTGGCAAGCAATTCAATCTTTAGTTCCTTCATTTCAAGTAATCTTCTAATCAATAGATAGGTAGGCTCTTCAAGCTTCATTTCCTTTTTCAACTCTCCTCAGTTCATCACTAAAGCCTCCTTCTTCAATGTTCGACTCAATTGGACTTGCATGCTTTTAACTTGTTCAGTAATCATAGAATTAAGCTTGACCTTCTTGCCCTTATGCTCTAATGAACACGTGTTCTTCCTTCTGCCGTATATCACATTCTGATCAAACATCCATAGTCATCTAAGAAGAATACGAGATACTCATAGATAACACATCATAGAGTACTTTGTCTCAATAGTTTCCAATACAAATCGGCACTATCACTTGCTTATTTACTTGTAAGGCTCCTTTGTTATCAAGCTAATGCAGCTTATAAGGCTTAGGGTGGGGCTTGGTCGACAACTTCAATTGTTGGACCAAAAATGCTAATGCTACGTTGGTGCAGCTGCTGCTATCAACCATAAGTGCACACAAAGATCCATTGACTTTACAACCAATGTGGAATAAGTTCTCGTGCTACTCATCCTCTGGTGTAGGACTCATACTCATCGCTCTCCTCAACACCATGGTTGTAGGCATAAAGTTACCCTCTTTACTATAAATGATCTCCTCCTCCTCAAACTATTCAATGAGTCTAGATTCTTTTAGCTCGTCAATCTCTTCATTAGTGTTGTTGACCTCAATGGTTGCCATCTTTCCTTTGATTAACATCACTCGTCTGTTTAGACATTGCACGACCATATGTCCGAATCCTTGGCATTTAAAGCATTTGATCTCACTAGTCTTCCTTCCTAAGCTTTGTCCTTTCTCAAACTTCATCAGCACTTCTCTCTCCTTTGCTTGAGTTGTTAGAACAGGTCGGATCTCAACAACTTTACTCGGTTATGATCGCATGGGTTTACTTGGAACAGGTCAACTAGGGGTAGGCTGATTGATAGGAGCTCAAAATCTTCTTATTTGACACTTCTCAATTCTTTGGGCAACTTGGATACCTTCATTAAGTGAACCAATATCCAAAGTCTCCAAAACGTCTCCAATCTCATACTTCAAATCACTAATGAAGTAAGACACAGTTCAATCTTTAGGTTCAACTACTTTACAATGGGTCATCAACATTTGAAATTCCTTTACATACGATTCAACACTTGATCCTCCTTGCCTCAATTCTTGCAATCTTCTGAATGCGTCTTGTAGATAGTAGTTTAGAACAAACCTTTTTCTCATTACTCTCTTCATCTCATCCCAACTTCTTATCTTGAGCTCTCTTTCCCCTCTTTAAGTGGCTTGTAAGTTCTTTTGCCATAAAGTGGCATAGCTAGTAAACTCTAGTACGACAAGTCTAACTTTAGCATTCTCAAGCACTTCATGACACTCAAATTACTTTCAATCCTATCTACCTAATCTTAGTTGTCTTCGGCATCACTACTTAGAGAAAAAATAGGGATTTGCATCTTCAGTCCTTCCACTCTAGTAGCTTTGACATTCCTTTCCTCAGGTTCATAATATTCTTCTTCTTCTATCTCCTCTTCCTCCTCTTTAGTCTCTTCCAACGCAAGTCTACATTGAGTAACCCTATCTACTCCCCTAGCTTAAGGTGGTCGAACTAAGAGATTAGCTCGTCCTTGTCAACCATTACCTCTCTTAGGTAGCTCATTAGCTCGACCTTTATAAGGGTCATTTATAGCTTGCTACTTGTCTTCATTTATGGTAATTACTAGGCTAGTTACTAGGTTGGTAAGCCCGTCTAGTTGTTCGTCTATAGATTACGGTGTGAAACTTCCTTGATGACATTGGCCATTATGAGCACCACTTTCCTGGTTACCTAAGGTCCGTTGAATACTAGAGTTGGACATTATTTTCTACTACAATAGGTTAGCAATTGAAATATGATTCGAAAATCTTTCCTCAAATAGCAACAAAGCAATACTTAACACACCAACAACTATTATAACAACAATACCAGCAATTAACACACGATAGACTAATCGAACACTCATACTGTGTTTCGTGGACACTAAACAGGGGAAAATAGAGCACTAGATTTCTTTAACACTAAACATTCCTTAAGCACTCATGACAATGACATATAGTTTCTTCAACATACTATAGCAATAACAATTTACTCAAAACATAAAGTAATAGAAACTTGTTCAAACGTAGCCAAGCTCTAATACTAAGATGATGCGGAACACTGGGGAAGTTGATACGCAGTTACTGATTTAGTTGAACTACTCCGAACCTCAAGACAATCTGAAAGATAAATGGAAGTTGCAGGTTAAGTAGGGGTTCTCGTGCACCGAAGATAGATATGATATACCAATGCCTCATATGAGCTTAAGTCGCACTTGATATTATACACAAGAATGGCCAAAGGGAACTCACCACTAATCTACGCTTACAATAGACTAGATAAGAGTAAGCGAGAGTAAGCAAGGAATACTCAGCTCACAAGGAAAATATGTTAGAAATTTAATGTTACTGACTAATGTGACTATTACATGTTATAAGTATTTATATGGCCCAATTAAGGCAAGTCCTAAATTGATGTAATTTAGTAAAAAAAAGATTCCTACTAGAATAGGAAAAGGGAATGAGTTATAAGGGCAAAGTTATAAATAGATAAAAAGAATATTCATGTACAAAAGGATAACACGGATGTTAGAAAATGGGGCATGTGTCAATTGTCCATTCTATGGTCTCAATGATATTACTTGTTGAGTAGAGCTAATCCAAGTAGATCAGGTTAGGTCGACAACTCAACACTCGGTAGTTTGGTAGTTCAAGGTCTAGGAAGGGTTAGTCCAATAAGTTGCCATTCTTATGATTGGCCTTAGCTGATTAGCTCAGAAGTGGGGTAGCTCAACCTTAGTTATGTGTCAACTCTGCAGCAGGCAGATTCAGTACTTAGCTTAAGGCTAGTACAGTAATAAAAAGGTTTGTTCAGTAATAGGTCAGCTACCTCAGGAGTCTCTATAATGAGAACGAGAGAGATTAAGCTAGAATAGCTCAACAGGTTAAGGTAGAGGAAGTATTACTCTTCAAGGTTTAACTCCCTTAAGATAACTCGACGAACTAGCTTAGTAAGTCCTTAAGCTCTGGAGAGAGTGATTGGTCCATGATCCCTATCACCTTTACCTTTTTCTCATCAACCTAAATACCTCCCCCACTCATAATAAATCCTGAGAAGATTAGTTTAGGTTGGCAAAAGTCATATTTCTTTAAGTTTACATATAGTTTTTCAACTTAGACCTTAGCAAAAACAGATCGGAGATACTCATAATGCGTCTTTAGGTTGAGGCTATAGACAAGAATATCATAGAAGTAAACAATACTAAACTTTCCTATCGATTCTTGCAATACATAATTCATCAATTGCATAAAAGTGCTTAGAGCATTGGACAGTCTAAATGGCATCATAAGCCATTTATATAACCTACAACGAGTCTTAAATGTGGTTTTCTAATCATCTCCCTCCCTCATTTTGATCTGATGATACTCAGACTTTAGGTCGATCTTAGTCATACTATGCAATTTGTTAAGTATGTCCTTAAGTGAGGGTATGGGGTACCTGCACTTGATGGTGATCTTATCAATAGTTCGACTATCCATACACATTTGCCACGTACCATCTTTCTTTGGTACTAATAAAGCTAGTATTGTATAGGGGCTTAAAGATTTCCTAACATTTCCTCTTTCCATTAGCTCATCAACCTACCTTTGAAGCTCAGTAGCTTACTTAGGATTTAATTGATATGCTGGTTTGTTTGGAAGTATGGTTCTTAGTTACAAGTCTATTGCATGCTCAATTCCTCATATTGAAGGAAGCCCCTTAAGTAGTTCTTTAGGATATAGGTCAGTAAATTCCTCCAATAAATCTTTCACCTCAGCTAGTTGCTTGACATTCAAGGCTTTCAGTTGGAGTATCTTTCAAATCAATAAAAAGATCTCAACTTCTAACTTCATCTCCCTTGATAGCTCTGCAGGTGCCATTATTAAGGTCTTCTTCTTCAGATTTTGGCTAAGCTGAGCTTGCATAATCTTGACTTGCTCGAAAGACATGGGACTCAGTCTCACCCTTCTTCCCTCATGCTCAAAAGAACAAGTATTTCTCTTCTTGATGGGAATTAGCCTCAGACTACGTCCAAGTCGAGATCAACCTATCTAAAGCCAACGTTGACCCTCCAAAAGAAGATGCTGACATGTTCTAACTCGAGGTCGAACAGCTTTCGTTGAGGCTGAGCAATTGATAGAAGACCAAGGGGAAGAAAAGGAGCCACTTGACAACAAGTCTGTCGTCTGCCAAGATGTTGAAAAAGCATACGACTGATGACTGGGGACTAAAGAACTACTTAGCACGGTCCCAATAGACTAGTGCCGACCAATTCTAGTACTCGACAATTATTGGCAAATCTTTCTGGTGTCTTGGCCAAACAGTACAAGACTTCGGGGATTCCTTCTCGAACTCATACATCCAACTATCGACCCAGTCTGGTTCGAATACTACTCTTTCCAGGACATGCTGAGTAATTGTATGTCGACTCTCCTTGTTAAACACACAGCTTTGTATTCTTATGTATGTTTTCCTTTATTTCATTTATAGGCCCAATTTTTTAGGGTTTAAGGCCTTGTACATTATTTACAGTTTTGCTACTAGGGTTTAGGACTTGCTATAAAAAACAACATTAGTAAACGTAAAGACATATATAGACGTCAATATACGAAATCAGATAGAAAAATATATTCCTATGATTGGAATCTTTTCCTTTTTGAGTAAGGCTACTCTTGAGCTAGCATTTACCGAATTATCAAGTATAAATTAAGCTCTTTAATCTCTCCTGCATTCTTATCGATCTTGACCTTAAGATTGTAGCAAACCCCTTCATTTGAACTGATTAGTGAGTTACATCTATCCTTCATTTGAATCCTAAGCAACATTTAGTGTTCATGAGTTGTATTGAACCCTATTTCGAGCTCAAACCCTTGATTGTGTTTGTGTCTTGGTGCGTAATATCTACTCACATTCACCATCAAAACCAACCATCTCACTTCTTATCCATTAAACCCATTCGACCCATTCTAACTTATTTTGAGATTTACTACTGTTTCTTCGATCTGTATCACTTCCCATCATAGATCACATGCCAGTTAAACATCTGTGGTCTTCTAAGAAGAATACATGAGGCACTCATAGGTATCACATCACAAGAATCTCATCCTGATACTTTCCAATACAAATCAGTACTGTAACTTACTTAGTCACCTATAAGGCTTCCTTATCATTAAGCCAATGTAGCTTGTAAGGTTTGTAGTTGGGTATGGTTGGTAACTTTAGCTACTGAACCATAGATATAGACACTGCATTAATGTAATTGTTACTGTCGATAATAAGGGCACATAATGTCCCATTAACCTTACAACTGATGTAAAACAAGTTTTTTTATTGTTTGTCTTCTGATGTTAGACTTACACTCATTATTCACCTTAATATCATTGTTGGGGACATAAAACTACCCTCTTCACTATAAATAAGCTCCTCCTCCTTGAACAAGTTGGTCTGCCTGGACTCCTTCCGTTCTTCAACGTCCCCGTCAATGCTTTTGATGTCAAGGTTAGGCATTTCTCCCATCATTATCATTGTCCTTCTGTTCGGGTACTGAGTTGCCATGTGTCTGAATCCTTGGCACTCAAAACACTTGATCTCGCTTGTTTTTCTTCCCAAGCTTTATCCTTTCTCAAATCTCCTTGGGGTTTCTTTTTCCTCAACTTGAGCAGTTGAAATAGGTTAGACTTTAATAATCTTACTAAGTTTCGATCGTACAGGTCTCCTTGAAATAGGTCGATTAGGGGTAGTTTGAATAATAAAAGCTCGGATTCTACTCATTCGACGTCGCTTTATCTTCTATACAGCTCGAATAGCTTTGTTTAATATACCAATGTCCCTTGTTTCTAAGATATCTCCAATCTCATACTTTAATCCATTGATAAATCTAGAGATATCTGATCTTTAGGCTTTATAACTTCACAATGAATCATTAGCATTTAAAATTCTTTCACATATCAATACTCAAGCCTCCTTACCTCAACTCCTACAACTACTTGAATGAATCTTGCAGATTGTAGCTACACATAAACCTCTTCTTCATCACTCTCTTCATCTCATCCTAGTCTCTAATATCCCTTTCTCCTTCTCTTCGTTGGGTAACTTACGAATTCTTCCATTACAAGGTGGCATATCTTGTGAACTCTAGGATGACCAGGCTCACCTTGGTGTTCTCAAGCACCTTATGACACTCAAACTGCTTTTTAATCTTATGTACCCAATCCAGTAATCCTCAGCATCACCACTTTCAAAAAAGCTCAAAATCTACATTTTTAGGCCTTCTACTCTATCTCCTTCTTCCTTTATCTCCTCTATAGCAAGTCTTTGTCAAGCAATTCTATCTACTCCTCTAGCTTGGAGGGGTCGAATTGGGAAATTAACTCGACCAAGACAGCCATTGCCATGCTCAAGTATCATATCCATTCAACCTCTATTTGGGTCACTCCCAGGTCACTACTTGTCTTCATTATGCCAATCACCAGGCTAGTTACCAAGTCGGTAAGCTTGTCTAGGTTTTCATCTGTAAACTGGGGTATATAATTTCCTTATTGGTTATGGCCACTTCAAGCACTGCTCTCTTGATTTCCGAGAGTTCCTTAAACACTAGAGTTTAACATTGTTCAAGGCTTTAATAAACCACTGCGTCCAGTCAAAATCTCGTCTAAACCACACAAAACCTTCCTCGAAATCCAACCTCAAACTTCAACTCTATAATACTTGCCTCAACTAAGACCAAACACCATCAACAATACTCAAGATAGTTGCAAACCAACTGAAGTCCATACATACTCTATTTCGTAAGTACAGAAACAAGGGAAAATAGAGTGCTCTCACATTCACTATGAACTACCTCAGTAAACTAAATCCCATTGACCACCACTCAACATAACACTACTATAACATAGTCATACAAGAACACAAAATGCCAAAACTTACATGAACGTAGCCATGCTCTGATACCAAGATGATACAGTCATTGCTGTGGATTGACACAAGAACAATGGTATCATACGAATCAAGGGTGAGTCCGAACTGCTATGGTCCAAAAACCAAATGATATTTCACTTGATATGATGTATAAATGTGACAAGAGGTTACTCGCCATTAGTCCATACTCATAACGGGCTAGATAAGAGTAAGAAGAGTAAGTAGAAATACTTAGCTTAAAAGGGAAAATGTTTGAATATTGAGGAAAAAACTACTGATGCGGCTATTACATTTATGGGAATTTATATGCCCCAATTAGGGTATGTCTTAGGTTGCTTCAAATTATAAAAAAGATTCTACTTTAGAATTAGAAAACAAATACAATACTAGGGTAAAACAGTAACAGGGAAAGTGGAATATTTTGGTAAGGATGGTACAGATGTCAAAGGGTAGGATACGTGTCCGCTTCTCATTCTAGTGGTCCTAACAGGTGCTAGGTACTAAACAGAGATGAGTTGACTAAGTCAGCATCATATCGACAACTTGGGAACTTAATAGGCACTTGCTTAGATTATTGGAATCTGGGAGCTCGGCTTTGGTAGGTCGGCTCGGCATTAGGCTAATGTGAGCTTGGACGTTTGATAGATTAGGTTCTTGGGAGCTTGGACCTTGATACTCATGGAGTTGTTAGCTTTTGTGGGAACTTCTTCCCTTTGAGAGATGGTGAACAAGTCGGAAGAGTTTGAGATACGTATCAAGTCAGCTTAGAGTAGTAATTCTTCTTCTAGGGTTAGATCCTTCTAGGCTGCTCGGCATACTAGGGCAGCAAGTCCTTGTGTTTAGGATCATGTTATAGGCCCTTGATTCTTATTAAAACTCCTATAGCTCAATCCAATCTCTCCTTACCTAAAACAAGCTCCTTACAATAAAGTTGCAATCAGAAAGAGATAAAACAAGCATTTGGAAGCTCTACCAAACTCATTAGAGACCATGTTGAGCCATCGGCCACATACCAGACCTGATAAGATTATAAGAATGACAACCTCCAAGCTACTAGAGGATTTGGCCCTCTGGCCCAGGTTAGCCAGGCCTAACCTAAGCATTCAAACAAGGTTTGCATGGAAGCAACTTGGTAAATAAGGAAAATGAAGTTGTCAATGTATATATCCCATGGAATCCAAAGTACATCTTAAGGTCATGTCATACCTTCCTGAAATAGCTCAGGGATGTGATCTACTAGTTATCAATAGGCAAATGCACCTAGTTAAGTTATAGTATAGTAAAATGGATGTGAGTCCAAGTGTCGATCCCACAAGGAACCATACATGTGAGAAACCTTAGATTACTGGCAATTTATCTTAAATCACCAATTATCTAACTTAACAATGTAAGATAATTTTGATTACAAAATAGAGATAAATAAGAAACAATAAATAAGATAAGAATAATAAAATAAACAAGAAAAAATAAAATAAATAAGATTCATTAACTTCAAGAACATAATCCTTGGTAAACCATTATTATTTATGACCTACTTTTATGCAATTTTCAATCTCAATTACTCATTAGACCATAGAGATGCCTATTATGAATTAACCAGACTTGCATCTCTAACTGATTTGTAACCCTAAGATTATTCTACTTGAATCGCTTTTGTAATAAATTATCTCAAGATCGCATTAAGATCTTGGATCTCACTATTAGGTTGCCTTAATCCGGAGGAATCAAATACCTAATCACTTAGCTTACTTGATTCCTTCTAATTATACAGGTATGTTTACTGTAAGAACTTGCAAACTCAGTAGCAAGCTCAAGCATCAAATAAATAACCCGAGTAAATATTAATTCAATGATAATATGCACAACAAAATTAGATCACAAAGGTAATATCATAGATTAAATAAAAGAAAGGCTACAATAGAGATTAGGGTTCAATAATAATTCATTAAGAATAATTATAAGTGCAAATAATAAAACAAAAGGAAGATGCAAGATGAGAAATGAGAAACTTTTACCTTACAACTTTTCCCAAGGGGGCTCCCTTTTCAAACCTAATCCTATACACCTGTTTATAAGAGTTGGACCTAAATTTATAAGGAAAACTTGACCAAAATGGAAGATCTAAAAATTATAAAATCATCACAACCATGGTGTTAGGGCATAGTCTTGCACTTAGTCTAAAATCTTAAAATTTCAATAGAAATTAATTATGAAAGGTCCATAACCAAATATCATGGTCATGGTTTCTACCCGTAGTCTCTTCTGGACTTTATTCCTTACTTGAAATTCTTCCACTTCAATTCCTTGATAAATGATTTTCTTCAAATAAGCTCCAAAACTTGACAAAATCACTCAAAAATTCATTGAATGCTTCCAAAGTCCCTAAAAATGAAATAAACAAATGAAGCTCCACTTTGCCAGAGAATTAACTAAATTAACATGCAAAATTGCACCAAATCATCCTAAAATATGTATTCTAATTAAGTATTATCGAATTTCCCCATACTTAAGCTTTTGCTTGTCCTTAAGTAAAAAAATCAAAATACCAAAAATATCTTAAGGATAAGGTCATAAAAAAACTTTCTTTAGAAAAGTACACCCTTAAACTTAAGGAGTTTCACAAAAAAATTTTCAAAATTACCCTTTCTCCTTAATCTTAATAATGCCCTTAGAAAACTTTAATAATAACTCCATAAGAACTATTAAATTTCAATAATCAATCTGAATAATTTAGAGTTAGCCTTATTACTTAAACAAAAACTAAACTAGATATTAAAACAAATATTGATAAGCTAAGAAAAAGTTATAAAATTTTCACTACTCTAACTCAAGAATAGGGAAATCTTCCCTTAACTAGTTTTATTTTAAAAACTTAGACTGGATGCATGCTACATCAATCTATCCACCGATTGTCTCTCAACTTCTTTCAATTTTTATTAGAAGGCTTTTTTAATTCAATTTAATTCCTTTATCGAAGATTATTAGCATTGGAAAAGAATCTGGCTCTTTTAACAAACTTAGACCAATCCTTACTAATTTATCCCTTTTTATCTTTTCTTAGTATTGTCAACGAGAAAGCACCTCGCTCTTCTAAGGGACCAAGGACAATCCTAAACAATTTTAAATTTCCTTTTTATAATTGGCAACGAGAAAGACTTTTGCTCTTTTGAGGGAATAATATTGATCCTTAACAATTATTAGCAATTCTTTTCTTAATTTATTTATGCCTCCAATTACTTTGATTTTTCAAAAGACTTTCAAATGAAAAATCTCCTTTGTTCATCAAATCTAAACAAATAATTTTGAATAAGAAAGATAGATAACTATTCTTTACAATTAAACTTAGAAATAAAAATAACTAGTTCTTAACCCGTTTATATCTATCTTAGTCCTGAGTCTAAGTCTAAGCTTAAGCAACAAGGAACTTTGAATCATAGGGATCTAATTATTCAAATTTTATAAAGTGTACTAAAGTCATAAAGGATTATGAGCAAATTTTAAAAAATTTCCTAGCTTATATAGGGGTGTAAATCTTTAAAATTTCCATTCAAAGCTCAAAACTTAAGTCTTTATATGTCAATTAATTTATTAACATACATATCCTATTCTTCAAACCTACCCACACCCACAATACATAAGTTGTATATCGTCCTTATTGTACATTATCATAGTAATATGAATCAAAATAAAATGAAAGAAAAAGAAAAAAAAAAAACTTAAACTTCCTTAGTTTTTGGCATTTATCTTGAAAATTTTAAAGTCTAAAATCCAAAATTCCATCTAATCCGATTAAGCTCGAAATTTTCTTTATATCAACTAAAACGAGCTAGTTATAAAATGAAAAAGAAGAAGTTAACTAGGCAAAACAAGACTAAATAATAAAAAGACTACTGATTCGAGTGTCATATAGTTATCCCTACAGCACTTAACAAACCATGAAAAGTTAAATAGTCATCCAAAAGGAAAGCAATAGTAAACAGTTAATCAATTATAGTCATCCAAATAAAAATGAAAATTAAACGACGTATTTTAAAAAGAAAACTAAAATACAAGGAAATCGCTCATCATCTTCCTCCATGTCCTTACTCTCTTCCTCAACTATCTCCTCCTCTATTTCTTCATCAAAGTCAAGAGTTGGTAATAGTAGTGATGGTGACACTGAGATGCTATGATGAGCTAGGAGTGCATCCCCCTTAGCTTCAATGCGCTGAACCTGGTGTGACAAAGCCTTTTGCCTTTTCAGTAGTTTATGTACCATCTTCTTTATCTTCCTTATCACTAAAGAGGAAGATCCAAGTTGCTATTGAGAAGAACATGATGTCACCTCTCCAGATGGCTTAGGTAGTAGGTCTTTTAGTGGTGAAGGAAGTTTCATAGCTTTAATTGACTCAAAGCTCATAGGGTCAAGGGGATCAAGTAGCTGCATATGTGGGAGATCATGAAAAGTAGGGTGTTCTTTACAAGTCTAGCAATAAAAGGGCTTGCAAAAATATGTCTAAAACGACCCTACATGGCTTAGCCATTGAAAAATGCCATTAAGATGCCTAAGTTTATCAGGCGTTACTCTACTATGCTATGTAGGTATAAAATATCCCTTTCATTTACAACTCCATTATTATATCCCGTTCCTCTAATGCTCCTTGATATCCCATAATGTATAAGCCTGATAGTTGGATCACCCAACTTAGAAGCTTTTCATTTTTCAAGATCATACACACCTTTAGAACTTAATCTTGCCTATACCATAGCATCATTATATGCCAGGGTAGCTTATAGAGTAGATTTTTGTACTTTTGAGACCTTAAATAACTTTTAGAATATAATCTCAGATGAACTAGTATCCTATCAAAAAGCATGGTCACATTATGACCATTGCACTTGAGTTACATGGTGTTTTGGGTGCCATTGTCCAGGTGGTCAAATGTTAGTCTTAGTATGGTCAAAACTTTCAATGTTAATTCCTTATAGATTAGCTCATTAATAGTCAACAACCGGTCCCATCCACCAAATTCCAATAGTTGCCTAACTCAGGTGTTATGGCTTGCTTGAGTTAGTGCCTCCCAACTAATGATAGAATTCAAGCTAAATTCCTTCTTCGATAACCTAACATACTGCTTTCTCTGCCAAGGCCCTCTAAAAGTTAATAGCAAATGCGTAAAAGTAGAGCTCGAAGAGGTCTTGCAAGTTGCATACTTGTACCTTAGCATGTTTTTAAAATCAACAACAAAAGAGAATTTCAATTTTGATAACAACTCATGTTCTTACAATTGTAATGCTAAAGAATATAATTACTAATTCACTTAAACAATCTATGTTTTGTATAGTGACATACTGAATTGTTTTAATTCAGGGATTAGTGAAATTCTAGGATCAATTCATGATTAAATTTGATTTTTATTAACAACCTCTATTGATACAAGTTATGGCATATATTAGTGAAATTCTATCTCATATGCAATTGTTTTAAAAGCAAGTTTTCATATTCCTAACATAAATTTTAGGGCATATTGAGATGGATTATACAATAACAAGTTTTCCTAACCATAAGTTCCATAGATTAATCTAATTGTATACAAACTCAATCAAAAACAAATTTTCATATGTCTAGCATAAGTTTCATAAATCAATAAACCAACATATATCATCACTTTCCCTTCTTTCTTCAACAACATTCAACACAACCCTCATGTTCTTCCTTTTTCAATCTTTATTAAGCATGCATTTTTTGAGTGATTTCAATCAAAAGGATATATAACATGTTTCATCACATTATCCTTCATAAATCACTCTTGGAAACTAAGATTTGTATGCATATAAGGATCTTAGTTCATCATTAGATCCTAAATCCTATTTTTATTTAAATCAACAACTACTCTAGAAAAGTAGATAAATAATGACAAAATACGCACCTTAGATTTGTTGTAGAAGGGTTGAATCTTTAAAGTTTTATGGGGTTTGAATGATTATATAGTGAGAAGAAGTGAAAGAAAATGGAGTTTTAAAGAGATAAATACAATGTATAATGAATTAGAAAGAGATTACCCATGGTTTCAAAATTCGGGCATGACCATAGTCAAGTAATACGATATGGAGTATGGTCGTAGTCCTTACCTATTCTGCATTCTTTCAATTCGAGCATGACCATGGGCAGTTCTCTCGTCCTAAATTTTTCCACTTCTTTAAAAATAAATTTCAAGAGGATCACGGGCAAGTTTATGGGCGTGGACTTTAACCGTGTTCTTCTTTAACTCTCATTTTCCTATGATTCTTTTCTTGAAATTGCTTTGAAAAATCTTAAATAAAGTGAATTAAAGCACAAAATTAAATCAAATGACAACTCAATTGGATGATAAACTTCATTAATTACTTATTGCATAAATAAACTTCCAGATAATTATTTTTGAGGAATTCAAATTGTTTAATGTAGACAAAAATACTAACTAATGTTCAAAAAATTCGATACTTGAATTAACTAAGGTAAGACAACTATAAACAAAACTAAAAAGAAAAAAAATTTTGGCTGCCTCTGAAGAGCACTATTGTGTAAAGTCGTTGGCTTGACAATTGAATCCTTTTCTTCCCTAGTTAATAACTGCAGCACTCTAAAAGTTAAAAGCACATTAATGTAGAAAAATACCAAAAGAACCATAAGGATAATTTATTACAAGCATGTAAAAATAATTGAAAAATTAGAGTTTTTTTTACCAATATCCTAATTAGGTTACTTTATTGGTTCTCCAGAAATGGTGCCGAAAAATTGATCATCGATAGGCAAATGCAACTAGTTAAGTTATAGTATAGTAAAATGGATATGAGTTCAAGTGTCAATCCCATGCGGAACTGTAGATGGGAGAAACCCTAGATTACTAGCAATTTACCTTAAATCACCAAATGTAAGATAATTTTTATTAGTAAATAAAGATAAATAAGGAACGATATATAAGATAAGAACAATAAAATAAACAAGAACATTTAAAATAAATAGGCTTAAATTAAAATAACTAAGATTCATTAACTTAAAGAACACGTAACCTTTAGTAAATCATTCTTATTTATTACCTAATTCTATATAATTTTCAATCTTAATTACTCATTGGATCACTGAGATGCCTCTTATAAACTAATTGAACTGGCAGTTAATTCCTAACCCCAATATTACTCTACCAAAATCGCTTTTGCAATAAAGTATCTCAAGATTACACTAAGATCTTGGATCCTGCTATTAGGTTGCCTTAATTCAGAGAAATTAAATACCTAATTGTATAGCCTACTTGATTCCTTCTAGAAACATAGTTCTGTTCGTTGTAAGAACTTATGAACTCAACACCATACTCAAATATTGAATTAATAACTTAAGTAAATACTAATTGAATAAAAATATGCACAGCGTAATTAAATCACAAAGTAATATCGTAGAATAAAAGAAAGGTTACAATTGAGACTAGGGTTCAATAATGATTCACTAAGAATAATTAAAAGTGCAACATGATAAAACAAAAGAAAGATGAAAGATGATAAATGAGAAACCCCCAATATAATTTTACCCTACAACTCTTCCCAATGGGGCTCTTTTTTCAAACCTAAGCTTAGATACACATATATAAGAATTGAACTTAGATTTACAAAGAAAACTCAACAAAAATAGAAGATTCGAAAATTATAGAATCACCACACCTTAAGATTACGACTGTGGGTTGAGGCGTGGTCTTGCAGTTAGTCTAAAATCTTCAAATCTTCAAGAATATTAATTACAAGAGGTCCATAGCCAAAGATCATGACCATGGTTTCTACCCTTAGTATCTTCCAGACTTTATTCCTTAAAATTCTTCTGCTTCAATTTCTTGATCAATTTTTTTCTTCAAATAAGCTCCAAAACTCAACAAAATCACTCAAAAATTCATCAAATGATTGCAAAGTCCCTAAAAATGAAAATTAAATAAATTAAGCTCCAATTTGCCATAGAATTAACTAAATTAACATCCAAAACCGCACTAAATTATTCTAAAATATGGATGCTAATTGAGTGTTATCATCCACCTTCTAAAAATGGCCTAGTTAGAGGATGAACACCCTTGGTAGAGGATATAACTTTTTATGCTTTCTTTACGTGTATACTCTCTTTTATTACCCTTTCACCATTTTAAACATTGGAGTTGCTGGTCTAGAGTACAATCCAACACCCTCTTTAGCCTTTGCCTTCTCCTTTACAGGTGACTTAATTATTGCTTTAAGATTACAACTCAATAATATGAAATATGAACTTGTAAATTTTGAAAACATATACAAAATATTTAGAGTAAAAACTACAATATACCTATAAATATTAGCGCAAATATTTAAAAGTAAAAAAAGCAAAGTAATAGTAAATTCTATCACACATGCAAATATTTAGAGGAATAAAATTTAGAATGTCATTGACTGAATCATTACCTAACTCGACAATCACCTTATAGGGTTTTGAGTCGAGCTTTTGAACTAAAATAACACTTGATAGGAAACTTGAACCTAATAAGAAAATAAATAACATGTATAGTTTTGATTAATGCTACCTACTACTATAAGTGTACCGGTGCAATGAGAAATTTGATATGATGTGGTTAACACACTAAGCTTTGATTTTTGTATGGTTATTCTAATGAGTAAATGAATATTTACATATGCACATCGAATAGCAAGTGTGAGGGTTTTTCGAACAAAAACTCTTCTACTCCATCATTATCCATATCATTTAAGCTAACAACTACCATCCAACTCCATATTTATATCCTATGGTTCTAAATTGCTAGTTACTTTCCCTACTTTTAATAACTGATCATTTTATATCTTTTAATTAAATTAATAAACTTTACACAAATATTACTTTAAATAACTATCCATTGCTTCTTTGGTCATATCTTATTTTCATCCACCACTTCTACATAACTTCCACTGTTTTTTTTTTCATATTATTATGATACTTACACACACATTGTAGGTACGAGATCTATTAGTATGTATGTATGATAGGAATCAAGTTATCGGGCCTTCAACTCATAGCCGAGCCCAAGGGCTAGAGGGAATGGCAAGACGAATTCTCTTGCTCCAGTTGACTCCTACCAAAGATGAGTATCACCTTGCCAATCAACTTTGCATGCTGACCTATGTAATTGTACACTTCTCAATGGTCTTGTGCCAAATTGAAGAATGCTGAGACAATAGTCGAACCATGCATGCTTAACCACTCTTGTCCAAGTTGACCAATTATTCGGTATCACCCTTGTTAAGAGACCGAGAGAGACTCCAAGCTAATCCTTAGCCACCCTTATTGGAATAAGCAATCTGATCGTACTCTTTGTCTGCATCCTCCAACGACCTTACTAATGCACCTTCGCTACGTGTACCAGACTACGTATAAAATCTACTACACTAATCATTGTTTTTTTTTTAATATTCATTTTTACCTTTTGTATTCTTTGTACATTACTTCATTGGGAAATACTCCTTTTTGTCTTTTCCCCTTTTAAGCAAGTTACCCTAACTTATTGGGTATAAATACCCTTGTACTTGTAGCCAGAAATATTAGCTTAACATTAATACATTGAATATTCTTCCTTACTTAAACACTGTTTTTATTTACTCTCATTTCACTCTTATCCTAACCCTTAAGCAAGGCTAGGTGGCGAATAACCTTATCGGACTAACTCGTACATTATATCAAGTTGTACTATAAGTCCTCGAACGTTCCATTGGTGCGTCATATCCTTTAGAGTTGTTTAAGGGATTTGCCATCACCCCTTTCAAGCTTTCAATAAGCTTAGACCTATTCAATGACTAACTTTATCTATTCTTAGTTACGGTTCGCATCATCTTGGTATCAGAGTGAAGGTTTCATTTGAGTTGTAGTTTGTTTTCAAATTCTATTTATACTCTGTTTCGCGTGTATGAAAAAGAGCAAGTTATTGTGTACATTTAACTACGATCTTTGCTAGATGTTAAGTTTCTAGTTTGTGGAAGTGTTTGTTGAAACATCTAATTGAAGAGTTTGAGAACTGAATCTATTAGAGGAAATGATGGACCCAAGTGTTAATATTGGTGCTGGAGATGACAACAGTGGTGTTGTCCACCATGGTCAACAATCTTAAGGTACTCTTAGAAGTACTAATGAAAGACTTGATGAGGTGGCTAACCTCATTGTAGATTCAACTCGAGTTGTTCATGCACTGGCTTATAGACCTATTGAAGCCGTGCATAACACTCCACAAACTGCCTGACCTGCTAAAGGTCAAAACTTAGCTCGACAAGCTTGAGGTGGAGGAGTAAGCAGATGAGTGAGAATAAAGATTGACTTGGGAGACATGGATGAGGAGGACTATGAAGAAGAAGAGCAAGCTCAAGCACTCCAAGCATCTAATTATGTGAAGCTTAAGATCCCAAGCTTCAATGGGTTTAGGAATGTGAATGACTACTTGGATTGGGAAGAGAAGGTGGAGCAAGTCTTCAATTATTACCATTATGATGAGTACAACAAAGTGAGAATTGCTGCTATTGAGTTCTTTGGTTATGCCGTCATGTGGTAGAAGAATTTCTTGGCCATGAGAAGGCGAAAAGGTTACCGAGAGATCAATACTTAGCTTGAGATGAAGAGAATACTCAAAAATAGATTTGTGCTAGAAACTTATCTCCAAGACACTTTTACTTGACTTCAAGAGCTAAGACAAGGAGGCCGAATTGTTGACAAGTATGTTTAAGAGTTCCAAATGCTTATGATTTGCTATGAAGTGGAGGAGCCCTCAACGCGAACCGTTTTGAGATTCCTTATTGGATTAAGGAGTGATATCAGAGACATTGTGGAACTCTAACAATTTGCTATGTTGGATGAGGCAATATGAATAGCTCAATAAATGGAAAGATAGAGAAGAAACTAAATGCCAACAAGGATGTCAACTAATCGACCTGTTCAATCAAGCCGACTTACATAGGGAAACTACCGAAGTCAGTCAAGTGCTAACCCAATCAGATGAGGGGATGTCAGGATTGACCAAAAGGGTTGAACAGAAGGTGACATGCTGACTAAAATTTATGAGAAAGGGTAAGGATTCGGTTTGAAGACGAGCTAGATCGAGTGCTTTAAATTCCAAGGGTTTGGATATATGGCTACTCAGTGCCCGAACCGAAGGACTATGGTCATCAAGGGAAACATTCTGCAATTAGAAGTGGAAAGTACTGATGAGGAACCTGAGGAGGAGGAAAGCACTACCAAGAAAGAAGCTACTAGGGAGAATGAACTAATTGAGGAAGATGTGTTTATTGAAAACTTGGATTAGTTGATACTGGTTATTCGACATGTAATGAATTTGGATGCTTCATGCAAGGGAAGCAGAGGGAGAACTTGTTTCATATCAGCTATAGGGTAAATGATTAGGTGAGTGTGCTAATTGTAGATAACGGAAATTGCATCAATGTGGCATCAGTTGATCTTATCACAAGGTTGAAGTTGCCGACTATCACGCATCTGAGGCCATACAAGTTGCATTAGCTAAATGAAAAAGGAGCACTACATGTCATTCGACAAGTACTGTTGCTAATAACTATTGGAAATTACTTTGACAAGATTCTCGACAATGTGCTACCCATGTATGCTTCATATGTATTACTTGGCCAACTATGGCTATTTGATAGATAAGTTATCTATAGCGAATAAAGTAATACATATGTGTTTGAGAAGGATGATAGGAAGATTACACCGAACCTGATGCTGCCAACTAAAGTTAACAAACTACAAACAAGACTTGCTCGCAGATCGAAGAAAAGCCTAATGATGAGTAGAGTTGAGCTCCAAGAGGCCGTTAAAGCCGAAGTGTCTACCTTCATGTTGGTTAGGCATCTATTAAAATTGAAAGAACAAGGTAAACTGCCCCTAGAAGTAAGAGAGTTATTGGATGAATATGCCAATCTATTTTCAGAACAATTGCCAAAAGGATTGCCATCGTTTAAAGAAATAGAACATTACATTGACTTAATAACCGATGCCGCACTACCAAATAAGCTAGCCTGTTAAATGAGTCCCAAACAAATTTCTAAGCTCCAACGATAAGTTAATGAGTTGCTGGAAAGAAGATATGTTAGCGAGAGTCTCAGGCCTTGTGCTGTTCAGGCGCTCCTAGTGCCGAAAAAGGTTGAAACCTGGCGGATATGTATTAATAGCCAAGCTGTGAACAAGATAACAATCAAATACAGGTATCTTATTCCCAGGTTAGAAGATATGCTAGACAAGTTGAGTGGAGCCAAGATCTTTAGCAAGACTAATTTAAAATCTGGCTACCATCAAATTTACATGAGGCTATGAGATGAGTGGAAGACTGCATTCAAAACTCGGCATGAACTCTACAATTGGATGGTAATGCCCTTTGGCTTGTCGAATGCCCCAAGCACTTTCATGCAACTGATGAATCATATGCTAAGAAATCTGATGGGGAAGTGTGCCATGGTTTACTTTAACGACATCCTGGTGTATAGTGTCAACATGCCGAGTCACTGTGAACATCTCCGTGCCGTATTAAATGTCCTCTGTGTTGAGAGACTATTCATCAATCTTAAGAAATGTTGCTTTTGCTAAGAAGAAGTGGTATTCTTTAGTTATGTAGTAAGTGGAGGAGGTTTACAAGTGGATGATGAGAACATCCAAGGAATCGTCAAATGGCCAACTTCTACTACTTGTGCAAAGGTGAGAAGTTTCCATGGACTGACTTCTTTATACAGAAGATTCATCAAGAATTTCAGCACCCTTGTTGTACCCCTTACTGAGTTGACAAAGAAGAATATCGACTTTAGATGGAGAGAAAAGGAAGAGAGAAGTTTTATTGAGATAAAGGAAAGGTTGACCTCTGCCCCTGTACTAGTTCTACTTGACTTTGAGAAAATATTTGAGCTAGAGTGTAACGCGTCAGGCATTGGGATAAGCATCGTCCTAATGCAGGAAGGGCCACCAATTACCTACCACAGTGAGAAGCATAAGGGGACCTCAACTAAACTACTCCATGTATGACAAAGAACTCTTGGCATTGATTTGAGCACTGCAAGTATGGCAACATTATCTATTGCTGAGAGAATTTATGATCTATACTGACCATGAGTCCTTAAGGTATGTTCGAAGTCAGATAAAGTTGTCCAAGTGAAAGGCGAGATGGGTTGAATTCCTTGAAAGATTCAATTTCATGATAAAATACAAGCAAGGAAATAGCAACGTAGTTGTAGATGCTCTTTTAAGAAGACAAATGCTTTTAACTGAACTATAGACCAAGTTGTTTGGGTTTACGTGTATCAAAGAGTAATATTCTGAAGATCCACACTTTGAGCCCATATTTGCACGTTACATCGATGGAAGGACAGTGGATGAGTATCATATAGAGGAGGGATACTTATTTCAAAGAGGGAAATTATGCTTGCTGACCTGTTCACTTTGAGAGCTGCTGATTAAGGAAGCCCACAGTGGAACATTGTCTGGACATTTTGGGGAAAGAAGAACCTATGAGTTGTTGAATGGTTGTTTCTTCTAGCCAAGAATAAGGTGAGATGTGTACCGAGTTGTTGAAGGCTGTAATATATGCAAGAGGGCTAAATGCCAAGCCAAGCAAGGGAAATCAATGCCTTTACCTATTTTAATGAGACCTTAAACTGAGTTGAGCATGGACTTTGTTCTTGGACTGCCCCGTACTGCTTGAGACAAAGATTCTGTAATGGTTGTCAGAGATAGGTTCAGTGAGATGGCACACTTTGTGCTATACTCCAAAACTAACGATGCTTTGACTATTGCTTCTCTCTTTGTACAGGAAATTGTTAGGTTACATGACGTGCCAAGAAGCATAGTATCAATAAAGTTCTTGAGCCATTTCTGGAGAACTCTTTGGTGATGAATGGGGACAAAACTGCTATTTAGTACTTCCTGTCACTCCCAAATGGATGGCCAAAGATAGGTAGTCAATCATACTTTGGGATCCTTGCCCCGAGCTATGGTAGGTAAGAACTTGGTTGATTGGGATATTTGCGTACCAATGGTCGAATTCACTTACAATCGAACAGTACATGATACCACTAAGCAGACCCCTTTGAGCTTGTTTATGGTTTAAATCCCAAGTTGCCCCTCAATCATACCCCCGTACTTAAGTCCAAGCAAGAAGACCCTGATGCGAGAGCCTGAGCATAGTTCCTTTAGCACATTTACAACAAGGTCACTTGGCATATCAACTAAGCCATTAGAAGAATGTGAGAGAAGGCCAAGGGTAGAACGACTAAACAATTCTAGCTAAGAGACTTGGTGTGGCTACACCTAAGCAAGGAAAGGTTTTTGAGTAAGAGGAGGAACAAGCTATCTACAAGGGTTAAAGGACTTTTTAGAATCCTCCAAAAGATTAATAACAATGCCTATAAGTTGGACCTGCCCGAAGATTATTGGGTTTTTGACACCTTCAACATTGCTGACCTTAGTCCATATCACCCTAACGGGGAGCTGATCAAAGACCATTCGGATTTGATCCCAAATCCAAATCAACTCGGAAGGAATGATAGGAATCAGGCTATTAGGCCTTTAATCCGTAGCCAAGCGTAAGGACTAAAAGGAATGGCAAGGCGAATTCTCTTGCTCCACTCGACTTGTGCCAAAGCCAAGTTTCTCCTTGCCAATCAACTTTACATGCCAAGTTATGTAACTGGCCACTTCTCAATGGTCTTGTGCTAAATTGTAGAATGCTGAGACAACAATTGAACTATGCATGCTTAACCACTCTCATCCAAGCTGACCAATTGCTCAGTATCACCTTTGTCGAGAGACTAAGAGAGAATCTAGGCTGATCCTTAGCTACTCTTGCTAGAACAAGCAATTTGATTGTACTCTTTGTCTACATCTTCTAGCAGCCTCACCAATGCACCTTCGCTACATGTACCAAACCACATATAAAATCTACTACACTAATCATTGTTTTTTTTTTTTCAATATTCATTTTTACCTTTTGTATTCTTTGTACATTACTTCTTTGAGAGATACTCTTTTTTGTCTTTTCCCCATTTAAGCAAGTTGCCTTAACTTATCAAGTATGAATACCCTTGTACATGTTGTCGGAAATATTAGCTTAACATTAATACACTGAATATTCTTCCTTGCTTAAACACTGTTTTTGTTTACTCTCATTTTACTCTTATCCTAAACCTTAAGCAAGGCTAGGTGACGAGTAACCTTACCAGACTAACTCGTGCATCATATCAAGTTGTGTTGTGAGTCCTCAAAAGTTCTATTAGTGCGTCATATCTTCTAGAGCTATTCAAGGGTTTTGCTTAATTTTCATTCATTCTTCTTTCTTTTGCACATTTCCCATCACCCCTTTCAAGCTTTTAGCAAGCTTGGACGCATTCAACAACCAACTTTGTCCGTTTTTGGTCACGTTTCATATTACGTGTGTATATATATATATTGTGTTTCATTTTATTATGATAATGTTAGTGGAAACTATTGTTTCTATATTTCATTTAGTCGCAATATTTTCATTATTTATTTAATTTAATTTAATTTTTTCCTTTTATTCTTTTTATCTTCATTATTAAGGTTTGGTGCTTAATTTAAGTCAACAACAAAAGAAGATTTTTCACGAAAGGAGGACATAATTGTAAAATCCATGGTGAAGAAATTTTCAGCAACATCTAGATCACTTTTTTATCTTATACAAAAAATGCAATACAACCAGAAAGATGAGTAAATCTAAGAAGAATTACCATTTCTTATAAGGCGCTAGGCAACATTACATGATCAAAGACCATGAAAATGAAATCTCTTTGCATCATATCATTTTTATATGTCTTTTCTCAAACTATTGGATCTTACACCTATTATGTGTGTGCAAATATTACATTGACAAAAAAAAAATAATGGAAATTGTAAATATGGTTTAATGGATATAGCGGATAGTAGAAGCTCTAAGAATGGAGATATGGAGTGTAAGGGATGGGGTAGTTACTGAAAGTTGTGGGACAAAGAGTAAGATATAAAGAAGTAGTAGGTAGTTATTGAAAGTAATCCTCATGTATATTCTATTGAGTTAATTAAAATATATAGATAATACAACTATCTAAGACACCAAAACTGAGACTCCTACTTTAATACGGTTAAACCTCCATAAATTAATACTCAACAAGTTAATAACCTCTCTAAAATCATATATATATTTTTTGGGTTCCAACTTAGTCTAGTTTAGAAAATTTTCCAATAAATTAATAAAATAATAATTTTTATGAAGACCCTTATATAAATCTATAGTTCCATCAATATCATAAATTAATAATTCTCTAGAATTACAAACATAACTAGGACAATTTAGTAAAATATGAATCTATTGTCATTTATTTTTTCTTGAAATTTAAATTTAGGTATATTTCATCTTTAGCTTTTCTCATTGCATTTAAAAGCTTCAGTGTTGTGTTCTCGAATTGTAACAAAAAATTGTGAAGATGTGTTACCGTTATGAGTGCTTCCTTTTTCATGATTGGTTCCAAAAGTATTGAATCATCCTTAGCTTCATCCTTAATAGGATATTCACTGACATTAGCAATAATTTCTTCTAAGCTTTGGACCTTTGAACAATCATCATTTTCACTTAAGTAATCCAATAGGTGGTTGACATCCATTTTATTTGGGTAACCGAGATCATTAATTATTTTCTCAAGCTCATGAATGCTTTCTTAAAAAGTTACTTCATTAAAGTTCTTTAAGGCAGCTTCATCCTTCAAACAAATTTTGCAGTGTTAGAAACAATTTGCCATTATTTCTTATTGAACATTTATTGTCCAAGCTGAGACTACAAGATTGATGACATCTAAAACATTAATCTTTTCTTAATTAGATTGTCTTAACTCACAGCTTTCCAATATCTTACTGTAAAATCTCATGTGGAGATGCATTTTGAAAGTTCTTATTATCCCATAGTCACATGGTTAGATTTTTGATGTCATGTTAGGTGGCAAGAAAAACAACTCAACATTTCATAGCCCTTCAATATTTCTTAGATGGGCTAGACAATTATCTACTATCAACAAAATTCTTTTACCATGCATTTTGTAGTCTAGCTAACGAAGATATTTGTCAAAAAGCACGCTAGTCATTCATACTCTTTTGTTAGCACATAATTGACAATTCAAGTTGTTCATATTGACAATTTTGAAGCAACGTGGTTTTGCATACTTTCCAATAATCCGTAAATGAATTTTTCTTAAGCCTTTCTTCATCCTGTTTTCTTCTTTTAGGTTACTTTGTTGCAAGAGAACGATCAGCTTGTAACCTGTAAAACAAACCAGCTTTGTCCATATTAAAACGTCTTTTATAAGGAATTACTATACTTTTTCCCTTATAGACTCCAATTTCTTCTCCATGTCTTACATGTCAATAAAACCGCTCTCTCCAAAATGACTTGATATCATGTGATAGGATTCTAAGCCCAATCACAAGGTCCCGAGCTCGAAGAGTTGCTACACTCATGTGTTGAGCTCTTCTTAGGAAGAGAATGAGTTCCTTCAGGTTGACTTGATTGTAAGCCCCACAATTAAGTATTTAGGAGTCGATATGTAAAATTTTAAGCGATCGGGTAAGTTGTCCGATCGAGCTAAATTTTATGATAAAATTAAGAATATTAGTAAAAATAATCCTGTGAGTTTGAATTTAGGAAAACAAATAATTGAATATTATAATATTAAGTTATACGTATATTACCCGTTATTTATCTAAAACGCGCAAAACGAGTTTTAATAATTAATAAATCGAGAGAGATAAATTATATGCACACTAAAAATCATAAAATAATATAAATGATATTTAGGAGTATTTATTTGTCCTATATATTTACATGTAGGTAAAAATACTCGAAATTACTTAAAATACGTAAAATATAGTAAAATAATACTAATTAATTAATGAAAATTCATAAAAAAATAAATACTAGAAAGTGTAGAAATGTCTAGATATTAGGCGTGACATGCTAGGGTTTAAAAAAAGAAAATTAACCAATAAAGTTAGGATAATTAGAAAGTAAAAAGGAGAAAAGATAAAGAACACTTGGCTGCAAATAATTCAAGGAAAATATCTAAATACTTCCATAAACTTAGAAACCCTCTTCCATAATTCATTTTGATTTGTTGAGAGTTCATAAAAATTAGAGAGAGATTAAGAAGAAAGAAGAGAGTATTTTCACAAAAAAAAGGACAAAATAGTGTACAACTAGGGCTTATAAGGAGTACATGCGTCCAACGATCACCTGAAACAAAACAACCACTGCTACTTGATAACAGACCTATTGCCAAGGGTTGCCAACATAGTAGGAGCTACCGCTGGTGGTCGGAAGTCAATCATTCAAGTAAATCTAATTTTTTACCCAATTTTGTTTACTTTATTAAAATTATCAAATTAATGTAGAAAAATATGAAATTTAGTATATTAAGGTATTTTTATATGTAGATTTAGAAAAAAAAATTGTCAATTTGATAAAATTAGGTCTTAAGATACACTATCCTTAAGAAATCACTAAACTCGAGCTAATTTTCGTTTTTAATTTAAATGACCTTAATTATATAGTTTTGACTTCAAAATTTTTGTATATACTATTTAGGATATATATTGCAGTTCTTTGAAGAGATTTTCTTAAAAATAATTTTCTAAAATTTTATTTAATTTTTAGGCCTTAAAATCATACATAAAAAGTAATTTTAGGTTTATTTTGGTGTTTTAATGTTAAATTGATGAAAATTTTGGTTTATTATGTAATTAGACATCTTGAGATATTAGTTACTAATGAGAGAAGGTCTTAGTAATGTTAAAGAGGTTAGATATGTGTTTTATGTGTAAATTAGGTAATGATGGGTGATATGTGAATATAGGAAATTAATGAGTAGAAAATATTATGTTAAAATTAATAATATCATAATATTACGAATATCATATAAATCTGATTTGGATTATGAATTTAGAAAATTATGTGAAAAATGTAAGTTATTCTCACATCAAGAGCAAATTCGGTATTTAAATTAGGAGTATAATATACCATATAAACCAAAATACTGGTTATGAGCAAAATAGGAAATTTAGGATACTTAAGTATAGTTAGATGAATTTCATTTATTGGTTTGAAAGGAGTTCCTAAAGTTTATGAATAAAAACTATAATTAAAAGCTGAATTAGAACCTAAATTAGAAACTAGTTTAGGATTGATTTGGTTATAAGTAATATAAAACTTGGATAATTTGGTAAAATTATGATCTAAAAGTTTATATGTAATAAGGGTATAAATACTAAAAGGGATATTTATATTATAGGAGCAAGCAGCGATGAGTTGATCCTGCATTAAGTTTGATTGATCAAATTGAGGATTTCTGATAAGTTGGGTTAATACATTATTGTATCTTGGAGTACCATATTATGGCACTCAGAGGTTTAAGATTGTATTTGTTTGTGCTTATAGGTAGATATGTGTGTACATGCTTATGTGTCTATGATTATTGGGTTGTATACTGATGCTTTGCTTTGGTGATTTGTATGGACTGAAATTATTTGATCACCTTAAATTGGACTTACCTATATTTGACCTAAACCCCTTAATTAGATATACATTGCAACGCTTTAAGGGACGACTAGGATTCTTCAACCAAATATCTATACCTTCGAAAGGGATAACGCTGTAGCATAATGGTCCCTTCTTTATCCTTACTTAAACTAAATGACAAGAGAGGTGGTCGTAGTAAGGATAAGGAAACTGGTTAGAAGGATAGTCATGGGGGGAGTGGTGCCTCCATTACACAAACTTAAGTTTGGTTGTGAGTTGTTGCATATACGTTGAAACTCTTTAAACCTAGATTAGAGTAGGTGAAATTTCTCTAATTTCATAATGGACTGAATAACGTTGTGTGATGACTTGCATTGCATTTAATTAATTGATTGAGAACCTTGATAGTGTTTAATATACAATCTTATGTCTCAATCTCTACTTACTAAGCTGTTGATTGCTCATACCCAAATAGATCTTTTTGCAAGTATTGACTAAGATGCCACGATATAATTATCCAGAGTTTAGTACCCTTTTGAAGAATTCTTGGGTATCGAGGATCAATAGAGTTTTAGAGGTTTTTTGTTAATAACTCTTAGATATATGAGTTGATCATGTAATATTTTACTTATTAGACTACTATGATGTGTAAATATCTCTTGGGATAATAAGATAATATATATATATATATATGAGTATGACTTGAGATTCTGTGTGAAATTTTATTAATAATTTTATATGAATTGTTTACTTCAAAATGGGTAGTCGTGGACACCTTGTGTAAATCACATCTATGATAGTGACTGAGAGTTCAGTTACTATCTTAGATTGGTTTACATAGTAAGACTGTTGCGACTCTACCACATCAGGGTATAACACTGATGAGTATCCCAAGCTTCCATTAATAGTTGGTGATCTCTCGTGTAGAGGAACTCCATATAAAAGCTCTAAGCTTTGAGCACCCAAGCATTGAGCTCCTTACATCCCCAAATTCTAGAGCTCAAAGTGTCTAGCCAACAATTCTAATGACTAACACCAAGTACTTGACCTACCAAGTTGATCTTACCTATTGCCAAACTGTTTCAATTGCCAACATAATTTAGCTCTACTTAAACTCCAACACTCACCAAGACCACAAAAATGAACAGCCGACACATGTCTTACTTTTTTGACAATTGTACTATCCTTCATAAAGATATTCCTTTTTTTGCTTTTATGAATTTGTCCTTATACACTACTTATTCCATTTCTAGTAGGAAGCTAATGTTATAATTTGTTAGAAACCTAGGAATTGCTCTAATTAGGCCATGTAAATATTCTCACTTGTAATAGCCATAAACAACTTGAATTTTTAGTAATAGAATGTCATTCTTATTTTCATCTTACACTTGTGTTCTTCCCTTCACTAGAAAACCAAGTCTAGAAGCACTCTTATCTAGTCCATTCTTGAGTGTAGACTAGTGGCAAGTAGCCTTAGGATTGCCCTTGTGCGTCATATCAAGTGTAACCCTATGCTCGTACAAAGCGTTAATGCGACATATCTATTGTTGGTGCATAAGAACCTAGCTCAACTTTGACCTTCATTTTCGTTTTTCAAACCATCTCATGGTTTAGACCTACCCCCTATGTTACTATGATACTATTGGCGTGTATCCACTACGATTGATGCTCATATTATCCAAGCAAATGACTTGCTTAAGTGAGGTGATGGCTACCATGGCTAACCTAATCACTAAGCTACGCACCCTCGAGTTAGAGGAGTCATAAAAAGGCTTGTTTGTTGAAGACTTACCATAGATGAGATCGAGGAAGTGGATGAGGAGTTGGAAGAGGAAGGAGAGGAGTACTATAAGTTAGAGGACCAAAATATATGAGTTCTTAAAGTGGAATGCCTAAAATTATAGATTCCAAACTTCTCAAGTAATGGTGATGCCAAGGACTACTTGGATCGAATTGAGAAGTAATTAGAACGTCATGACATCCCCAAGAACAGTAAAGCGAAGCTTGTTATGCTTGAGTTTACTAGTTATGCCACCCTGTGGTGGAAGAACCTGTAGGTCACTTGGTGAAGAGAAGGAGAATGAGAGGTTAGAGATTAGGATGAAATGAAGAGAGTGATCAACAAAAGGTTCTACCGAGCTACTATTTACAAGATACGTTAAAGAAGTTACAGCAGTTGAGATAAGGAGGATTGAATATAGATGCCTATGTAAAGGAATTCCAAATGTTAATGATTTGCTATAAAGTGGTGGAACGCAAGGACTAGACCATCTTCAAATTTATTAGTGGGTTAAAGTATAAGATTAGAGATATTTTAGAGACAAAAGACATTGGCACACTTAAAGAAGCAATTAGAGCTACCTAAAGGATAGAGCATTGCCAGATGAGTAGATTCCAAGTTCCTGCCAATCAAACCCCATCGAGTCTACCTGTTCTAAGCATACCTATGTGAATGGAACCGAGCAAAACTAATGAAGCTTGACCTATTTCAACTACCTAAGTTAATGAGAAGGAAGTCCCTAGGAGTTTTAAGAAAGGATAGAGTTCTAGAAGGAAGACGATAGAAATTAGGTGCTTTAAGTACCAAGGTTTTAGGCATATGGCAGCTTAGTGCCCAAATAAAAGAACAATGATAATCAAAGGAGAAATGCTGACTGTTGAGGTTGATAGTATTAGCAAAGAGGTAGAGGAGCAGAAGGAGTCAGAATAAGATGACTCATTCAAAGAAGAGGAGGTCATCTACATTGAAGAAGGCAACTTCATTCCTGTAACCATATTACTGAGACGGGCCATGAATAATGTGAGAATCTATTCCACATTGGTTGTAAGGTTAAGGGAACATTATGTTTGCTTATTGTTGACAGTAACGATTGTATCAATGCAACTTCTACATTCATAGTCCAACAACTAAAGTTACTTCCAACAACTAAAGTTACTGACAACACCTAAGCCATGCAAGTTATATTGGCCCGGTGATAAGGTAGCCTTACAATTAACTAAGTAAGTCACAGTACCGATTTGTTTTGGAAAGTATTAGGACAAGGTGATTTATGATGTGGTGCCTATGAGTACCTTACATATCCTTCTTGGCAGGCTGTGGATGTTTATAATTGGCAAGTGAATTATATTGGGAGGAAGAATGTTTATTCCTTTGAGCACAAAGGAAGAAAGGTGAGGTTAAACCTAATGACTTCTAACCAAGTTAAGAAAATGCAAGTTCAGTTTAGTCGAACGCTAAAGAAGGAGGCCTTGGTAATAACTTGAGTGGAGCTGTAGAAGGAGATGAAGTAAAAAATGCCGACCTTCTTATTGGTTAAAAGATTGCTCAAGCTGAAGGCCTTGGATGCCGAGTTACCTACTGAAGTGAAAGGTCTACCCACTAAGGGTTTACCACCAGCCTAAAGGATTGAGTATGCTATTGATCTATAGTCAAGAGCCACATTGCCAAATAAGCTAACATACCGAATGAATCCTGAGTAAGCTGCCAAGCTTTAGAGGTAGGTAGATGAGCTAATAACAATAAGATTTATTCAAGAATCCTTAAGTCCCTATGCCATGCCAACCTTATTAGTGCCTAAGAAGGATGGCATATGATAGATGTGCATAGATAGTTGAGCCATCAACAAAATCACCATCAAGTATAGGTACCTTATACCACAACTCGATGACATGCTGGACAAGTTGTATAGGGCAAGTGTCTTCTTTAAAATCGACCTCAAGTCTAGGTACTGTCACGCCCCGAACAAGAAGAGTCATAACAGTCCCGCCGTGTAAACTAATCTAAGATAGAAGCTGACCTCACAGCTGCTATCGTAGACGCAGTTTACACAAGGCGCACAACTCAACCAGCTTGAAATGTCTGTTCTGACATCTGTTAATATCTAAACCTGTGGTAGAGCTTTAACAAAATACTTGTTCTATACAATCTGTAGTTTAGTACTACAACAGTAATTATACAACATTTCACGTCCAAGGGTAAGGATTACAATCAGAGTCTTTTAAAAACCACAGGTTATACGATTTATATACAATAAGTTAGAAAACTAGTGGGCTCCCAGGGAATTCCCATTTAGTTTTCTTCAAAACTTAAAGACAAAGCAAAAGCTCAGGTTCAGTTAAATTCCTCGTTCCTCACTTTCCCACACAGCAGCACACTAACCTGAGAACGTTGGTACCGGAACATCTTTTATCTTCATTCAGTACCTGCAAAAGAGTCTGTAGGGGTGTGAGCACAACTAGCTCAGTAAGTAGGGCGGAGTCAGAAGAGTACTATACAATCACAAATAAGGTTAATAATTATGATGAAATGCAATGCAATCACTCAAATGAAAACATCGCACAGTGTTAACCGGTCCACTGTGAGGTTAGAGAAATTTCATCCGCTCCAACCCGGATTGAGGAGTTTCATCGCGACTAAAGTTAAACCAAACCCGGGCTTGTGCAATGGAGAACACCCCCCTCCCAAGACCGCCTTCGAACCACGGCCCCGAACCTTGCCGCGACCTCCTCGCCTATCACTTAGTTCGACTAAGGATGGGAAAAGGACCATTTCAGCTATCCTCATCGAAGGAAGTCGGTGTTTGGCTTAACACTCTTAATCGTTTCCCCTAACGGGTGATTATGCGTGACCAATTACACTTTAGTCGAATAATCATTAGAAATAATCAAGGGTGACCAATAAGTTCACACAATACAGAATCCATGCAAATATGCAGAACAGCACACCAAGGAGTTGAACTCCTGTCACATCAGAGTATCATTCACACACATAGCATGCGCATAATCATCTAGCTACAAACACAACCAGAAGTACTCTTGGGTCTCCGGATACTTTTAAAATAGTACCCAAACAGCGGCGAAGCTACCATCCCAACTTACTTGTTCAGACGTTCGTTATTTCTGACTTGAATTGTCAGCCGTCTTTGGAAGGTCCTAATTACACAAAAGGTCTAAATTTAGTTTTCGTAATAATTACGAAAACATTAGGGTTTAATCTAAAA